>JAYGGG010000284.1:0-500000 GCA_036346245.1 Bonia amplexicaulis | reverse complement strand
TTCGCGCAGACACCACTTTTTCGGTAAGCGCTTTGATTTTGTTCGCCATATCGTGTCCTAATCTCCAAACAATTTATCTACCATTTTATTTAATTTTTCGTGGAACCAATTGTCGAAATTGAACTTTCCGCGAAAATGGCGTTTTGACTCCGACGCCGATTCGCCGTCTCTGTTGAGTTTTAGCCCAGGCCGTAATTTTTCTTATACTTGCCTCACCGCTGCTCTACGCCGTGCTTCCTTCCGCTTCCCAAAAAGCCTCCACAAATTTTTGCCTCCGACACCGCCGTGGCCGCCAATGGCATCTCGTGTCCCCATTCATCCGGTAGCGCCACCAATCCGTTCACACATATCGTACCAAACCATCCCAGTAGCCACCTTTCAAATGGTTTTGGATTCGCTCACCGAGCACCAAGATATCAAGTTTTTCCTTTTTCTCTACCGCCGTCGCTCAAACGTCGATTGTATCGCCTCCGCTGAATCTTCAACCCAGCCAATAATTTTCTAGCTTCACCTTGCCATGTTCTACCCCATGCTCACCCTACATCTCCACGCTCCATACCCGTACTAACTCTCCAACCCGTCGATGTCGCTACCACTGCCATCGCTGCTTTTTCCCTCACCGCCGCTGATTGCCGCCGCTCGACGCCGCACTCCATGTCATCACCTTCGCCTCGTCACCGGGTTCCATTTTGTCCATTCGCCGCCACCTTGCAACCTATCGACACCGCTCGCTCAAAAAGGAATTCTCGGATTTTGTTATCATTTCATGTGATCTTTAAAAACTTCCAGATGTTCGTTCTCCCTCATTTGAGCTCTGAATCCGTTGATTCTTTTCCTAAATTCATATAAAATCTTAAACTTTCTTCTAGTATATATTTTGTATTTTTGTGATTTTATTTGTATTTATTTGTTCGTTTGTATTTATCGTTCGCAGAGAACTCGACGTCAAAGAATTTTCCGACCCACAAGAAGAAAGTCAAGATATCGCACACGAAGGCAAGTCTCCTTTGAACATCTTGAACCCATGTTTGAGAAATGTTTTGATTATTTTAAATTATTGCATTGCTATGTTACATAAAATGATAATTCATGTTTTAGAGATAATAGTTAAACCGACAATTGTTATACCCTCATTTAACATTGACAACCATGTACCTTTGACACCCTAGGATTTCCTTTGTCTCAATAATGAGATTATTATTAAACTTTGGTAAATGTCAGAACGGTAGTAAAATGCTTAGTCGTATATATACTCCTTTGTTACCTTTTGAAATGGGAAATTATATTTTGTGGAACTAGACTTTTGTTCAAGATTTAGTGGTGATTGAATTGCCACAGCTCTTTTAAAATAAAATAAAATGTGAAAATTGGATTTAGACCGTATGATGGTAAGATTGGTTTGGTGCGGTTAGCACGAGAACTTGTAATGTGTATGTTCCGCCTAGTCAATTAAGGACCGACGCTTGTGTTTGTCCGCATCGAGCACCACCGCACAACCACAAGTCTATATGGGTACGACCTAGCCGACTAACTTATGATAGTTTAGTCTAGGTGCCACCAAGGAAAGTGGATGCCGTGGTGTACCGGTTATTCACAATGAGGGACGGGTTTACTGTACTCATACGGCGCAAGAGGGGGCTTCTGTCTGGGTGGTTTAACCCTTCAGCGGTGAAACCTCAGCGGGTGGTAACTGGCTAGACTAGAGTAAGGTAAAAGCTTTGTGATAATTTATCTGGGTCTCATGCCAAAGGAAGCGTGTTGACTATTAAGATGACTTATCTCTTGTGGGTAAAGTGTACAACCTCTGCAGAGTGTAAAACTATTCGAATAGCCGTGCCCACGGTCAAGGGCGGGCAAGGAATGCATTCACATGGTAGCTCATTGGTTTTGGTTTTAAAATAAAAGTTTTGATAACCGTGAGTGGTTGAAACTCTCGGTTGTGTCTGGCGGATGTAGCCAGGTGGGTGGTGTAACCTGCTTTCTTGAACTTTGGCGGTTAGCCGCTTCTTTAGTGTGGGTGGTTTAACCCATGGTTTTGAACTTTGGCGGTTAGCCAGTTGTTTAGTGTGGGTGGTTTAACCCGTGGTTTTGAACTTTGGCGGGTTGAGCCAGTATTCAAGTGTTGGTGGTTGGAACCTTCACTATAAAATTATTGATAGATTCTGTTAAAACAATCACTTTGCTAAAGTGATGCCTTTAAAAATAATTAATGGTATTTGAAATAAAATGTGGCTTTGTGCAAAAGAACCATATGACCCTCCTTTGTTAAGCCTTGCATCTATTGCATTTTCCCAAGACTTATGGAGTACTTTATGTACTCACATGCTACACTCAAAATAATAACCAGAGGAATATGAAGCTCAAGAAGGAAACTTCGACTACGGCGTATGGATTCGACGAAGGCTTTCGTGGAGTTCTAGGTCGCGCCCCGCTTAATTGCCCGTGGCGTATTGATGGGTCTTCATCCGCTGGATTTATTTTGCTTCACCGTGTTTGTTTTTGTTTTGTGTGTGTGTGAGGTCTTGAAACCTCGCTTGTAATAAAGAGGCCTTTTGGTCCATACTCTATTATTGTAATAAAGCGTTGTTGGTTATGTAATCATCACTTGCTTGACCGTGTGCACTAGCTTTGATCTCGGGACTAGTGTCAGAAATACGTAGGGACCGGATTTGGAAACCGGTCCCGGCTGAGATGGTATCGAGCCAATTTGACTGTAGGACGAACCTAGTTAGAATGGACGTTAGTAGAAGAGCTTCAAAATTTATTTTATAAAATAAAATTTTAATAATGTGCTACCCTTGTCTTTTCTTGTCTTTCTCTCCTTACCTTTGTCATGGTATTCTCTCTTCGCTATCTGCTTATCTCCTTTTTGAATGGTAAATGTATCCCCTTTCCTCTGTAATTTCTCTAGATGGCTCAATAGGGTTGCACCTGGAGAAGCGCGTCATCATGAAGGAGTGAAGAGTTGTTCTTTAGTTGTAGTACCCAAGTAAAGTGCTACGATTTTAGAACGCTTATATACTACTTGTTTGTGTGCTAGATGCACTGTACTAAGTCTTTGTATACTTGTAGTACAGTCATCCTTAAAATCTATTTTAATTTCAAGCTAAGTTTCGTCTAAGCTGGTGTTTAGTCGTTCCCCTGATCTCTTATCTATGCTACTTTCCTCTTACCTTGTGCTAACCCCAGTTACCACAACAGTGCAAGCCCCAATTCTTCCACTGCAATCCAAATTTCGAGAATTTTTAGAGACCCAGAGTATAGGGAAGACAACAAACTTATGGAAAGTACTCTTGTCGGGAAAGCTACCATAATCAGTAGATGTCAAGTTAGGTAATTTGGAGAATTATTGCTAATGTGATATAGGTGGATGTAGAATTGGCAAGATTGGATAATATTCAAGAGGATTGAGATAAAAAGGTATATTTGTGGATACCAATTGATTATAAATAAATCTAAAGAGTGTCATCTTGGTGGATTGACTAGAGAATAAATATAAAGTTGAATTTGGAGGAGCTAATTAGATCATGGGAATTAAACCTTGCCTTGGATTTGTTATCTAGGATTGAAAGGAGCAATTGGATGTAAAACAAGACTTTTGTTGAAGGGATTATTTGTGATCGTTGGAGAATTAGTATTAAGAGATTGATCCAAAGAAGGAAGAGATTAAAAGATTAAGAAGTTGAATTATCCTAAACAATTCATGATATCAATTTTGGGGTGATTTGATTGAATCATGAAGATTGGATGAATTTTGTGGAGTTAAATGATTATCGAGTTTGGTTAACTCGTTGATGATGAGTGGATACTAGTGGAATTCTAGAAGATAACACATTTAGATATCTTGGTGGATTAATTTTATCATGGCGAAGTGGACTTTGATATGTTAATTTGAATTTGGTGGATTTAATAGATCATTGCTAGATAATTGGATTTGAACGAATGGGATTAACTAGATTATTTAAGGATGTTCAAATGGATAATCTGGAGAATTTAAATTAATTATGGGAGATAGATTGTCCGATAAGAATTAATTGAGGTATTTGGATTCATTCAAATTTGGTGGAGCCAAAATGAGGATTTTCAAGAGATTGATGTTGGTGGATTATTGAATATTAAATTATTACTGAGATGACCTTAAAATTGATTGGTGATTACTAGAAGGTTGGATTACTTGATCAGAGTTGTGGATCTGTTGGATTAGATAATGATCATAAAACAATTGGTGGATCACAAATTACAATGTTATTGGATTCTTGTTAGAAAAATTCTGTGGTTTGTCGTCAAATCAAATTAGAGCAAAGAATAAAAGTTGGTGGGATTATTTGTGAAATCAATAAGGTGCATTTGTGGTATATGATATTGGAATCAAGCACTTTTGAAAAGTTGAGATAATTATGTCTTTCTCGGAAGAACCCTTGCGGAAGTTAAGCCCTTTTGGTGGAATTCTGAATTAATCAATAGGATAAGGGCAATTGAGGTTAACCCAGAGCTTGCAGTCGACTAAAGATGTACCACTCCGATTTGTTGTTGTCTTCCGTATTTCTCAGTTAAAGAAATAATTCAGAGCATCGAAGAACAAGTTAGAACCATGACGGAAGCTGAATATGATACAAGAAGCAAGACCATTAAATTCTCTAAAGTGCAGCGGAGCAACCATACAAAATCAGAAGCCGCTTGAAGAGTACAATAAGGAACCAAGAGCAGCATTTCCCTTTCCTTTCTTTTTCCTAGTCCGTCCGAATCTCTGGACTAGATTCTTTCTAAGGGGGGTAGCTTGTAACAGCCCAGCTGTTTATTCAAAAATTTTAGAGAATTTTTTAAATATAAAATTAAATTAATTTAGTTTGAAATAAAAATAAGAGTTTTGCATGTGTGAAATTTGAATTTTGTTTGCCCTGATTTTCTGCTTTTAGAAAGCTGGATTTGAAAAGTAATTTAAAGTAAAACTTTAAAAATATTATTAAACAAAATGATATTTTGATTTTCTGTAAAAATACTATGTCAAATTAATTATTTGAATTTATTTGGTCTTTATTTGGTGTTCTGAGTTTTTCTGGAGTTTTAAAATCTATTTTGAAAATAAAAAGTATTTGAAGTATGAAAATTAAAATACCAACAGTAGTTGGAAATATTTTTATTACGACCAAAATGTCTCCAGGAAGTTCTTTGAATTTTTCTGGAATTTTTGGATCTAATTTCATATTTTTCTGAGCTATATTTAATCTTCTGGTGTTTTCTGAAAATCTAAATCAAATTTAATCATCCGCCAGCAATCTAATCTTGTGCGTCCATATTCCTTAACCCTTCACTCTCCATTCGACAGTCCCGATTTCCTCCTTGTGCCGCATCGCTCATCCGACCGTCCGCACTTTCCTCTCTATTCTCTCGATAAATCCGGCCCCACTGTCGCTGAATAAAATTATTTTCTTTACAAAAATAATTCGCCGAAAATCAAAATCCTTGCTGACGTCATAAATTTATTTTCCACAGAAAAATAATTCATTTGAAAATCATTTCCCTTGATGACGTCATAATTTCATTTTTCAGTTCAAAAATAATTCTAGAAAATCGGTTTATTCTTTTCTCCCTTTTCAAACTTTCGAGAGCCCGTTCTTTTTCGTTTTAACTCCGATTGAGCCCATTAAAATTTTTAAATTCTTCTAAAATTCTAATCTATCTATTTATACCCTATTTTCAAATTTTGAAATTTTTGAATTTATTTGGTTTAAACTAAAGCTCAATTAGAATTTTTATTTAATAAAATAAAATTAAATATTAATATTTGATAAAAATATTTTATTTGAGTTCTTTGAGTCTCAAGGAAGTTTCGAAATTTGTTTTAAAATTTTCGGAGTTTGTTTGAGCTCAATTTCAAAATCTCAAACAAAAATACAAAAAAAAAGAAAAAGGAGAGAGAATGAACAGTACCACGAGGTACTGTTCATTCATCTTCCCCGCCGCTCCAGAGCGAGCGCCGCGACGCCGCCGGACTGATTCTTAAAACTTTAATTTCTCACTAATTTCTCAACGGTTTTTCGTGAAATCAAGTGCATTCAAATCCTCTCATCAAGAGCTTTCATTTCCCTACCGTTTCCCCTCCCATTTATGAGTATTTACACGGAATTGAAACCGGTGCTCTAAATGGCATGGCCGTTGATCTCCCTTTCTCGTCCACCTCCGCCCCTATAAAAGGGAGCACCGGGTGCCCCTTCTCAACCTCACTCAACCCCCGAAATCTCAAAGCCTCTCTCCCATTCTTCTCTCCGCAATAGCCATTTCTTTTTGTGAACCGAAGGTGTTCGTCGGCCTTTGCGCCCAACAATGGAGTTCCGCACTTTTGACCACACCGCTGGCTTCGCCTCCTCGCGTTCACGGTGCTCCCTCGCCTTGGCGGAGCATCACCGAGCATCACCGACCACCGTGGCCAAACCGCCGTCGCTTTTTCTCGTCGCCGCGAGCCGACCGTGCGTGTTCTGTCAAAATCGAGGTGAGCATCGTGTTCCCCATGTTCTCCTCTTCGTTTCGCCGCAAACCTCACCCGCTAACTCCTCTCCGTTTGCCCAGAACGCCGATGCCAACCCGCCGGTCGCCTAATGTTTTCTCCGCCATGTTTCGTCACCATCCGATGTCCTTTGGCGAGCCGTCTGCATCGCTGAGTTCGCCGCCGCGTTTCACGCCAGCTTCTATCGCCATCACCAAGACTCCCGAGTCCTCGCCGACCGATCGAGCTGATCGAAACCGTGCCTTTCGCTGCACACCACTTTTTTCTAAAGCGCTTTGATTTTTGTTCGCGTCATATCGTGTCCTAATCTCCAAACAATTTATCTACCATTTTATTTAATTTTTCGTGGAACCAATTGTCAGAAATTGAACTTTCCGCGAAAATGGCCGTTTTTGACTCCCGACGTCGATTCGTCGTCTCTGTTGAGTTTTAGCCTGTGCCGTAATTTTTCTTATACTTGCCTCACCGCGTTCTACGCCGTGCTTCCTTCCATTTCCCCAAAAAGCCTCCACAAATTTTTGCCTCCGACACCTCGCCGTGGCCGCCAATGGCATCTCGTGTCCCCATTCATCCGGTAGCGTTTTCACCAATCCGTCATTCATATCGTGCCAAACCATCCCGGTAGCCACCTTTCAAATGGTTTTGGATTCGCTTCACCGAGCACCAAGATATCAAGTTTTTCCTTTTTCTCTACCGTCGTCGTTCAAACGTCGATTGTATCGTCTCCGTTGAATCTTCAACCTAGCCAATAATTTTTCTAGCTTCACCTTGCCATGTTCTACCCCATGCTCACCCTACATCTCCACGCTCCATACCCGTACTAACTCTCCAACTCGTCGATGTCGCTACCACGCCATCATCACCGCTGCTTTTCCCTCACCGCTGATTGCCGCTTCCTCGACGCCGCACTCCATGTCATCACCTTCGCCTCGTCACCGGGTTCCATTTTGTCCATTCGCCGCCACCGCAACCTATCGACACCGCTCGCTCAAAAGGAATTCTCGGATTTTGTTATCATTTCATGTGATCTTTAAAACTTCCGATGTTCGTTCTCTCCTCATTTGAGCTCCGAATCCGTTGATTCTTTTTCCTAAATTCATATAAAATCTTAAACTTTCTTCTAGTATATATTTTGTATTTTTGTGATTTTATTTGTATTTATTTGTTCGTTTGTATTTATCGTTCCGCGCGTAGAACTCGACGTCGCCGAAGAATTTTCCGACCCACAAGAAGAAAGTCAAGATATCGCACACGAAGGCAAGTCTCCTTTGAACATCTTGAACCCATGTTTGAGAAATGTTTTGATTATTTTAAATTATTGCATTGCTATGTTACATAAAATGATAATTCATGTTTTAGAGATAATAGTTAAACCGACAATTGTTATACCTCATTTAACATTGACAACCATGTACCTTTGACACCCTAGGATTTCCTTTGTCTCAATAATGAGATTATTATTAAACTTTGGTAAATGTCAGAACGGTAGTAAAATGCTTAGTCGTGCTATATACTCCTTTGTTACCTTTTGAAATGGGAAATTATATTTTTGTGGAACTAGACTTTTGTTCAAGATTTAGTGGTGATTGGAATTGCCACAGCTCTTTTAAAATAAAATAAAATGTGAAAATTGGATTTAGACCGTATGGATGGTAAGATTGGTTTGGTGCGGTTAGCACGAGAACTTGTAATGTGTATGTTCCGCCTAGTCAATTAAGGACCGACGCTTGTGTTTGTCCGATCGAGCACCACCGCACAACCACAAGTCTATATGGGTACGACCTAGTGACTAACTTATGATAGTTTAGTCTAGGTGCCACCAAGGAAAGTGGATGCCGTGGTGTACCGGTTATTCACAATGAGGGACGGGGTTTCTTCAGTACTCATACGGCGCAAGAGGGGCTTCGTCTGGTGGTTTAACCCTTCAACGGTGAAACCTCGGTGGTAATCGCTAGACTAGAGTAAGGTAAAAGCTTTGTGATAATTTATCCGGGTCTCATGCCAAAGGAAGCGTGTTGACTATTAAGATGACTTATCTCTTGTGGGTAAAGTGTACAACCTCTGCAGAGTGTAAAACTATTCGAATAGCCGTGCCCACGGTCAAGGCGGCAAGGAATGCATTCACATGGTAGCTCATTGGTTTTGGTTTTAAAATAAAAGTTTTGATAACCGTGAGTGGTTGAAACTCTCGGTTTGTGTCCCGCGGATGTAGCCAGTGTGGGTGGTGTAACCTGCTTTCTTGAACTTTGGCGGTTAGCCGCTTCTTTAGTGTGGGTGGTTTAACCCATGGTTTTGAACTTTGGCGGTTAGCCGCTTGTTTAGTGTGGTGGTTTAACCCGTGGTTTTGAACTTTGGCGGGTTGAGCCAGAATTCAAGTGTTGGTGGTTGGAACCTTCACTATAAAATTATTGATAGATTCTCATTAAAACAATCACTTTGCTAAAGTGATGCCTTTAAAATAATTAATGGTATTTGAAATAAAATGTGGCTTTGTGCAAAAGAACCATATGACCCTCCTTTGTTAAGCCTTGCATCTATTGCATTTTCCCAAGACTTATGAGTACTTTATGTACTCACATGCTACACTCAAAAATAATAACCGAGGAATATGAAGCTCAAGAAGGAAACTTGACTACGGCAGTATGGATTCGACGAAGGCTTTCGGAGTTCTAGGTCGCGCCCCGGTCAATTGCCCGTGGCGTATTGATGGGTCTTCATCCGCCGGATTTATTTTGCTTCCGCTGTGTTTGTTTTTGTTTTGTGTGTGTGAGGTCTTGAAACCTCGCCTGTAATAAAGAGGCCTTTTGGTCCGCACTCTCTATTATTGTAATAAAGCGTTGTTGGTTATGTAATCATCATCGCTTGACCGTGCACTAGCTTTGATCCGGGACTAGTGTCGTAATACGTAGGGACCGGATTTGGAAACCGGTCCCGACACGAGACCACAACGTGGTCGAACGCCCCAATTGCCAACGTGGTCGTAAACCCTTCCGACCATGGCCAAAGAACTCGACGCTGCTCGGTGGAATCCGAACTTACCACCAACGTGGTCGTGCGCTACCCGGTGAGACTTCGATCACGCTCAAATTCGCCGGACGCCACAACATGGTCGTACCGTCCGGTGACTTCGACTACGATACTGCAACAAGGTCGTAAATGCCCCTAACACTTTCAACCACAACCAAAATTCCCGAGACGCCGCAACGTGGTCGTAGACCACCCGATTGAGTTCAACGTGGTCGTATAACCTTCCGACCACGACCACCATGGTCGACAAAGACTCGGAAGAGTTTCGACCCACGACCAAACGTGGTCGCACGAACTGTGAGCGATCGACACCACTTGGACATCGACTGTGGCTAAGACTTCGCATAAGAAGCCCAAAACAAACTCAAATTTCCTTCAAACAAGAGTCAAATACTCATCACAAAGATGGGATCATCTCCACATGATCTCTCAATCTCCCCTTGATGAGTATATTGACAAACACCGTGAAATAAGAAGTTGAGTTTGTAGAAGACTACATGGTCCAAAGAATGAAAATAAAATTATGACCATGTCGACAGAGAGAACACTAGAGTAATAGAATAAAGAGCAAATTGATCTCCAAAGCTCTAGCAAGTTCCCGTAAAGAAATTTTCTTTTTCTCCAATCTATTCTCCCCTTTGGCAATAAACACATCAAGTATGCAAGAGAGAATAAGTCAAAATGATGGATGGAATGGTGATTTGATTATTCAAAGTATGCGAGCCATGAGAATTATCCAAATGACCAAAATGTATTACACCAAGCCATAACATACAAATATGCTATAAAGATCATGACTAAGTATGTAAAGTGAAGCTAAACAACGAAGGTATAATCTGAATTTTAAATGAAGTGCTTAGCAAGTCAAGTCAAACAAGATTTTAGTCTAGCTAATGATATCCACAAATGATGCAAACCATGTCAATAAGCTAAATGGAATCAAGAAGCTAGTGTTGAGCAAACTAGAGTGCTATTTGTTCAAGAATGATACATTCGTTTAAGTACTTTGACATTTTTGCAATTGAGCACAAATGACATTTTTCTTTAGAGAACACATGGTTGTTTTCAACCATCTTTTATTCACCATGTGCTAGACCTCAAGCCTTATGCGATCATTCCAAGCGAGAAGCTTAAGGAAATGATCTTGGTCATCCAAAACTCCCCGAGTTCATGCCTTGTGCAATGGCAAGCCGCCTCATGAGAAAGAATTGGTGAGATCGGTTTCGCACAAAAGAGATCTTTTGCTTTTAATAGATTGTACTAACTTATGTGTCATCAAGAAACCAGATAGCTCAATCTATTGCTCAACTAAGATTCAAGACTCAACTCACCTATTTGACATGGCGAGAATCATAAAAGGATAACACAAGGTCGACTAATCTCAAATATGAACAAGACATGAATTAGGTCAAATTTGGCATTTTAATTAACCTATCATGGCAAAGACTTGACTACACATATAAAGTCATGATCGATTAGCAATGGAGCACAAATCATGGCAATGTGTAAAGTATTGAAAGCATGTCATAACCGGATAATAATCAAGGCTCAATGTGGTTATATTACAATGCGTAATGCAATGCAAAATCCAGCCCCCTTAACATGTGATGCGACTTTTAGTTCAAGTTGAGTTTAAGTCAAAATTAAAATCTAGAAGTTCCCAAATGAACTCCCCGAACCAAAGCAATAAAAATCAAGAGTCGGCAAATAAATCAGAAAACCGCAATCCTTAAAGCATAGATAAGATATAGAGGATACTATAGCTCGATCGACTCTCATCTACCCTATATGTCTCGGGACAACAAATTGCCGAGAAAACGCACACTAGAGAGCAAACACGCACTGCTCACCCGAGGGTGGCCCAACCTCGCTAGAACCTAAAAGAAGTGAGTGAGCTCAACCTAGTGAGATAAGAAACACTATCCCGAAAGCACAAGATAAGAGCAAGAAGTCTAAGCAACTCAAAGAAGAGACACACTCTAACCTATGCTAGAAGGACTAAACCCAATGCACCAAAATGCGATGCAACAAGAAGGATATGTAAGCACAATTAATATGATAAAGCAAGAAAGCCCAAAGCTCCCTCACAATAGTCCGTAAGGACAAACCACCCCAAGCTCTCCCGCAGAGTGAAAACCTCGTGCTATCCAAAGGCTTGGTGAAGATATCACCAACCGGTGGTCACTCACAAACCGGAGCACGATGTCACCCTTCTACATGGTCTCAAGAAAATGATATCGATATCGATGTGCTTGGTCCGAGAGTGTCTGCACCGGGTTCTTAGCAATGCTAATCGCAGACGTGTTGTCGCAAAAGAGCGAACACGATCGATAGCAACCCAAAGTCCCGCAGTCGAGACCATCCAAAGCACTTGGCTACAAAGAATCGGTCGCAACAACGTACTCGGCCTCTGCGGTGGATCGTGCAACACCGGATCGCTTCCTCGAAGACCAAGAAACGAGAGAAGTGCCAATGAACCGGCAGTGCGAAGTGCTCTTCCTATCTATCCTACACCGCAAAGTCTCGCATCCGAATAGGCTCTAAGGGATAGACAGGATGAGGAAGAGTACCGATACCATAGTCAATGGTAGCTCAAGGTACCGAAGATGCGCTTCACCGCCGGCGATGAGATACGCGAGGAGAAGCTCGAAACCGCACAAAGACACACGTAAAAGTGTATGTCCGGTCTCGAGGCGTGAGGTACAAGAGAGAGCCAATCATACTTCAACTCTTTTGGTCAACTGCTCGCCGTCCTCATCTGGGTCAAGTGTGGCCGAGAAGCCATCGGAGTCGACACCGGCTTTCCATCACTCATGTCGAGGCGCCTCAGAGATCACGGT
This sequence comes from Bonia amplexicaulis, assembly GCA_036346245.1. Classification (NCBI taxonomy): domain Eukaryota; kingdom Viridiplantae; phylum Streptophyta; class Magnoliopsida; order Poales; family Poaceae; genus Bonia; species Bonia amplexicaulis. The sequence continues at coordinate 487,628 of JAYGGG010000284.1, read as the reverse complement.
GTACTTGCCTTGATGCAAGAAGGTACCTCCCGAGTCTCGCTTGATTTGGAAGCCAAGGAAGAAAGTCAACTCACCCATCATGCTCATCTCAAACTCGGTGCTCATGACATCCGAGAACTGTGAAACTAGAGCATGAGAAGAGCCGCCAAAGATAATGTCATCGACATAAATTTGGTGACGGAAGGTCATTGCTGCTTACGTGAATGAACAAGGTCTTGTCAACTTTACCCATCTCAAAATCATGTCTCAATAGATAGGACTTAAGCCTCTCATACCAAGCTCTAGGGGCTTGCTTAAGTCCATACAATGCTTTGGAAAGCTTGAAGACATGACTAGGGTATTTGGGGTTCTCGAAACACGGAGGTCGTCGACATAGACTTCTTCCTCAATGAAGCCATTGAGAAAGGCACTCTTGACGTCCATCCGGTAAAGCTTGAAACCTTTAGAAGCTGCAAAGGCAAGCGAAATTCTAATGGCCTCAAGACGAGCTACGTGGGCAAAGGTCTCCTCGAAATCCGGACCCTCAACCCGGAGTACCCTGCAACCAGCCTAGCCTTGTTTCAATGACTACCCCATCCTCACTTTGCTTGTTCTTGAACACCCATTTGGTTCCAATGATATTTTGATCTCGAGGGGCTCAACAAGCGCCCGCACCTTGTTTCTCTCGAAACTCTAGCTCCTCATGCATGGCGTTGACCCAAGACTCATCGATAAAGCATGGCAAACGCCCTTGGGCTCAAAGGAAGCTACGAAGGCGAGTGGAGATGTAAAAGTGACACGCTGACTTGGAACGTGTGACTCGCTCAAATAGATCTCCAATCATCGCATGTAAGGATGAGATTTTTGGATTTGTCTTGGAGGTCCCGGATGAGATGAAGAAGTGGCCTCACCTCGTTACCCGACGGGTAGGAACAGAGCCACTAGCTCCAGAAGAAGCAGAAGGCAAGGGCTGGTCTCCTCGAGGTGCGGTGGAAGAAGGCACCTCAAGGGGTGGAGGAGGAACTGGATCGGGTAGACAACCCTCATCTCCATCATCCTCATCATCCACGAAGATGGTCTCGACCGCTCTAGTGAACTCGAGATATCGGGCCTAGTCCCTGACCGCCTCATCGAAAGTTACCTCACGTGTTTCTACCATTTTACTAGACTCGCAGTTCTGCACCCTATAGGCCCGCCAAGAAGTCGAGTAGCCCGTAAAAGTCCATCACAAGAACGTGACTCGAACTTATCTAGGTTCCGGACTTGAGAATAAAACACTTGCAACCAAACACACGAAAATGAGAAACACCGGCTTTCCGTATCTTAACTCATAAGAAGTGCGGTGCAAGTGTGCCCGAAGAAAAACTCGATTGGAAACATGGCACGCGGTGGCTATAGCCTCAGCCCAAAACTTCCGCGTGTAGAGTACTCATCAAGCATCGTCCCGCCATCTCGACTAAGGTGCGGTTCTTTCTCTCCACAACGCCATTCTGCGAGGGACGATGGAGAAGAGAACCGGTGCTCTACACCCGTCTCACCACGAAACTCTCAAAGTAGGAATTCTTGAACTCCGTGCCATTGTCATCGGATCGCTCGTAAGGCACCGGAAGCTCAACAAAGCCTCTTGAAAAGACCTCGGAAATGTGAAAACGCCTCATCCTTGAGGCTAAGAAAACACCCAAGAGTACCTCGAGAAGTCATCGACCACGACAAGAACATACCACTTCCTCCTGCAGATTGCACTCAGCCGGTCGATTGTGTCCATATGGAGCATTGTCCGGTGCATCGGTCATAGTATGCTGTGACCGAGGATGAGAAGCAACCATCTTGCCGTCTTAAGCATGGAGCGCAAACAAGATCTTTGACCATCTTGAGTTTCAGAGACCACGAATGAGATCGTGGCGCTAACTCGGGTCAAATGGTCAAATCAATATGACCAAGTCTCCTATGCCGAAGGAAAGGTCATGACTCGAAGCAAGCAAACAACGGAGAGGATCACCAAAAGACTCGTAAAATCAGCACGAAGATCCTCCCAAAGCGAGAAATCCATAAACCGACTACAGAAGAATCAAGAATTTTGCAATTGTTTTCTTAAAGCTCACCTCGAAATTGTCATCAGTGGTGAGAGACGAGAGCAAATTGTACTGCAGCTTGCTAACTAAAGCAACATCTTTCAAAATAAATGAATCATTAATGCGCACAGTACCTTTGGCGATGACGCGCCCAGATGAAGCATCTCCAAAGGTGATAGTCTCATCACCTAGAGCACGGGCAAGGGAAGAAAACCAACGGGAATCTCCGGTCATGTGTCGTGAACACCCGGAGTCTACAAGCCAAACCTTTCCTTCCACGCCTTGCGAACCCGAGTCAACAAGAGAGCAAAGTCTCGATCTCGGGATAAATCAAGATAGATTTTGGAACCCAATCTTGAGTCACACGTCGAGCGTAAGAAGTAGTCACACACGATTGACCTCTAACTACCCTACACTCTCCGTCGCTCAAAGAAGCGAAGGTCTATGAATGACTCAAGTCATTCATTCTCGGGTCCGATCGCTCTGACAGACGAGCGAGTTTGGTGCACCGCAACAGTCGATCACGCCGGGTAGGCATCTCGATGGGAAAACGAGATCTACCCTCGTGACGGCGGAAGTCACGACCGGAGGAAGCACGAGGACTAAAAACGAAGACTCGTAAAACCAAGTCCCGGTGTCGCCCAAAGCTACCAACAAGAGCAAACCTAGACCTCGTGTTGGTCTTAAGTGCACTCAAGGTCCAGGGCGACCACGAATCGCCTAAGAGACTCAAGACGGTCTCTTGGCGCGATCTTGGCGCTTGAAGCATTGGTCAATCGATGTCCATCCTTCCGATGAAGGTGCAATGATACTTTGCCTTCGAGGGGAAGTAGCATGAGATGGCTTCGCCGAGAGGCCGGTCGCAGTGAAATCACCTTCTTGTCGAATCCCTTGGACAAAGCCCGCTGATTTAAATTGAACTTTCTTGTTCTTGGGCTTGACCTCGATCACACCTCGACTACGGATCCGAGCACGACGGTGGGATGCTTCTTCACATCCTCATGAAAATCATATCCTAGACCCTTTTAAATCGGAAATCTTAGACGGTCTAGAATAAGGTTGAGCTTCTTCTTGCCTCCTACAAATTTCTCGAGAGTGTTCATAAGATACCGACACTCCCGAAAGAGAGAGGCGCAAGAGGAGCGGTAGAAGAAGAAAGAACAACAGGAGGAGAGGAAGAAGAACCAATGAAGAAGAGCGAATAGCACGTGCGTATTTTTCCTTATGCACGGCCACCTCAACCTTGAGGGCTTCGCAGACACACAGGGGCAGCCCTAATCCTAGCCATTTGGTTCTCGTAACTCTTCCTAAACGTCTCTACCATGTTCTTATCCTTTTCCAATATTTCAAAGACAGAAAGCACGGAAGGATGTGGTTTTCTAGAAGGTCCTTAGTTAGCTTCACACACTTTTCATCTAAGGCAATCAAATCAGATTTTAGTTTATTACAACTTTTGCATGGTGAGCTAACAGATCCTTAGAAGCATCTTGAGCCATTTTCTTATTATCATCAACAAATTCTTGAAACTGCTTGGAGACGATTCAAGTTCGTGAAGAAGTTTGGGACAATTTGCACATGAAGTAATAGGCTCAAGTAAAAAGGCTTGTAACTCAAGAATTTTGTGATCTCGCCTTTTTAAGTTCATTTTAAATTATTGCAACTTTCACAAGTCTCGTGCGAGATCAAGCAACATGGTATAAAGACCTCTAAAAGCATTGTCCTTATCCTCACATGAGGTGCAAGAAATAGTCTCAACAAGAGAAGATGAAACAGAACTACCCTACTCATCTCAAGCTCAAGAAGAAGACTAATGTTCTCCACCTTAACAATGTCAAGTTCCGAGACGGACTATCATGCGAGGTCCTTAGTTTCTCCATGTCTCCAAGCAAGGCAATGCATGTATCACATTAAATCACGGAGGGAGCAGATGTAAGTGAAGTAAGCTCCGTGACAATCTAGCTACTTCCTTCTCTAACTCAAGACACCTAGCCTTAGCTCTAGCATGAAATCCACCTAGCTTAAGAAAAGCATGATTGAGCTGGTCATAGGTGGGGCATACCGTCCGAGTCGAGTACAGTTCGCGCTCGGTTCACCCGAGGCCATGAAGCACATGCCGAGAAGTCGTCGCCGCTCTTGGGGTCTTGATCACCCGTCCCGTCGTCGTCGCTCCATCCCTCCACCTCGCTGAGGTCGAGGTCGTCGAACGCGGTGAGGACGCGGTGGAACAGCTTTTTGGCCTTCCCAAAGTCGCGGTACTTCTTTTTGCCTTGCGTCTGAGCTGGAGGCTTCTTGTTGCGGTTCTTGTCGATGTAGTCATTCTTGCCGGAACCGCCAACGTCAGTTTTGCCCTTCTCCGCTTTGGGGCTGTTTGCTGAATGTGGTTGGGGCCACCACACTCAAAGCAAATCATCGGTCCTCTTCTTTTTCCGTCCTCCTTCTCTTGTAAGCATGGGAGAACTTCCGAGCTAGGAGGGCCACCGTTCGTCCTCTAGGCGCTCTAACCGATCATCGGTTACATCACGAGAGCGCTAGGGAGAACCCGCAAAGAGAATCGACGGAAGAACCGAGGCCGAAGTGGGATCCGTGACTAGAGCCATCGACAGACTTCGACCGACGAGACTATGTCAATCTCGTGAGTCTTGAGGCGCGAGTAAAGCGCATCAAGAGTCAAGGTCGAGAGGTCCGTGGTGTCCTTGATGGTAGTCACCTTCATCTCCCAAACCCAAGATCGAGTGCGTAAAGCATCGTCGAGCGTTATCCGAGTCGGAGTATGTGAGACCGACCGCTCGGAGATTGCTCAAAATCTTGTGAAAGCGTGAAAGCACTCGTCAAGGGACTCTCCGACAAGCATCTCGAATTTGCTGTATTCGCGCTTGAACTGATCCTGTCGAACCGTCTTGATCTGGGAGGTGCCCTCATGATATGCATCGAGGGTCACCCAGATGTCGTGAGCGGACGACAGGTGAGAGATGCGATCAAATTCGCTTCTGCTCAATCCCTGTATGATGATGTTCCTTGCCTTTGCATTTGCCTCAACATCAGCCATATTCCCGGCATTGATGTTCTCATCGGCAGGAACAACAAATTGTATTTTCACCTTCCGCCAAATAGCATACCCACGAGCTCGGATATATGTTTCCATTCGGCTCTTCGGAAGGGGTAATCCAGCCATCGAAAATAGGCGGCTTGGTGGAATACTTGTCTCACAGGTTATGGCTCTTTGAGACCGGTTAAGATCTATGAAGAAGAGCTAACCGCTCGATACCAATTGAAGGACCGAAATGGCAACAGAGGGGTGAATGGTGCCTTAAAATTCCTCCTAAGTATTCAACCTATTCTTTTCCTCCTATAGCTAGAGAGCTATGAAGTCAAAGAAACAGCCTTAAGAAAAGACAACCGAAAACACAGCTGAAAAAGGAAGTCGTGAAATCTACCACTGTGATCGTAACTGGACAACGGAATGCAAGTGATCGAGACAAATACTGTGGTCGAAAGATCTTCTCGCTGTGGTCAAGACACACCCGAGAAGCACCTCGGAGAAATAGATACATCGTGATCGATCGCCAACCAATGGAAGTGGTCGTGGTCGTAAGAGCCGAAAATCGGATGATGAACTGTAGTTACTCTGTTTTCGGCGCACGACCGTAGAGCGGAAAAATGAGATAACTTTTTGCACACAAGTCGAAACCGCAAGAAACTTGAAACTTAGCAAGAGCAAGATATTTAAAAGTGAAATTACCAAGAATATCAAGAGTCTTTGCTAAGGAAGGAGAGAACGATGCGGTCGAACACGTATCAAGGCAAATAGATGTGGCGGCATCGAAAACACGAAGTTTCTCTGTTTTGATTCTTGGTCTTAGAATAAGCTGACCAAGATGTCTTAGAAAATGAATCCCGCCGAGCAAAGAAATACGAGCCAACTCTCAAAGAGAACACATATAGCAGTAACAACAAAGAGAAGGCAAATGGATCAAACAAATCATCTCAAGAACAAAAACTGAGAAAGATACAGAGAGATGAATCCAATCTTTTCTATTGCACATGGAGGTTTCTACAGCCACTCCATCGGAGGTACACGAGCATCCATGCTCTTACCCAGAGACAACTCACACAAGATAGAGAGGAACACTCAGAGCACTCAGGGGACAACCTCTCTTTGCTCCTGAGACCTAACCTCTCTATTTATAGTCTCACTAACGGGTCTCCACACAGAGACAACCCGCTAACCGAGTGGTTAAGCTTTGCAGCCTCGATTGCTTTACCCGCTCCTCTCGTGCAACGGCTCCACCGCTTTGCCCGTTAGCGCCACCAACTCCACAGAGCTCTCACAGAGCCTCTCCAAGAGTCACAGTGCTTTCCCAGTGGACAACTTCCCCCGCAGTCTTTGACATTTCTCCAAAATGCCCCTCCGCTGCCTTCCAGGAAGCTTCCTCCACCGCTTTCTTGTCCATCTTTGTCGACCCACCGCACGACACGTCCTCTTCGCTTTTTCACGCCGCTCAAGACCTCAACAACTCCCTTGTCTAGTCCCGACCTCCTAAGCCTCACCAAGATTGTCTCCGGTTCCCGCAACCAACAAAGACAACAAAACCATCACATAGCACCGATCCATACTCGCACTCCACGAGCTCAAGTCTCTTTCCACGAAATTAGATTTTACCAAACCTTGTCAAAATGTAGAACAAACCAGTCTACAAGGTCCACGACTTCACAAGGAACCCAACCGACCAAACCTCACCGTAATCGGACACCATATGAGCCCACACGACCAGTTTGAATGAACCCGCACGACCACGGTCAATCTCCGACAACGTGGTCGAACATCCGACCGCACAACGTGATCGAAGACCATAGCCACGACTACCGACCACGCTCGCACCCGTGCTAACGTGGTCGTGGCTCGATCGCCAAGCGTGGTCGCACCGCCAGCGATACAAGGTGGTCGAATGCCCGAGACCACAACGTGGTCGAACGCTCCCACTGCCAACGTGGTCGTAAACCCTTCCGACCATGGCCAAAGAACTCGTCAGACGCTGGTCTACCGAACTGACACCACCAACGTGGTCGACGCTACCCGTGAGACTTCCGATCACGTTCAAATTCGCCGGGGACGCCACAACGTGGTCGTACGCCGTCCAGCTGACTTCCGATACTCGGCAACAAGGTCGTAAATGCCCCTAACACTTTCAACCACAACCAAAATTCCCGAGACGCCGCAACGTGGTCGAGACCACCGATTGAGTTCAACGTGGTCGATAACCTTCCGACCACGACCACCATGGTCGTCAAGACTTAAGAGTTTCGACCACGACCAAACGTGGTCGCACGAACCGGGAGCGATCGTACACGACTTGGACATCGACCGTGGCTAAGACTTCGCATAAGAAGCCCAAAACAAACTCAAATTTCCTTCAAACAAGAGTCAAATACTCATCACAAAGATGGGATCATCTCCACATGATCTCTCATATGTTGATGACATACTGATTTTTGGGACCAATCTCAATGTGATTGAGGAGGTCAAGGACTTTCTGTCCCAGAGTTTTGAAATGAAAGATTTGGGAGTGGTGATGTGATTCTTAACATTAAGCTACTTGAGAGGAGGTGATGGTGGGGTTACACTTGTGCAATCCCACTATGTGGAGAAGGTCTTGAGTCGCTTTGGTTATAGTGACCGCAAGCTGCTTCTACTCCTTATGATCCTAGTGTGTTATTGAGGAAAAACCGAAGAATAACAAGGGATCAATTGAGATACTCCCAGATTATTGGCTCATTAATGTATTTAGCTAGTGCTACGAGGCCCGACATCTCGTTTCTTTGTGAGCAAGCTAAGCCGATTTGTTTCAAACCGGAGATGATCATTGGCGTGCTCTTGAGAGAGTGATGCGCTATCTAAAGACAACCATGAGTTATGGCATTCACTATCTTGGGTACCCAAAGGTCACCGAGGGCTACAAGTGATTCAAATTGGATCTCGATGTCGATGAGATAAAAGCCACGAGTGGATATGTGTTCACACTTGGAGGTGGTGCTGTTTCCTGGAAGTCTTGCAAGCAGACCATCTTAACGAGGTCAACAATGGAAGCAGAACTCACAACATTAGATACCGCCACTGTTGAGGCTGAGTGGCTTCGTGAACTCCTTATGGATTTGCCGGTAGTTGAAAAACCGATACCGGCTATCCTGATGAACTGTGATAATCAGACTGTAATTATCAAGGTGAACAGTTCTAAGGACAATATGAAGTCATCTAGGCATGTTAAGAGGCGGTTGAAGTCATCCGAAAATGAAAACTCCGGAGTGATAGCATCGACTATGTCCGCATCGCTAAGAATCGCGCACCAATTTACAAAGGGTTTATCACGTAATGTGATAGATAGTGCATCGAGTGAGATGGGCCCGAGACCCACGTGAGTCATACCACGTAGTAACATGTTCTATGTGATCGGAGATCCCGTGAAGTAGAATGGTGAAACAAGTTGTTGGTTGACTGGGAGGAGAGACCTTTACAGGGCTCATTTCTTCAATGATGCGCTTCTTTCCTATTCTGTATGGCAGGTTGGTTTTACCTTAATGTGATCCGAGTGGCTTATTTAAAGCGTAGATGTCGGCCTCGTGACATCTTCAAAGGAACACACCTATATGAGTTCGATCGCGGTCACGCCTATGAGATTTGGGTGATCTCTAGATACTCATGAATAGGCTTGGAGTATGACTTATACGCTCCAACCGTAGGGGATGCTTTAGGCGACCTAGTACTAGTAAAGGAATCGGGTAAAGCTTGTTCACACAAACTGTCAATTCAAGGCATAGTCCATTGTTCGCTTGTGGATGAGTGTAACTCCTTTCCTAGGTGGATGTTCAACTTACGGTCTCCATCGAAACACTAGTATATCAAACAACAAGAGAATCGAGAGCGGTTCCTGTGCCTTGAAATTTTGGTGGGGATTGTTGGATTAATTGGCTTTTGGCCCATTTAATTTAGCAATTAATCAAATGAAATTCCTAGGCCCACATGGAAAAACTGCTTAGTACCATATGGAGAATTGAATGGGAGTTACACCACTTTAAAAGGTGGAACGTGGTAACCCCTGTGAAGTTGGAGAGAGCCAATACATGCCAAGGCCGCCGCCGCTCGCTCGGTGCGGTGCGGTGCGGTGCGTGTGCGTGTGTGTGTGTGTGTGTGCGCGAGCGACGCAGCGCGTGTCGGTGCGGGCGCGTTTTCTTTATCTATTCGAAAATCGAAACGCACCGACTCGCAAAGAAATAGCATTAACGAATGGATGGCGATGCAGTGCGATTACGAGTGGGTTATGACCGCATATTCTCGGGTAATGGCTGCGCTATTACGCCCTTCGCTTTTGCCGTTACAGTAGCGCCTTCGCTTTTGCGCTTCTGAGCGCCTCTTCATTTCTTTTCCATACGAAGGATATATAAAGATCGCCTGCTTTTGTTGTCGCTATCGCAATCTCCGGTCCGTAACCTTGCGCGAAGGCTCGGGCGGTAGGCTCAAACTCCGTCCGTCGGAGTACCGCACGGTAGACGGGCGATCAAGTTTTTGGGAGCGACATTGCGCGACTACTCATTCTGTGACTTCGTCTTCATCCGGTGGTGAATCGCCGCGATCTCGCATCGCGAACATCTTCCCGCATCACGCCCGCCCCGCATCAAGTCTCGATCGACTACATCGAATAGGCCATCATGTCGACTGATGGTAACGGCGCATCTGGTGTCACCGACACTGGCCCCGCCCGAGGGTATAATCTGAACTCTTCTCTGATGTATTCATTTCTGTGCGCTGTGAATATGTTAATAGGTGATGCTGTTAGCTTGTTCATTAGCGAATATGAATACATGATTGTTGAATCACTCATGCTCTTGTATGTCATGTTATATATGCTTAATTTCTGGATTAAAATATGCCGAAAATTGACTATATATCCAACATCATCTACTTTCTTGACGGAAACCCGGTGGCATGGCAATCACAGAAGCAGCGTGTGGTAGCGCTGTCATCGTGTGAAGCGCAGTATATTGCCGTTGCAGCAGCTACATGCCAAGGGGTGTGGCTCAGGCGCTTACTGGAAGACGTACTTGGTGCCAAGTCGTCCCCGCCGCTGATCAAGATGGACAACATGTCTGCGATCGCCCTTAGCAAAAACCCAGTACTACATGATCGAAGTAAGCATATCGACACCAAGTTCCACTACATTCGTAAGTGCGTGGACAGCGGGACAGTGCGCCTGGCGTTCGCAAGAACTCAAGAGCAGCTTGCGGACATCATGACGAAATCACTCGGGAAGACTAGGTTTCAGGAGCTTCGTGAGCTGATAGGAGTCACCAAGTTAAAGTGAACAATGCCAGACTTAGGAGGAGATTGTTGGTTAAATCAGGCATGTTCAAAATCCTTCTGTTCCTATCTTGCTGTTAGCGTTTGATGGTTTCAAACCCAGTTGGTTAAGTTTTCGGGTATGTAGGAATAAACGTACAACTGAATGAACGAGTCGTGTTGGTTGTTTCTGGAATAGTGGCTGAGCGCTGCTCTTGCCGAAACTGAAGCGCGGAGGTGCGTCGTGGCCGTTGGCCATGCAATGTATTTTCTGACTATTTAAAGCTACAATAGAGGATGATGAGTATCAATTTTTGCTGCATAAAACATTCGGTGTTTTATCTTCTCTACTCTCTGTCCAGTCCAGATTTTCAGTGGAAATTCAGTTCGGCATTAACTGAATTTCTTCAGTTACTGTAGCAAGTATCGACAACACCATTCGGTTACTGATTGTTGCTGATTGCAGGTGTTCTCTGGTATCGATAGGAACTGGTTTAATCTGACATTTTGTATCAGAGCCTTCCGTATCTAGGACGTGCTTCTGGGATCGAATTGATCGTCATGACGCGTCGTCAGTCATCCTCGCCGCCACGGAGGTTTCGGGGGGAAACCACACCGTCATCAGGGAGCGGTAGCAGCGGAAGAAGTACTGATCGTGGCCTGGTGATTCACCGGGTTACCAAGGAAATCAACATCAGCGGCTCATTCCCAATCCTGTCGAAGACGAATTATTTTGATTGGGCGGCGCTCATGCGTGTCATGCTACAGGCAAGGGGTCTGTGGATGGCAGTGAGTGTCGGCACCACCGACTTCGTCGAAGACAGGATGGCACTCGAAGCAATAGCAAAGGCTGTCCCAGTGGAGATGATTGGGACCATCGCAAGCAAGGCGACTGCCAAGGCTATGTGGGATTCAATAGTGGTGATGCACGTCGGCGTAGAACGCGTGCGCAAGGCCAGAGCGAATACTCTTCGTCGGGAATTTGATGCACTCAAATTTCGCGATGGGGAGACCGTGGAAGATTTTGGCGTCTGCATTAACGAAATCGCGTATCAGCTCGCGGTTCTAGGTGAGGACCAATCGGAGGAAGAGGTGGTCCGAAAATTTCTCCAAGCTCTCCCACCAAAGTTCGAACAAATTGCCTTGTCAATCGAGACACCGCTCGATCTCAGTGAGCTCTCCATGGAGGAGCTCATTGGACGGCTCAAGGCAGCGTAGGAGCGCCACAATCTCGGCGGAGGCAGCAGCACCTCCCTGGCAAGATTGAATCTCACAGAGGAGGAACTGATAACGCGAGTAACATCGCGGTTGCACTTCATCGGAGAAGGCTTCAATGAGCACGGGAAGGGAGCCGCATTTAGCCAGAAGAGGAGCCGTGAACGTGGAGGAGGCAGAGACGCCGGAAGAAGAACCGGCTTCAGGCCACCGAGGTCTAGCGGCGCTAGCATCGCCATCGAAAGTTCTATTGCCGGTGATCAATGCTGTTATTGCGGGAAGGCGGGCCACTGGGCTCGTGAGTGCCGCAAGAAACGGAGGGACGAGCAGGCCCACATATCTCAAGTGGATGAGGATAAGGAGACTACATTATTACTGGCCGAGGCAACAGTAAATGTCACTTTCCCCATTCCAACGGATTTGTCCGAAGACTCGATCCATCCACCGCGATTCACTCGGTGCCACCACCCACAAACCGTAATCCACCGCCGGATCTCACGCCACCACCCACAGATCCGACGCCACCGGCAGGTCTTCCGCCTCTCCACCTGAAGGAAGATAGACTCTTCGTCCAGCTCGGCGACAACAAGGATGGTGGTCCTCATGGAGTCCGCTCTCAGCATGGTAAGGGTGGCGTAGCAAAGGAAACTCAGAAGAGGGAACCATCCCGAAGCGGTGAATCGACGCAAATTTTAGTTTTGCTGAGTGGGTTTCTCCGGAAGGTTTGGATGGTAAATGCGTCAGCCCAGGAATGAAGCGAGCCGACCCGCCTGAGGAGCGCACGATAACCGCATCCGGAGACCGCCAGGCATTAACCGATGGCTTAGAGCACTCCTCAAGCAGAGCAGAGCTACGGTAGCGAGCCAAGACAGGTGGATGGGGCATCGCCCAGGCATCCTAACCATTGAATATAGGGAGTATATGGCCTGTTCTTTTTAGCTTCTAAAAGCTGTTTTTCGGCTTTTCTATAGTAACTAGCTTTTAAACGGAGTATTTTTTCAAGATAAGGTGTACTAGTTAAGTTTAGTACATACTTTATTGACTTCATTTATATTGGTAAAAACCGCATATGAATTTCTGTTACTCTATAATCTCTTGTACAAACAGACCAAAAACCACAAGCCGCAGCCAAAAGCTACAAGCCGCAGCCAAAAAGAACATGCCCTATATATAAAAAGTCTTTGCCTATTGGGTGTGGAGCATCCTAACCATTGATTCATCGTATTGGAGAGCTTACATTCAAAGTTGATCCCTTCCCCAATGTTGTCGATGAAGGATCATGTGAAAAGGTCTATAATGATGTTGTGATGAACCATTACAATATTTGTAAAGTGGTCAATTGGTTTTGTAAAAATTGTATTTGATTTGGACTATTTTCTGGATGTCTTAGGAAAATCAGAAGTACTGCAGGTATTAGTGTGGTAGCTCTTTTTTGTGGAAGTACCGCAGGGATAAGTGCGGTAGTACCACTCAGCGCAAGTATCAGATTAAGTTACGGTACGTTTTTTCCAGAGAGATACATGTGTGATTTTCAGCGTGCGGATATACCGGTAGTTCCGCATTGCGGAAGTACCGGCGTGTTAGGTGCGGTACTTCCAATCTCTTGATCCGAGAGTTTTTGGCTTGGATTCTTTGGCGTTCTAGCTTACTAGAATATGTAGAAATACATCTAGAGCTATATTGGTCATCATCTACCCACGAGTAAGTTGTATTCACAGTTTGGGGTTTTGGCTTGGTTTTAGTGTAACCTTCCAACAAACTGCGAAGGTCTTAACTTTGACCTTAATTTTCGTGATCGTTTATTGGAATAGGTTCCTGATATCCTATAAAAGATCTCTGCAAAGTTTCATATCATTTGAATCTACGAATCAAAAGTTCTCTCAAATTTCATTTATGAAATCGTGCTACAAATACTATTCACGTTGATTTTATTGTAACAGCGAAAGTACTGAGGGAACTGTAGCAATAGTATCGTAGTACTGTAGTAAGCGGTTGTACCATAATTTCAATGGTGGTTGTTTCATTTTCGCTGATTTTTGTTGAGTTTTTAGTGTCTTTAATTGCTAGTTTTGTAGTGGCCTTCCATCCTAAACTTCATAGCTCTGTAGCCATTGAAGTGAAGGATTAGTGAATATTTGGAGAAAAATTTTAAGCCACCATTCACCCCTTCTGTTGATATCTTCAGTCTTTCAATTGGTATCAGAGTCCGATTAGCTCTTTTCATAGATCTTAACTGGTCTTTAGAGCCATGACAGCAGACAATTATTCCACCAAGCCACCTCTCTTCGATGGGGTCGACTATACCGTTTGGAAGAGCAAGATGGAGTCTATATTCAAGCTCAAGGCTATGCGGTCTGGAGAAAGGTTCAGACTCAGTTCGTTGTTCCTACCGATGAGCACATCACATCGATAAATACGCCAGATGTGGAGGCAAATGCTAAGGCAAGGAACATCATCATCCAAGGTCTTAGCTCGAGTGAGTTTCATCACATCTCTCATCTCAAGTCGGCATATGACATCTGGGTGACCCTTGATGCATACCATGAGGGCACTACCCGGATCAAGACTATCCGACAGAATCAGTACAAGTGAGAATATAACAAATTCGAGATATTTACTAGTGAGTCCTTGGATGAGTGCTTTGGCAGATTTCATAAGATTCTGAGAAATCTTCGAGTTGTTGGTCTCACATACTGAGACTTGGATAATGCTCGTCAGATATTTTCTATCTTGGACCTTAGGGTTTGGGAGATGAAAGTGACAACCATTAAGGACACGACTGATTTGTCGACCTTGACTCTTGATGTGTTGTACTCACGCCTCAAGACTCATGAGGTCGACATCGTCTCTCACAAGATAAAGTCATAATCGATTGCTTTGGTCACTGATCCCACTTCTTTTGGAGTATTTTCTGATGGTGCTTCGGGTTTCTCTTTGGCTGCTATGTGTGAGATGAGTAATGACCAATTTAAGCAGTTCCCAAAGAGTGAGTTAGCTCTCTTAACTAGAAAATTCTCACACGCATACAAGAGGGTTAGAGAGAGGAAGAGAGTAGGTCTAGTGATTTGCTTCGAGTGTGGTGGTCCTAACCACATTCGAGCGAGCTGCCCCAAGCTAGAGAAGGGCAAGAATGACACAACAGTGAGAGCAAGAATGACTACATCAGCAAGAACCGCAACAAGAATCCCCCAGCTCGTGATCAAGGCAAGGAGAAGAAGTACTGCAATCTTGGCAAGACCAAGAAGCTCTTCCACCGCGTCGGCACCGCCTTTGACAACTTCGATTTCAGTGACATGGAGGGCTGGAGCGACGACGATGGCGAGGATGATTTGAAGAAGGACACCTAGTATAAGGACGACTTCATGGGCATGTGCTTCATGGCTGATGAGAACGACATTACCTATGACGATCTCTACATCGACTCTGATGAGGTATGTCCCTCCTACGACCAGCTCAATGATGTTTTTCTCAAGTTAGAAAAGTTTTATGCTAGGTCTAGGACTAGGTGTGGCAAATTAGAGGAGGTAGAGAGCTTGCCATGGGAGTTTACTTCACTTAGATTTGCTTCCTCCTATGATGATTGCGATGTATGTGTTTTCTCGCTTGATGATATGGAGAAACTAAGGATCTTGCATGATAGTACAATTTCTGAGGATTTGCTTAATGTGGAGAATGTTAGTTTGCTAACTGAGTTAGAGTTGTCTAGGATTGTTCTTTTACATTCTGATTCTGTTGAGACTACATTCTACACCTCATGTGGGGATAAGGACAGTGCTATTAGAGGTTTGTATACCATGCTCGAAAATGACTAAAATTTGTATTACACTCTGATTTTAGGTTTCTACACCTAAAATTTGTGATAGCTATACCAAATTGAAGATTAATTTAAAGAAAACAGATCATAAAATTATTGAAATGCATGCTGCTTTGCTTGAGCCTATTGTTTCTTATGCCCATTGCCCAAAATTAACTACTGAACTTGAATTTGTCTCTAAGTAGTTTTCAGGACATGTGTGATCATAACAAGAAAATGACTCAATATGCTTCTAAGGTACTTGCTAGCTCACCATGTAATAATTGTGAAAAACTAAAATTTGACTTGATTACAGTGGATGAAAAATATGTGAAGCTAACTAAGGATCTACTAAAGAAGCCACCATCTGATTGCTTGTTCTTTACTGAGGTTGAGGAGAAGTTAGGGGATATGTAAGAGACCTTTAGGAAGAGTTACAAGGCCTAGATAGATAGAATTAGAACTGCCCCTTATGTGTCTTGCGAAGCCCTTAAGGTTGAGGCGGTCGTGCGTAAGGAGAGATATGCACGTGCTATTCGATCTTCTTCTTCTTCTTCTCCTGATTCTTCATCCTCTCCTTCTGGTTCCTCATCCTCTCCTTCTCCTTGCAATTCATGTGCCTCACTTTTTTGGGAGTGTGAGGACCTCATGGACACTCTTGAAAAATTTGTTGAAGGCAAAAAAAGGCTCAATCTTACTCTAGACAAATCTAAGATTTGCACATTTAATCAACGTCTAGGATATAATTTCTTAGAGCATGTGAGGAAAAATCCACCTACTGTTGTTAGAGTTGTAGCAGCAGGTGTGATCGAAGTTGTGCCCGAGCTTAAGAAAAGTGAGTTTAAGTCTGCAATCTTTGTCTAAAGGATTTCTAACAGTAAGATTGTGCCACTTGCTGCTTCGACCTCTCAGATGTCAAAGCCTCATCATTCTGCTTCGACCTCTCACAGGCGAAGTAACATTGCACCTTTTGTCAGAAGGATGGACATATGATTGGGTTCAGCTTTAGGCGTACCAAGATCATGCGAAGAAACCGTGTTCATGCTCTTAGGGGTATTTAGGGTCAGCCCCAGACTCAGAGTGCTCCTAAGACCAACATCAGGTCTAGAGCTGTAGATAGCTCGCCTGATTTTCTTGGTTTTAGGCAGCATCAAGTACTTGGTTTTCTAGTTTTGGTCCTCAAGTTGCTTCTAGTCAAGGTGTGCACCATCCTGAGGATAGACCTCGTTTTCCCCCATCGAGGCAGCTATCCGCGGCATGATCAACATACTATTGTAGGTTAGACCTGCTCTTCTGTAGCAGTCAGATCGAGCATTGGTGTAAGGTCTACTCCTAGACCCCCTGCGTCTGTGAGAGGAGGAGTGCGTAGTGTCATGAGAGATCAGTCTTCTACTTCTGTGACTAGATCTACTACTCGTCATGTGACTCAGTACAGGGTTCGCCGGGCTGGGAAGGGAGAGGTTTGTCTTGTCGACTTCGGCTGTTCTCGATACATGACCGAAGACTCCTGTTGGTTCTCTTCCCTAATCTGAGCTCCAGGTGATGAGACGACCACCTTTGGAGATGCTTCTTTTAGTCGAGTCATCGCTAAAGGTACTGTGTGCATTAATGATTCTTTCATTCTTAAGGATGTTGTCTTAGTGAGTAAGCTGCGTTATAATTTGCTATCTATTTCTTAGCTTACCGATGATGATTTCGAGGTAAGTTTCAAGAATAATGCTTGCAAAATTGTTGATTCTTCGAGGAGTCTAGTTGCGGGATTTCTAGGTTTGGGAGGATCATTTGTGCTAATTTTATTAAGTCTTCTGGTGATTCTCTTAGGTGCTTAGTTGCTTCAGAGTCCTATGATCTCTCTTTTTGGCATAGGAGACTTGGTCACATCGGTTTTGATCACTTGACCCGAGTTAGTGGCCACAGTCTCATTCGTGGTATGCCAAAGCTTAAGATGGTCAAAGACTTAGTTTATACTCCTTGCCAGCATGACAAGATGGTTACTACTTCTCACCCTTCAGTCACTGCGACTATGATTGACGCACGAGGACAACTTTTTCATATGGACACTGTTGGTCCAGCTATTGTGCAATCGGGCGGTGGGAAGTGGTATGTTTTTATTGTGGTTGATGACTTCTCGAGGTTATCTTGTGTCTTTTTCTTAGCCTTGAAGGATGAGACATTCAGTCATTTTCGGGGTTTTTTGGTA
The DNA here is from genome assembly GCA_036346245.1 of Bonia amplexicaulis. NCBI lineage: Eukaryota > Viridiplantae > Streptophyta > Magnoliopsida > Poales > Poaceae > Bonia > Bonia amplexicaulis. The sequence continues at coordinate 470,040 of JAYGGG010000284.1, read as the reverse complement.
GGTTGTCTATTGAGTTCCCTAGTGTCTTACGAGTTATCCGTAGTGACAATGGAATGGAGTTCAAGAACTCCTACTTTGAGAGCTTCTATGATGAGATAGGTGTAGAACATCAATTGTTTTCTCTACACGTCCCTCAGCAAAATGGCGTCGTGGAGAGGAAGAACCATACATTGGTCAAGATGGCCAGAACGATGCTAAACGAGTATGCTACACCTAGGAAGTTTTGGGCTGAGGCTATAGCCATCGTGTGTCATGTTTCGAACAGAGTTTTTCTGAAGGCAGACTTGCATCGCACTTCTTATTTGTTGAGGCATAGGCGAAAGCCCAGTGTCTCACATTTTTGTATGTTTGGTTGCAAGTGTTTTATTTTGAAGTCTCAAAAGCTAGATAAGTTTGAGTCATGCTCATCTAATGGTATCTTTCTGGGTTACTCGACTTCTTCGTAGGATTATAGGGTCTGGAACTACGAGACTAGTAGGATTATAGAGACCTATGAGATGACTTTCGATGAGGCTAGTCCTGGTACTAGGCCAGACATCTCAGATCCAGTTGTGCAGTCCAAGACCATCTTCGTAGATGATGAGGATGGAGATGAATGTTCTTTACCTGATCCAGTCCCATCTTCCCTTGAGGGGCCTACTTCTACCATTGCATCTCAGGGAGATCAGCCCTTACCTTCTAGTTCTTTTAGAGCTAGTGGCTCTGCTCCTACCTCCGCAGCTCATGAGGTAGAGGTCACTTCTAGAGAGACCATGTGGAGGTCACCCCGTGTGTATGATGAGTAATTGACATCGGTTTAGGAAAGTCGAGTTTGAGTTGGTTGGTTCGGACCAAGACGTTGCGTGGTGTAACGGGCTCGGTCGGACTTGGTCAAACTTGGTCGTATGGGCTTAGGACGGCTATTCTCCTTTTCGACTGGTTTGGGCCTTGAGTATTTCTTCTAATGCTATTGTTGGTTCTATTATCTCGAGCGGTGCTATGTGATGTGTTTTCTTGTCTGTGATTACTGTAGGACGTCGAGGCGAAGTCGTGGTGAAGCACGGATGACCGGACTAGGCGTAGGTGGTGCTGAGGTCGGAGCGGTCGGGATGTGCCGAAGACGGCGCGGACTCGAAGTGGTTGCGAGGCGTGCACAGCAAGGAGCGAGGAAGCTTCCCGGAAGGTGCAGCAGGGGCGTTTTGGGAAAAGCGCAAGACTGCAAAAGCGGAAGCGGATTTGGTTCGAGTTAGCGGATAAAGCAATAGGGTTGTTGGCACTAATGGGTAAAGTGTTGTTGTGAACCCATTAGTGGTCACTATAAAAGGAGAGGGAGAGGCATGTGGAGAGTTTGAGAGTTAGGGTTCTCTTCTTCTCTCCATGTGTTGTGTCTTCCTTTTTCTTTTGGAGTTAGCTTTCCTTTTCTCCTTTGAATAGTTGAGAAGGGGGTGGAGACAGTAGAGGCTGCTCTTGTCCTGCTGCTGTTCACTTGTCCTCGTGAGCTTTCTTTGCTTTTCCTTTGTGTGAGTTCTCAAGAGGTGAGAATGGATTGAACTACATGTAATCATTCCTCTCCATGAATCAATATGAGGAGGATTTTGGCTGATCCATTCTTCTTTTTGGTTTTTCATTATGTTTCTGTTTTGCTTTTTCTTCTCTGTTTGTCTTGTTTGAATGACGTTCTTGATTTAATAGCCATTGATTTTTGTGCTATGAACTGGGTGTATTCTCAAGGCCTCCTTGGCTAGCAATCCCGAGAGCAATGAATAAAATCTCAGGCTCTACAGAAGTAAATCTCAGAACTTCAGTTTTTCGGTCCAGCGCTTGGTTTCCTGCTCGTTCATCTCTTCTTTCAGTCGAACTGCCCCCAGTCTGCATTCTCTTATTCCTGAGTCGCTTTTACTATTTAGTTCTCAGTTTCATCTGCTAGACCTGTCAAAAATCGCAAGTACTGAATCTTTCTCTTTTTTCGGTTTCTCTTCTGAATTTACTGTACCAAAAACTGCAGTCTGTGATTCCAGTCAAACACGCAGCAGATTCAGTTTTTGCTAGTCTCCCCTTGTTCTGAATTCAGTCCCTACGGTCTACATTTTTCAGAGTCTCCGTCTCTCTACTGCCAAGCAGTTTTTCTTTGCTGTTTTTCAGTTTTCAAGCTGCAAAATTTCAGCCGATCAAAATTGCAGCAGACTGAAACAAACATGCACTGCAATCTGCATTTTCAGTTTACTGTTTTACAGCATTTTCAGCAATCAAGAATCAGCAATTTGGATGCAGTTTTACTGCTCACTGTTGTGCAGTTTTCAGCAGCTTCCCTTGCCGTGGCAGCAGTTTCTGCAGTAAAGTGCAGTCCTTCTTACTGCTTTTCGGTTGGCAGCAGATTTTCCTTTCTTTTGAGTGCTTTCTCCAGTCTGTATTTCCTGTACCAAAGGCTCCTCTGCTGATTGCTTTTCCTCCTCTTTTCTGCTGTTCAGTTTCCACTCTGTTTGGCCTGACTGGAATAGCAAACCTTCGGCAATTTCCCTGCCTGTCTCTTCTTCTGCTTTTACTGTACCGAGTATTCACATTCTGTCAGTTTCAGTTTTCTCTTGGCAAAGTATACACTGATTTGATCTTCTTCAGATTTCAGTTTTCTTTTGGCTGTAGCTTCATTGTTTACTGCATGTTCGGCTGCAATTCCTTTCCTTCCTTCAGAGTTGTTTTTGTCAAGTCTAAACTGTTTTTCGTAGATTTTGGGCAAGTTGGTTCTTGAGGCTCCAAGTCATTTCAGTTTCTCGGCAAAATTATTTTCGGCTTCGAGTGAGCAAATTTAATCTTCCTTCATAGCTTCTGTAGCTATTGGAGAAGAAAAAGGTGTAGATACTTGGGGCGATTTTTAAAAAGACGACATTCACCCCCCTCTGTTGCCATTTCCGATCCTACAATTGGTATCAGAGCCGGTTAGCTCTTCCTCATAGATCTTAACCGGTCTCAAGAGCCATGACGACGGACAAGTACTCGACCAAGCCCCCGATCTTCGATGGGATGGACTATCCCTTCTGGAAGAGTCGGATGAAGACCTACATCCAGGCTCAGGGCAACGCCATCTGGTGAAAGGTCAAGGTTCGGTTTGCTGTTCCTGCCGATGAGGACGTCAATGCCGGAAACATGGCTGACGTTGAGGCAAACGCTAAGGCAAGGAACATCATAACTCAGGGCCTGAGTCGTAGTGAGTTTGACCGCATATCTCATCTTTGGTCCACCTTCGATATTTGGGCGGCCCTTAATGCTTACCATGAGGGCACCACCCAAATAAAGACGGTACGACAGGACCAGTTCAAGCGAGATTACAACAAGTTTGAATGAGGTCTTTAAAAACAAGTAGAGTGAGGATGGGGTAGTCATTCGAAATAAGATTAGGCTGGTAGCTCAGGGTTTCTCACAGGTTAAGGGTTTAGATTTTGAGAAGACCTTCGCCCTGTAATTAGACTAGAGGCCATTAGGATTATGCTTACTTTCGCATTATCTAAGGGCTTCAAGTTGTGCCAGATAGATGTCAAGAGTGCCTTCCTCGATGGGTGTATTGATAAAGAGGTTTATGTTAGACAGCCTCTAGGTTTCGAGAACCCAAAATACCCAAACCATATCTTCAAGCTTTTCAAAGCCCTGTATGGACTTAAGCAAGCCCTAGAGCTTGGTATGAGAGGTTTTAGTACTATCTCTTGAGTCATACGTTTGAGATGGGTAAAATAGATAAGACCTTATTCATTTATAGGCATGGCAATAACCTTCTACTCCTCCAGATTTATGTGGATGACATTATCTTTGGTGGCTCCTTTCATGCTCTTGTTACCTAGTTTTCTGATGTCATGACCACATATTGTGAGATGAGCATGATGGGCGAGTTAAGATTCTTCCTCGGTTTCTAGATCAAGCAGACTCGAGAGTGTACATTCTTGCATCAAGGCAAATACACTCGAGATCTCTTGAGACCCTTCGACATGAGTGATGTCAAGTCGGTGATGAGTCTGATGGCGACCTCAATTACACTCGACCCAGACGAGGATGGCGAGCCAGTATATCAAAAGGAGTACCGCAGCAAGATTGGCTCCCTCCTGTACCTCATTGCTTTGAGGCTGGACATACATTTCGGCGTATGTCTGTGCGCTCGATTTCAAGCTTCTTCTCGTGTCTCTCACTGTCAGCCGGTGAAGCGCATCTGTAGGTACCTTCGAGCTACTCTTGACTATGGTATATGGTACTTTTCTGTTTCCTATCTTTCCCTTAGAGCCTACTCCAATGTAGACTATAGGATAGATAGAAAGAGCATATCTGGCACTTGTCAATACATTAGCACTTCTCTTCTTTCTTAGTCTTCTTGGAAACAGTACAATGTTATACAGTCCACCGCAGAGGCCGAGTATATTGCAGCCGCTAGTTTACGTAGTCAGGTGCTTTCGATGGTTTCGACCTTATGAGAATTTGGGTTAGCTATAGATAGTGTTCCTCTCTTCTATGATAACACTTTTACCATTAACATTGCTAAGAACCCAGTGCAGCACTCTAGAACTAAGTATATAGATATCAGATGTCATTTCCTTAGAGACCATGTGGAGAAAGGTGGCATAGTGCTTTAGTTTGTGGAGAGTGATCACCAGTTGGTTGACATCTTCACCAAGCCTTTAGATAGCTTGAGGTTTATGACCTTACGGGGAGAGCTTAAGGTGGTCTATCCTTATGGCATAATCTTAAGGGGAGCATTATGTACTTTTTGTATTATATGTACATTTTCATTTTGTTGCACTTTATTTGTTGGGTGCACTTGGGTTAATCTTTCTAACATAGACTAGAATGGTTCTCACTCTCAGATGGTTAGACTTCTTTCTCTCATCTTATGATCCTAGGTTGCTACTTATCAATTGCTTCTCTTCTCACCAGGTTGAGTTCACTCACTTCTTTTAGCTCTAGCAGGGGTTGGGCCCCCCTTTGGTAGACAAGGAACATGTTTCCTCTCTTGTGTTTTGGTTGCCAGTTGATAGTCCTAGAGTTATACGGGGTAGATGAGAGCAAGTTTGAATCTTAGTATTCCTTCTATCTTGTCTATACTGTAAGGACTGTCGTTTCTTCTTTCTGACCAAGCTTTTTCCCTCTTGCTTATTGCTTTGGTTCAAGGGAGTTCATTTGAGATTTTCTGAAGCTTAATGATGATATAATTCAACTTGAACCAAAATGTTTATAAAATTGACTCACATGCTGAGGGGAGTTGGAATTTCTTTTTGTTGCATAATATTGCATTTAAATTCAGCAATGTGCATTGTAATATAAATACATGGAATAGAGCCCTGATTATTATCCTTGTATGACATGATAAAACCACTTTATATCTTATCATGATTTGTACTAGATTGCTAGATTTATTATGACTTTCTATGTGTAGCTTAGCTCTCATCATGCTAGCTTGCTTAAATGCAAAAAGCTTGAATTAAACTATGTCTTGCTCAATTGAATCGTTTTATGATTCATGCCATGTCAAATAAGCTAAGTTGAGTCTTGAATCTGCATTGAGGTTTAGATTGAGCTATGCTAGTTCTTTAGTGAAGCATCAGCTAGTATGAACTCTTTGTTCTTGAATTAAGTCAAGAAAATGCAAAAAGATATCTTTTGTGCAAAAAAATTGATCCCACCAATCATTTCTTATGAGACGGCTTGTCATTGCACTAGACATAAACTTAGGGGAGTTTTGGATGACCAATATCATTTTCTTAAGCTTCTTGCTTGGAATGGTCGCATAACGCTTGAGATCTAGCACATGGTTAAAGAAACTAAATTATGTGAAAAATTGCTGAAGCTCACCCAAAACTTAAATGAATTCAAATTTGCCAAATGTGCTAAATTTGCTCAACTGCAACTAATATCAAGTGCTTGAATAAAATGTTTCATTTTTGAATTTCCAGCACTCTAAATTTACTCAATGGTAGCCTCTTGGTTCGATTTACATATTGATATGACCTGGCTCATTTTCAGAGACCCTTGGCAAAATTATGAACTTGAGCACCTAGACATGTTAACAATCCATTTAATTTCAGATCAATGCTTATTTGCCTTTAGTTTGGCTATATATGGCTTGTCATGATCCAGATAGCATTTTCACTTGTTATGACTTGGTGTAATATTTGAAAAGTCATTTTAGATCATTTTCATGGCTCCTAATGCTAAAAATAAATAAAATACAATCACTTTATTTCATTCATACTCTATTTTCTTCCATGCATCTTGATGAGTCCACTGTCAAAGGGGAGAAATATTGGTAAAAATGCATATCTACAACATGATTGAGCTTTGTGAAAACTTTTGCTGATTTAAGAGCTTTTGATCTCATCTCACCATGATCAAGGTCAAATCAAACAATTGTTCTTTTATATGGACCTAGAGTGAGATTTTTCGACTCATTTGGTGGGTATGAAGCTTTTTGTGAAAAAAATTATCATTTTCAGGAGCTTCTATCTATTTCTATCTCAAATGGTCATGTTTAGCTCTTTGCAATCTTTATTTAACCATTTGGAGCTCTTTTTGTGAAATTCTTCCTTTTTTCTAAAACCACTTCGAATTTGTATTTTTAAAAAATTGCCAATGGATTCATCAAGGCTAGTGGTACACCTACACGTGGCAAGAATGACGATTACTTGCAGTGGTTCGTGATGACCGGGTCAAGGAGGGGTATTTTGGTAGTTTGACCAAAATACCGAAAACTATCTTGGATCAAATCCGTTGGAGAGCGGTTTAGATCAAGGTGGAGCTGGTTGGATCAAGACTATGAATTTAGCGGATGCACACTTATGCACTTTGAAAAGCATACATAAGTGAACTTGTGAGAGTAAAACCCGTGTGTATAGGGTTAACGGGTTCCCCCATTGTAATAATAGATAAGAGCTATTAAGGGGTGTAGGTGCCTTGTTGTCCACCAATAAAAGGGGTTGGAATAGAGACATGTAAGATTAACCATTAACTCATCTCTTGTGCTCTCATCTGTAGGGTTAGGGTTTGAGAGTGAGTACCTTATGTCTCTTTGTCCTCTAAAGTGGAATGACTGTAAAACCTAACTTCTCAAGTAAGCAATACATCAATCGTTTTGCATCTCTTATGTCTCTCTCGGTTTTAATTGATATGCTTGACTTTTGGTTGGCTTTGATCTCTCTTATTTTTCTCTTGTGATCTTGCTATACCAAGAATGTGTAAGACATGGAGATAATCCTTGGGAATGCATCTCCTTCCATCTAGGCACTTTATAGCAAAATTCACAAGAAAATCCAATTTCGCTTGATTTTGGCCTCTTTGGTCCATTTCTTGATCTGAGGGCTTTTGGCTGTGATTCTTCGGTATTCTAGTTTGCTGTGATATATGAAAATACATCTAGAACCATCTTGACCATCATCTACCCACGAGTAAGTTGTATTCATCGTTCGGGGTTTTGGCTCGATTTTGGTGTAACCTTCCAACAAACTAAAAAAGTCTCAATTTTGACCATGATTTTCATGATTGTTTGTTGGAATAGGTTCCTGATATTCATGATTTTCAATTTTGACCATAATTTTCATGATTGGTTTTATTCAGTCCATTTGTTGCCTTCAACTTATTCTCAATCAAATTATTTTCCATCCATCCAACATAAGAATAATAAACAAAAATGGAAACTTTTTAAATTTAGTAACTACCACTGCCTGCTCTATTAGTTGATGAGGTAAAACAGGAGGCACAAAAGGCAAAACAACGATGTTAAGCCTCGATGGTTGAACATCACATGGCACTGTATCAATCATCGCTGCCAGAATCTATATCAGAGTTAGCCCTTTGATGGGCTACTCCGTTCGGAACCTTACCCTTTCCCTTCTTTTCATCTTCCTCATCATCACTGTACTCACTCTCGTAATCGTCGTACTCCTCTTCTGCTTCCTCTTCTTCCTCCTCAATGCCATCCTCTGCCACTGGCCCTTCTTTGTCGGGCACATGGCCTCTTGTTCCTGCGCGGCTGCGCTTCAGAACCTTCAACTTAAAGCTAGTCTTGGTGTCACAGCCTATCAAAGCAATTCATGATGCCAACTTCAGTTCACATGTCACATGTCAGAAATGCCAACCTGCTATGCTGCCACAACATTCTTTAAGTTTCTAACTCATGAAAGGGACTAGGACTGTGACTTGCAAGATCTGTTGACTAGCACTGCGAATTAGTTGACTCCGAGTTTCTAACCCACGAAAGGGACTAGGATCGAAGACATTTGTCTATGCATCTCAGTATCTGTTGCAATAGGTGGCCATGCATGTGTGATCGATATTGGTTTGCCATGCAATTCCTATGGAGTATAGTGCAAACACATATACTTAGGTGAAAAACAAACTATAATTACATATATCTGTTGGGCAATATGGGAATTTTCCTCATTTTCAGGTGACGGCGCCTCCGCCTCTAATATGAGCTCTGACTCCTTCCCCTTTAAATCAAGCCATGGGAGAGCTCTCGCAGCATACGAATCAAGAAACTGCACATAGATCTGAGAGCAATCGGTGAGTATTCTCCTTGGTTTCCTGAGCGGCTTGCACTTGCGAGCTCACCGGGACCACGGCGATCGACATCGACGAGGCTCCGCTGATCCGTTGTGGTAAGGGCATTCTTGATTGTTGCTGCTGTTGCTTGAGCCGAGCGCTTGGCTAGGCACTTGCGCATTCATGTGCAGTGTGCGACTGGTTCTTCGGTTGCTTCATCCGATTGGGGTTGTATTGGTTTTGTGCAGCATCAACTTGTGCCTCAACTTTACGATCTGGTGAGCACTAATCTGTGGAGTTGGGCATTGTATCTCTAATTACTACTCCGATGATATCCTGGTATATGCCTATGATTGATTTTTTGGGACACTATCTTTCGACAAGCCTTGCCTCTGTCGGCTTCTCGGTGTTTTGGACTATCACCGCACAGGGAATTAATCTAAGAAATTTTCTAAAATCGCTTACTTTCCAACAGTATCTACGTCTAGGATTTAGGTATATGTGATTACGAAGCTACTATACGTTGAGAGGGGTTTGGGGTTGTAGATTTAGATGATGTGACACATACTCTCTCCTCAGGCTATCATTTGACACATACAATCACTTGACACATACATTTGATGATTGCATGTTCAAGTGAATAGTATGCTTCAGATGGTTAATGCGAATTGCATTGAAATTAGAGCATGAGTTTCCATTGCAATATACAGACACATAACTAGTGTACACAATATGTTAGATTATTATCGGATCACTCATTTGTATCAAGTAAAAGGGTCCAAATACACAATTTCACAAAATCATAATTGTTTGGCCGGTAAAACAATTGCGTAGTAGCATCAAGTGCATAGACCTAAAAAAATGAACAAAAAAGATGGCATCTGAAATGTAACAACCGCAAGATCATCAATTGCATATTTTTGAAAGAGTTGGATGAGTACTGCAGATTCATTAAAGTAGGTAACAGGAGTATTTACAAGTTTCCCTGGGGACGGTTATCTCAAATGGTAAAGTTACAATAGAGCACGTTCAACAACGGCATCGTTCGACCCCATCTGTCTGTCCTCTCCCTGGTTCTTCGCGCAGTTATCTCCCTTAGATGCTCGCACTACCTGCAACACCGTTCTGCTTTCATCCTCGAAAATCCGGTCTGTCTCCCACCATTCAAACCACAGCCACTGCGATCGAAGAGCTCTACTGGAAGTCTCAAGGTTGTCAAGGCCACCTTTGTATTTCGGCCAGCGAACTCTGATCCAGTTGACTAGACAGTGCCCTCCCATGGCTGCTTCCATCCCTGTCCATAAGAATTTGCTTCGTGCTCTGTCCTTTTTAGGGGCCCTTTTTTCAGCGCAAGGACTGTCAGGATGTATGTTGGAATGAACGATAGAGCCGAGTTAACAGGGTAAGCCTGCAAACCTTTGCATCCCGAAAACTTGCCGTAGACCTTGTCAATTCACTACTACAGGAAAGGTCATCACAGACGGTTCGAAAAAATCATCACAGACGGTTTTGCGAACCGTCTGAATTTATGGGTCGAATGTCTGAGGTCATCACGCGGTATTTCAACCGTGCGTGATAGCTCAAAATCACGAGCGGTTTTAGTTAAAACCGTGCGTGATATAGTGATAATCACGAGCGGTTGTTAACTAAAATCGTCGTGATGCTCGATAATCCTGACGGTTTTAACTAAAACCGTCGTGGTACATGATAATCACGACGGTTTTAATTAAAACCATCGGGATTATCGGTATCCTGACGGTTTTAGTTAAAAACCGTCTGTGATATTCCTTCTACCCTAAATCTATTCCTATTTATTGGCTAGCCTCAGAAATGCTAGCCATGCCCTCTCAAACAAGCGAGATGAACAAGTATATAAGGCATCCATAAATATCCAATACACATCACATTTCATTCACAAACATAAAGTATCCACTTCGCAAATGAATCAATTGAATTGAAATAAAATATCCATTACACGCATTACAATGCAATAAAATTCATGGTGCATGTGGAACTGTCCTTCGACTTTATGACTTGAGCCACCAAAAAGTACGCCAACTCTCCTCGAATTCGTGAAATATCGGCTGTTCCAATGCGGTTGACGGGATGTACACACTGTGGATAGGGATATCAATGTACGATATATGTAACGTGATAAGTATGAAGTAAATATGGAAAGATCGATAAACCTTGAATTGGTGATCCTCGAGGAATCGAGGAGTAGGTCCATATGGTGGCAAACATAGAATCCAAACATCTCACACTCCGGATTACATTGTCAAGCACATCCTTGTCTTGGTCAACATAAGCGCCACTTCACCATGTGTTGCAAGGCGTGAAATGGGCTTGAGTATACGCGTCCATATCTGGAGTGATTGATTTCCTTCCGATAGTTCCGATACCCTTGACCTCCCTCATGGCGAGATTGAGGCACACCTATCGGTTGAACTCGAGCCATATAATCGACACAAAACTCAATGACCTCTTAAACACATAACCTTCGACGATGCTGCCCTCGGTCGAAACGATTCCGTCGTGGGACTTGAGAATTCCATGAACCTCTCAAATGGGTACATGCTACGTAGGAATACGGACCCACACATTTTTATCTCCCACACAAGGTGAACAATGAGATGGACCATGATATCGAAAAGCGAAGGAGGAAATACATTTCAAGATGACATAGAGTCATCACCACATCGTATTGCGAGCATCTAGTCCTTTGGGATCGATGACCTTCGAGCAATTGTGTTAAAAATAACATAGCCTCATAATTGTCTCTCGGACTCTAATCGGCAAAATATTTCTAATTGCAATAGGGAGCATCTGTGTCATCGACACATGACAATCGTGAGACTTCATGCCATTTAACTTCAATTCTTGCATCGAAACAAGTTTCTTGGCGTTGCGAGTAACCGACGGAACTTTGACACCATGCAAGCACCGCACGATTCGCTTTTCTCCACCTTGGACAGATCGTAACACGCAGGGGAAGGTATGTTCGTCCATTGTCATTGCATGTCGGTGCTAACTCGGGCCGATGTCCATTTCACCAAGTCAAGCCGTGCATTGGCGCCGTCCTTTGTTTTATCACGAATGTTCGATGAGAGACCAATCAAGTCGTCACATACATTTTTTCTCGTGCATGACGTCGATGCGATGTCGAACATCTAGGTACTCCCAATAAGGTAAGTCCCAAAATATTGATCTCTTCTTCCGGTGTTTTCTCACGAGCCCTCAATTTGCGTCCCTTCCGAGGACAACATCTAAATCCTTAACCATATTATAAACCTCTTTTCCTTTAAATGTCTTGGAGCTGAACCGTCTTCCTTCTCTCCGTCAAATTGTTTCTTCATATTGCGGTATGGGTGAGCCCTCAAGGAACCGACGGTGGCGCATGTAGACGGTTTTGCATGAGTGTTTCACCACACACTCTCGGTACCATCTAAACAGTGAGTACAAGCTTTGGCACCTTTCGTACTTTGGCCCGATAGGTTAGCAAGGGCAGGATAATCATTTATGGTGCGAACAATAAAGAGCAAAGTGAAGTTCTCTCATTTGTACGCATCCCATACCGCACCCCTTCGTTCCATAGTACTTTTAGATCTTCCACCAATGGTGCTAGGTACATATCAATATCATTCCCGTGTTGCTTTGGCCCTTGGATAAGTATTGACAAGAAAATATACTTTCGCTTCATACACAACCAAGGAGGAAGGTTATAGATGCGAAAGTCACGGGCCATGTGCTATATCGGTGCTCATGCTACCGAAGGATTCATTCCATTTGTACTCGGTCCGAACCTTATATTCCTTGGTTACTCGCACGAAGTCTGCAAAACTCCTATCGATGTTTCTCCATTGGGCGGAATCAGCAAGGTGTCTTAGCATTCCATCTTTCTTGCGCTCCTCCGAGTGCCAACGCAGCATTTTGCCTCCTTTGGATTTACAAAAACCTTTTCAAACGGGAATTATAGGAAAATACCATGCCACCTTACCAGAGGTCCTTTCTTCACCTCTGTTCCTCGCCGTCATCGATTGATTGTTACGTTTGTATCGGGATGCGTTGCACCGGACATACATGCATGTTTTCATACTCTTTACTAGATGCAGATACGATCGTTCGGACATGCATGTATTCTTTCTACTTCAATTCCCAATGGACAAAGGACCTTCTTGGCTTTATACGTGGTTTTAGGCAACTCATTTCCCCCGGAAGCATGTCCGCTAAAAGACCCAAAGCGCCGTGAAACTTTTGTCGGTCAACTGTTGCTTGCCTTTAATTTCAACAGTTCAAGCACGGTGACAACCTCGTGTACTTTGACACGCAACACGTGAACAAAGGTTTCTCCGAGTCCTCCATCAAGCCACAATTTAACATACTCTCTCATCATAATTCTCTTCTACATCGCGAAGCATCCGATCCAGTTGTCATCGTGCAACCTATCCGTATCCGAACCACAATCGACATCATCCGGCGCCATGTCATTCACTTCACCGTGATGTCATCCGCGACATATCATTCACTTCACCGCGATGTCATCCGCGACATATGATCATTCACTGCCATGACTGGTCCAACACGTATAACCCTTTTGAAACCCTCCGAATCAAGTGCGCTCAATTTGCCCTCGGTTCTTAAACATCTTTAAATTCTCACAACGGTATGGACGGTACATATATTCCACCCCTTATTGAACATATCCTCATCGGCGGCTCTTGTAAGCGAGACCGCCATTAATATACTCTTCACTCACACGCTCATGGCATACATCCGACTTGGTCCTACGTTACGTACATACATAACAACTCAAGATTAAAAATTAGCTTAACTAATTACTACTACATATATACCGCCACATGTATTATATTGAGGTTTAATTTGCTAGCTCAATTCATATTATAAACACAACAACTATTATATAACCAACAATTTTACAAATTAACCATCTTCAATAACACTCACCAATTACTTAAATCTAAATTGTAATGCAATTAAAGAAAAATAAATTATCTTACTAACCATATCTAGAGCTAGCCACCAAAGGAAAGTATGAATTGAATGAATCTTCAAAGCTCAATCTCTGCCTCTTCCCACCAAAATAATCGGCCTCAAATCGCCTAGCTTGTCTCCCCGAGCGAAAGAGTGCGCGCGTGGCTAGATCGGATCGAAATGAAGACAGATGCGTATGGTGGAGCAATAAATGCGTAGTGGGGATTATCACGAGGCGGTTTTTACTAAAACCGTCAGGAATTATCACTGACGGTTTTTACTAAAACCGTGCGTGATAACAAGATTATCACGAGACGATTTTTAGTACAAAACCGTGCGTGATAATTTGGGAAATATCACGACGGTTCATAGGTATGAACGTGCGCTTCTCACTTCTTTTCTTCATCCGAGGCCCGCTGCGTGTCTTGAGGAATGCCACATCGAAGACCGGTTCTTGACCGACTCTAGGCGTCGTGATCCGAGACCGAGATGAAGAAAAGAAGTGGAAGAAACAGATGGATAGTCGCTCACCGAAGAAGTCGGGTATGTCGGTGCTCACCAAGAATCTGAAATGTCTTTTTTGAACTTTTGTAATAAAATTGCCTTGAATTTTGCAAAAAGAAGGATTGTCGGAGTGGACATCACATCTCGACGATGAGTCGGCATCGTCGAGGAACATGCAAATACAGAGGCAAGCACAAAACTCAACAATGATTCGGATCGATCTATTACGGGATGACAAGCTAACAAACCCTTCGTGGCACGACGGTCACACTAAACAAGACACACTTACGACACTTACGGCAAGAGTGTGTTCTTTAGTATGAACCGTTCGTGCCGCGATGGAGGTGCTAGCTCACGGCGGAGGAGATGCATACGGGAAGCTAGCTAGTGGATGAACTCACGCGTGACTAGTACCGTGGAAAGGTTGATGGGGAGTTATTAATAAGGGCCCGCCGTGGAGGAACCGGTGCCACCATTCGATGTGGAGAGAATAGACGGGTGAGATCGAAATCGTATACGCCAATTATTGGTGACATGTGATTATTACACACCAATTATCAGTGACATGGGATTATTACGAGCGGTTCTTAACAGAACCGTCGTGTTATCTGACTTTTCACGCACGGTTTGTGTTAATAACCGTCAGGAACTTTCCTGACGGTTCTTAACAGACCCGTCGTGTTATCTCGATGGTATAGGCGGTTCGTATTAAGAACCGCTCAGGAAGTTCCTGACGGTTATTAACAAAACCGTCTGTGATGTCTCAATTATCGCGACGGTTCATGTTAATAACCGTCTATGAAAATATCACGAGCGGTTGCCGGTAAAACCGCCTCGTGAAGTACCCGTCGATATAGCCTCTTACATAGCGATGATTAACGGTTACACGTTTGTCTTCCGCAGCTTTCATGCGCAGAAAGTAATCCAAGGTATTCGCAAGGTCAAGCTAATCACATCGGGTAGGATGGATGGTGCTTTTCTCCATGTTTGTTTTGAATTTTTTACATAATTCAATTTTTATTTGAAATAACAGTAATATACTCATGCAGAATTTTTTTGTATAACTTTGGTAAGAAGCAAATAGTCATACAAAATTTAGTTAATGTAGTTATAGAAAATTAGCATCCATAAGAATTTATAGCTATAGAAAATCTAGTGAATATAGTTATACAAAATTAGCATCTATAGAGAATTATACTTGTAGAAAATTAGCATGTGTAACACATTAGCATCTATAGAAAATTCTAGTTGTAGAAAATTTAGTCAATATTATGTACAAATAAGCATCTGTAGGAATTATAATTGTTCAAAATTTAGTTAATACTTTTGTACAAAGTATACGTCGAGATATGAAACTCGTCTCGAGGCGTACACATGCAGAGAACGTGAGGCTCGCGAGAGGGAGCACAAAAAATAGGGAAATGGCAGCCAAGGCCAAAGAGGTCGTTGAGAAGTTCAACACCGAGCTCATAAGGAAGCGAAAATGGCCCCGGTTCACACAGTAGGTCGGGCCGTTTTGCACTAGTCCCCCGAAGGTCAAATTTATTTCCATTTCAAAAAGATGCATATGTATCGTAGCAGTACTTCGATTTGTTGTATATGCATGATGCTCTTTCTTATGCATGTAACCAAATCATGCATGCTGTGTTATTCTCAGCTTTATTATGAAGTCTATTTTAATTTGCACAATCACATCTCTTCATCTTTTCGCGTTCAATTCTTCGCGTAGCAAAGCACCCAACAATATGAAAAAACAAGTTCTCTTCTATATACGAATTCCCGGTTGCATCACAATATCACTTACCTTTGTACATATCAATTGTTGCTATCTCAATCGTCCTCACAAAAAATTTCACAAAATTTATTGCACTGCAACAATAAAGGACGATCGCAAAATGTTATTGCAAATCTAACAGATTTTGTACCATCCATAATCTAGAAAAAATACAAACGGATCAACCCACATTGTCTCCCATTTTTTCCAAATAAAATACAACTAATAGATAAAATTTGATAAATATTACCTACCTACAACAATTGTCATTTACCCCATATGCGGTCGGAGGGGTGCAGTTGCACAAAAATTGGTCGAGTTGTAGTTCTTGAATAGTCGGCGACTAGAAGTCTAGTCGCCTGATCGTTCGATGAAATGTTCGATCACCCAACTGTTGGGAAACTGGACCCTATCGCCCAACGGCCCGCCGACTACATCCGTTAGGCGACAGGTTTCAGTCACCTAATGGTTGGGCGACTGGAGGCTATTCTTGTACAAAAATTTGACGTGAGTATATTTCTATTATTTTAAATAAAAATAGCCTGAAGTATTTGCGTTTGCTGGGCCATAACTTGCGCCATGGATGGGTTAGCCGGTGGGGGTGGGAGGTTTACTCCTTGACCTGGGCCTCTTCCCTTCACCTTCTTTGTGCTTCTTGGTAGCTTCTTCCACACCGCATGTCAGGTTGGCTCCGCTTGGTGCGGGTAACTCTATGGCTAGCCATCGTAGATAAATTAACATTCTTTTAGACCCTTGTTCTAACCTCCCTATAAAAGTTAATAACCCACGACCAAAGACAATAAAGAACCAATGCAAATATCAAACAACAAGAATAAACACAAAATTTGTTTTCATTAAGCAGACGGTACATCACATAGCCGCCTTTTTATGGCTTCACAAGCCACTTGGACTTTACAAACATACACATACTTAACGATACTAAGGTACTAGCATAAGTCGCTACTAGTGGGGTGGGGCCTATGCTTGCTATTACTAGCCAACTCTAGCAAGCATCGCACTAATCGACCCACGATCGCCTACTCCTCCATGTCACCGACACTTTGGGAGGGGGTGTAGTCCGACACTCGTGAGCGGGACCTGCTACCACTAAACTCGGGCGGGTCGGTGTCGAGTGAGGCGTGAGCGGCTGCGTCGAGTCTCTCCACGGCGTAGAGCGGATCGAGGCTCAGGGCACGCTCTTGCGTCTTGTGAGCTGGTGCGGAGTCCCGGAACACGTGGAGGTGCCGAACCGAGTCGGTGTGGCGTCTGCGAGGCTGGGTGGGCGTGCCGCCGCCTTGGCCTCTGCCAAGGCCCGCTCCACCGGGCGAGCTGCTCGCAGGAGTCCACCTCGATGTGGCGTGAGAGGCGCTCAAATGCGGTGATCTCCTCCGAGCCACCACATGGGCTGCACCATGACCCGAGTGAGGTCCACACGTAGGTAAGCCTCGGTCGTCCTCCAACTCTGTCACCCGGTCCCGTCGAACTGGCGTGCTCCGTCCCGAGAGGGTGGTAGGTGAATGGTGACTCTAACACCGTCGCGTGGATGTCGCAAAGTCGGGCCGCAGCAGACGGCGGCGTCTGTAGGGCTCTTGCTACCGGCTCCTCCGGTGGGTAGTCGGAACAAGTGAGGCCGGTCTCCCACGCGCGAGGGTAGATGAAGATCTCCACCAACCAGACTCATCTCCTCCTATCACGGTCCTCCGACCGCGGTAGATGGGTGCGTCCTCGTAGCCCAAGTAGTGGAGTAGTTTGCGAAGGATATCCGCAAACTCTCCCTCACGTACTCCGTGAGCAAAGAAGTCCCAGTGTCCAACGTGCGCAACTCCCGCATCCGTAATTAAATAGTGTCGTTAGTAATTTTTCAAAATAACAACTGAAAAGTAGATCAGAGTAGAGCTAGGAAGGATGCGGAAAGAATTATTACACTATATTTTAAGAACTTCTTTTATACATTTTAAATATACAACAGCCTAAATACTAGCGGCCAACTAAGGTTTTACCCTACGACAGTATGCTCGATACCACTCTGTCGGACCGGATTTTGCAATCCGGACCTGCAGCTTTCTTGCATTATTCCACGGATCGGAGATAATGCTCACAGATACATTGCCGAATCATTTCATACATGCGGAAATCACAACAAGCCATAATAATATTACATTGCAAAAGTGAAGTTAGGCCTTCACAAAGTGCAGCGGATACAATAGGGCCAAGCAGGCCAAATATTTACATCACAACAAGTCTAGCAGCGGAATAGATACAAGTAGGCCTTTAAACCACAAGCAGAGACTGAGGGCAAAAGTGGTCATACAAACATTCTAGGGTTCTAGAACATCTGGATGAAACCACACCTTAGTCTAAATGCCTAAGGTTCTAAGCACGGATTATTCGTCCTAATTCCCGCGCCGCGTCTTCTCCATCTGCAGCAGTGCTTCCTCAAAGGCATAAGGGTCTTGAGTTCCGAATCGGGTTTTGGTATTGCGAGTGAGCACACTAACCACCGTGCTCAGCGAGTCAACACACCAAATGCAGTAGATAGTATGCAAGGCTTTCAACAAGGAATGGCTCAAGTTATTTTATTTGCGGAAATATGCCTTTTGAACTATAATACTTAAAATACTCTAGGACCTAGCCACTTGAAAGTTTAAACATGATACTCTCTGACATTTACATTATCTTTATCGAAGCAGAGACCATCCACCATTACATGATCTCTGCTCATTATACCATGCCTTCAGCGTATAATCGCTTACATTACCACTGGGACGACACCCAGGACAACTTCAAATGAGGGCCTTACTCGCCTTCCCATAAAGGCCTTTCTCGCCCTTTTATGCAGTTTTGAAATGAGCTATATCTAGTTAAGTTCCATATGCGCCCATAACCGTAGGCACGGCTATTCGAATAGTTCATGACTCTGCAGAGTGTGTACACTTTACCCACACGAGATAGATCTGCTCATTGCCCCACATGATTCCTTAGTCATGCGCTTAAGGAGACTATCACAAGGCTTTTACGGTGCATTTTCCTAGCGAGTTGCGACGCTAAGGTTTCCACTTCCTCCGGCACGACCACCCTTCCAGAAGCCCCCTCTTGCGCCATCACGTCGGAGGATGTGGCCATCCTCTACCCGACCGTGTTCACACCGACGCAACTCATACTAAGTCCATGCAATTTAGTTGGCCCCGCCTACACTTTGCCAAAGATGTGGTTGTCTTGGATATATCGTGGAGATTGTCACCGATTCATCCTTAGGTGTTATCTGGCGGTTCTACCACAATCCCTTGTGCTATCACGGCACCACTTTACCACAAATCGTGCTATCACGGCACCATTCAACACTCCGCCCTCAACCATCCGCCCGGATAATTCAAGCATGTGAGGTTCTTTTGGATGAAACATACACTTATACTAACATAAACCGGTCATCATCACAACGATCGCTCAATACTTCTTTCTTTAGTTTGCAAGATATGCTAGGTACTCTCATACCCTTGTTTATCTAGAACAACTCTAAGCATGCATTTATAATTATAGACTTAGTTTCAAAAGAGTCGTAGTAATATTACTTTTACTAGGGTGACAAGGATCACATAGCAAAAGTGTTGCAAAGGACATATACTAAAATCAAGGAACATGGGCATATCTAAAAGCTGAAATTAACATGTATTGCCACATAGAATATAAGCATGCAATTTATAACACTTGAACCAAAATACTTTATTGAAAATATAGGCTCAAAATGATCAAAGCATTGACTCGCCTTGGTGGTCGAGGTCCGGTTTTGAACGTTAGATTCTATAGCATTGCAGACTTCCTCCTCTTGAGTCTCGAAGCTACGTTTCATATGCGAAAATTTAGATAAAACATTACAACGATCAAATAACACAATGAAAATTTAAACAAGCTTCAAAAGTGTTGGTTCTGGTTTCATTGAGTAGCCCTTGATTTTTGATGAATTTAGAAATTTATTTCACTAAATTTGAGCTAAAATGAACAAGTTATTCATATTTGAATACATTCGGTTTGAATAAAACCCAAAAATAATAAAATCGACAGTGGGGCCCATCGTCGAGACCGACTTGCTGCAGTGTTGACGCGTGGAACCCAGCGGCGGGGCTCGCCCGCTCCCGCCCCCCCGACAAAGGGGCCCGGAGGCGTGGTGGTCGAGCGCAATCGTTTATCTCACCCTTAAGGGATGATTTTTCCCCTTAAGGGTACTGGGGTGGATGAGGCGCCCGAGGCCGGGAAGACGGTGGCCGTCGCCGCGAGAAGCTCACCGAGGCTCGGGGCTTCGTGAAATGCAAAGCCGGGCTCATGGCGTCTTGCCGTGGTGGTGACGGGAGGCGGGGTCACCGGAGGTGGGTCGGCGACGCAGCAGCGGCGGCTCGGGAGGCTCACGGTGCCGGGCGAGCTCTGACCGTCAGCGAGCTTCGGGAGGCCGGCAACAGCTCGGCGATGATCTCGAGATGCCGTGGAGCAAAGGATCGAGCTCCCACAGTGAGGATCGGCAGTGCGGCGAGGCGGTCGGCCGGAGTTGAGGAAGAAGGTCAATGCCGCGATAGGGTGGATCTTAGGGCAATTGAGCCGGAAAACGCCGAGGTGTCACGGCGACTGCTTGGGCGTGATTACGGCTTTTATAGCCGGCGAGGAAGGTCAGCCACGGTGAACCCGCCAGGGACGGGGCGGTTGCCACAAGTGGTGAGCAATGGACACGGCGGCGGAAGGGACGGCGGGGTTCGGGACGACGTGGGGCCTTTTCCCCATAACTGTCCCCTCTCATGGGCCTCCACAGCAGGCACAAGACGCCGCGCGGGGGGGGTCCGGCGCGCGGCGGAGGAGGAGGAAGAAAAGGGACGACCTCGCAAGCGGGCCCACTTGCCGAGAGAGAGGGGCGGAGAGGCGATCACGGGTGGCCGAGATGGCGCCGAGAGGACGTGGCGCCATCCGGACCGAACGCGTCGACCCGAGAGAGGGGGGCGGACCGGGCGGCGTGGGCGGATCCGGCCGGCCCACGTCACCGGGGTTCATGGGTTTTATATTTTGATTTATGATTTTCGAAATGCTAAGGGCTTAATATAGCCCTAAAATATGAAATTACCACCAAAATTCTAGAAAATTTACAGAATAACCGGATGTATTCTTGAGTTTAAGAAAATTATTTTCCCAATGAGGTGACCATTACATCGACCATCTTTGGGCCCACAACCGGATCCTTTTCACCTTCTTTTTATTTTCTCCTCTTTTCTTTTATAAACTCGTGATTTTACTACTTTGTGTACATATTTTCTTTTGGCACAAAGGACCAACTTATTTATGCTACCTTTGAAAATCTTTATCATGGATCATCTTTTGATTCGAATTCAAATTTAGAAATTACTATTAATTAAACAGTGGGCTTTTCCTCGGTATTTTTAGAAAAGTATTTTAGAATCCAACCAAACATGATGCTACAAAACAACCAACAACATTTCTATTACATAATCCTTCTAAGTTTTCGGGATGTTACAAACCTACCCCCTAAAAGAATCTCGACCCGAGATTTGGTTTAGATAGAGAACAAAGAAGGGTAATCTTTCAAATTGATCTTCGTTCCTGGTAGCCTCTTTCTTTGAGTGGTGACTCCACCGAACTCTCTGACAGCGAATGGATTGCGTCCCGGTCCTCTTTCCACCGTGTCCAAAATCGATGGGTCGTTCTTTGTAGGTTAAGTCCTCCTCGAGCTCGATTGCTTCAAGTGGGGCTTGGTCTTCTGGCACTCGCAAGCACTTCTTCAGCTGGGATACATGGAAAACATCGTGAACCTCAGACATGCTTGGGGGTAAGGCTAGCTGGTATGCAACCTCTCCTTTCTTGGCTAAAATAGGGAAAGGCCCAACATAGCGGGGTGAGCTTGCCTTTGACCTTAAACCTCTTGACTCCCATAAGGGTGACACCTTCAAGTACACATGACTTCCAACTTCAAAACTTAGGGCCTTCTCCTTTATCCGCGTAGCTTTTCTCGCTCGATTGGGTGCCAACAACTTTCCCTAATCACCGAACTTTTCTTCTCGCTGCCTCGCCGCTTGAGTACAAACACGTAGTTTTCTCCCACCGGACCAATGAAGTGGGTCCACACTACGCCATATAGGGCTTCAAAGGGTGACATCTTCAAGCTGGACTGGTAACTGTTGTTGTAGGCAAACTCGGCATAGGGCAGACATTTATCCCATTCCTTCGAGAAGTCTAGAGCACATGCCCGAGCATATCTTCTAATATTTGATTTACTCTCTCCGCTTGCCCATCGGTCCGAGGATGGTAAGCGATCTTTGAAATCTAAGTGGGTACCCGAGCTTCATGCGTGCTTGCCCAAAAATGCGAGGTAAACCGGGAACCTCGATCCAAAACACCGCTTGGGTATGCCATGCGAGCATACAATGCGGACATGTCTGACTCACTAACTTATCTCCCTTGTATGTGGTCTTGACGGGATGAAGTGGGCAACTTTGGTCAGTCTATCAATGATGACCCAGACTGAATCACATCCTGACTTCGTTGGCGGGAACCCGGTGATGAAATCCATGCCAACTTCCTCCCATTTCCATTGGGGTATTTGCAGAGGTCAGTAGATCCCGCTGGCCTTTGATGCTCCGCTTTTACTCTCGGCACGACATCACAAGAAGCACGTGCTCAAGAATGTCTCTCTTCATGCCCGGCCACCGTAGTATTGCTTCATGTCTTGGTACATCTTGGTACTACCAGGATGAAGGAATATGCTGAGTTGTGTGCTTCCAAGCATTAGGTCCCTAAGGTCCTTTTGAGGGGGCAATCGATTTCCGTATTTTAGAATTCCTTGTTGATCCGCACTCATTTTGGGGCTTTTCCTTCTCCCATTGATTTCTTCCATTTCATAACAAATGGGTCTCCTTTTGTGCGGCTTCTATCATTTCTTCGATACTTGTTTGTTCTTCAAAGGCGGTCGGGGCCCTTCTTCTACAATTCCTAGGTTCGGCGGTTAGCTCTTTGTATAATTCAGGTTGGTGCTCCCACCCATAAGGTGGTTACTGATGGCTTTCCTACTCGAGGCCCCGCCACTCGTTAGCTTTTCGGGGTGGTAGTGGGCGCCATGTCGTAATCCTTAATCAATTCCAGCCACCTTCTTTGCCTCAAATTCAGATGCGACTGGGTGAAGAAATACTTGAGGCTCTTGTGATCTGTGTAGACATCACAGTGGTTGCCAATAAGATAGTGCCTCCAGATCTTCAGGGCATGAACCACGGATGCTAGTTCCGGTCATGGGTTGGGTAGTTGGCTTCGTGAGGCGAAGTTGCACGGATGCATATGCCACAACCTTGCCTTCTTGCATAAGCACACCCCAAGCCCTTGATGAGACGATCGCAATATACTTCAAAGTCTCGCCGCATCAGGCGAGAACTAGCACTCGTGGTAGTCAACCTCTTCTTCAATTCTTGAAAACTCTCTTCACATGCCTTGGTCCATCCAAATGCTTGCCCTTTTGAGTAACTGGGTCATTGGTCCGCAAC
This sequence comes from Bonia amplexicaulis, assembly GCA_036346245.1. Classification (NCBI taxonomy): domain Eukaryota; kingdom Viridiplantae; phylum Streptophyta; class Magnoliopsida; order Poales; family Poaceae; genus Bonia; species Bonia amplexicaulis. The sequence continues at coordinate 446,757 of JAYGGG010000284.1, read as the reverse complement.
TCGGGAGAACCCTTCAATGAACCGCCTGTAGTATCCTCGCTAACCCAAGAAAACTCCTCACCTCGATGGTGAGGTAGGTTGCTCCATTCCGTTCGCCGCAATTTTGGCGGGGTCATGAGACACTCCTTTTCGCACACAATATGCCCTGTGAAGTCGATGTCCCGCAACCGTAACTCATATTTGCTGAACTTGGCATAGAGTTGATGTTCCTTGATCTTTCCAAGACTAAGCGTAGATGCTCAAAGATGCTCGATCATGGTTTTGGAGTAGATGAGAATATCATCAATGAATACCACCACAAACTTATCCAGTAATCCATGAAGACCTTGTTCATGAGATTCATGAAATAAGCGGGGCATTGGTCACCCAAAGGACATAATCAGAACTCATACACCATACCTAGTGGTAAAGCGGTCTTGAGATGTCTTCCTACTAATCTTGATTGGTGATAACCAGATCTTAAATCAATCTTGAGAACAATATGGCTCCCCAAGTCGATCAAACAGGTCATCAATCCTTGGCAAGGATACTTATTCTTAACGGTTACTTCATTTAAAGCCCGATAATCTCGCACATCTCGGCGGTGCCGCCCTTCTTCTTTACAAAATAACCGGGATCCCAAGGTGAGGAACTCGGTCTAATGAAACCTTTGTCCTGTAGTTCATGGAGTTGCTTCTTCAATTCTTCTAGTTCATCTACGGTCATCCGGTATGGTCTCTTGGAGGTAGGGGCAGCACCAGGCTTCAAGTTGATGACGAACTCGAGATCTCTGTCTGGTGGCATGCCAGGTAGCTCATCAGGGAAGACTTCAGTATAGTCTTGTACTACCATCATCCCTTCTAGCGGTACATCTTCGCAATAATATATTTCTCGACCCCACCTATATGGTCGGTCCACCTTCACCACAATGGTCAATCCTGGGCCCTTGGTCAACTTAACTTGCCTCAAGGCACAATCTAATATTCCTTGATGTTTAGCTAACCAATCCATACCTAGTATAATATCCAGGGTCTGGGAGGTTAGCACAACTAAATCTGCTAGGAATATAAATCTTTCCATGACAATTTCTACTCCCGGACACACTAAGGTGGCCTTAATCACTCCTGCGGGTGAACTAAGCATTAATACTTTCTTCAACAGGTGGACAGGCAGCTTAAGTTTATCCACATACCCCTTTGCTATGAATGAATGCGATGCCCCAGAATCAAAAAGGACGCGTGCTGGTATGGTCTTGACAGAAACGCACTAATAGGACTCAATGAGCCTCCTCGCCTTCCTCGGTGACATGATTTACCCTTCCCCGATTTGGAGTTGATGCAGCCCGGTTGGATTGAGGAGCCTGATTTCCTCTGGGTGCCGAAGCTTGACCTCGGGAGGGGGTGGTGCCCAAGTTGAATTTCACCGGAGTGGTCTGCCGAGGGCGCGATAGGCGTAGTGTCCCTTCTCCACAGCTGAAGCAATTGAAGGGGTCGAGGGTTTGTTCCTGCACCGCCCGTGGGCGAGGAGTCCGAACGTGCTACCACCCGGCGAGGGGCTGGGTTTGGGCTCGAGACGGGCTGCCCGGAGAAGGAGAATTGTTGAAGAATCTCGATGAACCTTCCTTGCGCGCCGAACCACCGCCTCCGCTTATGACTAGCTTCCGTGTTCTTCTTCTCATTTTCCAGGACCAATGCCTTATTCACCAGCTGATGAAAGCTGGAGAAGTCCTGTGTGATGAGCTGCACCCGGAGTTCTTCATTCATCCCTTCGAAGAACCGGTCAATCTTCTCCTCTTCATCCGCCACATCCTTGGGGGCGAAGCGGGCGCTTGATTAAACTTGGTAAGATAATCATTGACCGACAGGCCGCCCTGCTTCAAGGTCCTGAATTCATTCTTCTTTATTCTCATCACCCCAGCTGGGACGAAATTGGCTTTAAAGGCCACTTTGAATTCTGCCCACGTTATAGTTGCTGTGTTAGCTCCGGTGGGAGTATCCTCATATCCCTTGGTGGCCAAATAATTCTCCCACCAGGCAGCCGCAGCCCCTTGTAGTTGATGGGTTGCGAAGAGCACTTGGTCATCCTCCGCAGACGGCCAACCGAGCTTCCTTTCAGATCCCTCACCAATCTTCCCTCTAGGGGCTCATCCGCCCGGCGAAGGTGAGGGGCCGGTCCCATGAAATCTCCTGTGCCTGGGCGTGAACATTGGCGTGGTCTCACGACTGCCAAGATAGCCTGAAGTATTTGCGTTTGCTGGGCCATAACTTGCGCCATGGATGGGTTAGCCGGTGGGGGTGGGAGGTTTACCCTTGACACAGGCCTCTTCCCTTCCCCGCTTTGTGCTTCTTGGACCGCTTCCACTTACGCTCGCATGTGGGTTGGCTCCGCCATGCGGGTAACTCTATGGCTAGCCATCAGTAGATAAATTAACATTCTTTAGACCCTTGTTCTAACCTCCCTATAAAAGTTAATAACCCACGACCAAAGACAATAAAGAACCAATGCAAATATCAAACAACAAAGAATAAACACAAGGTCGTTTTCATTAAGCACGACGGTACATCACATAGCCGCCTTTTATGGCTTCACAAGCCACGCTGGACTTTACAAACATACACATACTTAACGATACTAAGGTACTAGCATAAGCTGCTACTAGTGGGGTGGGGCCTATGCTTGCTATTACTAGACAACTCTAGCAAGCATCGCACTAATCGACCCACGATCGCTTACTCCTCCATGTCACCGACACTTTGACCGGAGGGGTGTAGTCCGTGACATCGTGAACGGGACTGCTACCACTAAACTCGAGCAGTCGGTGTCGAGTGAGAGCGTGAACGCAAGGCCGAGTCTCTCCACGGCGTGAGCGGATCGAGGCCAGGGGTCGCACGCTCTTGCGTCTTTGTGAGCTGGTGCGAGTCCCCTAACCCGTGGAGGTGCCGAACCGAGTCGGTGTAGGCGTCTGGCGAGGCCGGGTGCGGCACAGCCGCCTCGCCTTGGCCTCTGCCAAGGCCCGCCACATCGGGCGAAGCTCTCGCAGGGAGTCCACCTCGATGTGGCGGCGAGGAGGCGCTCCGGTGCGGTGATCTCCTCTGAGCCACCACATGGGTTGTACCCATGACCCGAGTGAGGTCCACACAGTAGGTAAGCCTCGGGTCGCCCTCCAACTCGCCACCCGGTCCCGTCGAACTGGCGTGCTCCGTCCGCAGAGGGTGGTAGGTGAATGGTGACTCTAACACCGCGCGTGGATGTCGCAAAGTCGGGCGCGCAGCCGACGAGCGGCGCCTGTAGGGCTGCTACCGGGCTCCTCGGTGGGTAGTGCGGAACAAGTGAGACCGGTCTCCCACGCCGAGGGTAGATGAAGATCTCCACCAACCAGACTCATCTCCTCCTATCACGGTCCTCCGACCGCGGTAGATGGGTGCGTCCTCGTAGCCCAAGTAGTGGAGTAGTTTATGAAGGATATCCGCAAACTCTCCTCACGCATCTCGTGAGCAAAGAAGTCCCGTGGTCCAACGCCCGCAACTCCCGCCATCGTAATTAAATAGTGTCGTTAGTAATTTTCAAAATAACAACCTAAAAGTAGATCGAGTAGAGCTAGGAAGGATGCGGAAAGAATTATTACACTATATTTTTAAGAACTTCTTTTATACATTTTAAATATACAACAGCCTAAATACTAGCGGCCAACTAAGGTTTTACCCTACAACAGATGCTCGATACCACTCTGTCGGACCCGGATTTTGCAATCCGCACCCTGCGTGCTTTTATCGCATTATTCCACGGATCGAGATAATGCTCACGATACATTGCCAATCATTTCATACATGCGGAAATCACAACAAGCCATAATAATATTACATTGCAAAAGTGAAGTTAGGCCTTCACAAAGTGCAATGATACAATAGGGCCAAGGTGCCAAATATTTACATCACAACAAGTCTAGCAATGAATAGATACAAGTAGGCCTTTAAACCACAAGCGAGACCGAGGGCAAAAGTGGTCATACAAACATTCTAGGGTTCTAGAACATCTGGATGAAACCACACCTTAGTCTAAATGCCTAAGGTTCTAAGCACGGATTATTCGTCCTAATTCCCGGCGCGGTCTTCTCCATCTGCAGCAGGTGCTTCCTCAAAGGCATAAGGGTCTTGAGTTCCGGAATCTGGGTTTTTGGTATTGCGAGAGTGAGCACACTAACCACCGTGCTCAGCGAGTCAACACACCAAATGCAGTAGATAGTATGCAAGGCTTTCAACAAGGAATGGCTCAAGTTATTTTATTTGCGAAATATGCCTTTTGAACTATAATACTTAAAATACTCTAGGACCTAGCCACTTGAAAGTTTAAACATGATACTCTCGACATTTACATTATCTTTATCAAGCAGACCATCCACCATTACATGATCTCTCTCCATTATACCATGCCTTCAACAGATAATCGCTACATTACCACCGGGACGACACCTGTGACAACTTCAAATGAGGGCCTTACTCGCCTTCCCATAAAGGCCTTTCTACGCCCTTTGTACAGATTTTGAAACAGAGCTATATCTAGTTAAGTTCCCATGTTCGCCCATAACCGTGGCACGGCTATTCGAATAGTTCATGACTCTGCAGTGTGTACACTTTACCCACACGAGATAGATCCGCTCATTGCCCCACATGATTCCTTAGTCATGCGCTTAAGGAGACTATCACAAGGCTTTTACGATTGCATTTTCCTAGCGAGTTGCGACCGCTAAGGTTTCCACTTCCTCCGGCACGACCACCCTTCCGAAGCCCCTCTTGCGCCATCACGCCGGAGGATGTGGCCATCCTCACCCGACCGTGTTCACACCGACGCAACTCATACTAAGTCCATGCAATTTAGTTGGCCCCGCCACACTTTGCCAAAGATGTGGTTGTATTGATATATCGTGGGAGATTGTCACCGATTCATCCTTAGGTGTTATCTCGGCGGTTCTACCACAATCCTTGTGCTATCACGGCACCACTTTACCACAAATCGTGCTATCACGGCACCATTCAACACTCCGCCTCAACCATCCGCCCGTATAATTCAAGCATGTGAGGTTCTTTTGGATGAAACATACACTTATACTAACATAAACCACCATCATCACAACGATCGCTCAATACTTCTTTCTTTAGTTTGTAAGATATGCTAGGGTACTCTCATACCCTTATTTATCTAGAACAACTCTAAGCATGCATTTATAATTATAGACTTAGTTTCAAAAGAGTCATAGCAATATTACTTTTACTAGGGTGACAAGGATCACATAGCAAAAGTGTTGCAAAGGACATATACTAAAATCAAGGGAACATGGGCATATCTAAAAGCTGAAATTAACATGTATTGCCACATAGAATATAAGCATGCAATTTATAACACTTGAACCAAAATACTTTATTGAAAACATAGGCTCAAAATGATCAAAGCATTGACTCGCCTTGGTGGTCGAGGTCCGGTTTTGAACGTTAGATTCTATAGCATTGCAGCTTCCTCCTCTTGAGTCTCGAAGCTACGCTTCATATGCGCGAAAATTTAGATAAAAACATTACAACGATCAAATAACACAATGAAAATTTAAACAAGCTTCAAAAGTGTTGGTTCTGGTTTCATTGAGTAGCCCTTGATTTTTGATGAATTTAGAAATTTATTTCACTAAATTTGGAGCTAAAATGAACAAGTTATTCATATTTGAATACATTCGGTTTGAATAAAACCCAAAAATAATAAAATCTGACGAGTGGGGCCCACTGGTCAGAGACCGCACTTGCGCGGTGCTGACGCGTGGAACCCAGGCGGCGGGGGCTCTCGCCCGCTCCCCGCTGCCCCGACAAAGGGGCCCGGGAGGCGTGGGTGGTGGCCTTGAGCGGCGGCAAAGGGCCCACCTGTCGGCGACGTTTAAAAAATGGCTCAACCTCAGCGCTGCGTGAGCGGGGCTCGAACGCGCCGAGGGAGCCGTGGTGGGAAAGAGGGTGAGCGGTGACCAACCCGCTGCTTTTATCTCACCCTTAAGGATGATTTTTCCCTTAAGGGTACGAGGGGCGGCGGCGCCCGAGGCCGGAAGACGGTGGCCGTCGCCGGCGAGGGAAGCTCACCGAGGCTCGGGGCTTCGTGAAATGCAAAGCCGGGCTCATGGCGATGCCGGTGGTGGTGATGGGAGGGCGGGGTCACCGGAGGTGGGTCGGCGACAGCGGCGGCGGCTCCGGGAGGACTCACGGTGCTTGGCGAGCTACACCGTCATGAAGCTCGGGGAGGCCGGCAATGCTCGGCGATGGTTCTGAGATGCCGTGGGAGCAAAGGATCGAGCTCCCACGGTGAGGATCGGCCAGTGCGCGAGAGGCATCGGCCGGAGTTGAGGAAGAAGGGTCAGTCGCCGCGATAGGGTGGATCTTAGGGCAATTGAGCCGGAAAACGCCGAGGGTGTCACTACGACTGCTTGGGCGTGATTACGACTTTTGTAGGACCGAAATGGCAACAGAGGGGGGGGTGAATGGTGCCCATAAATTTTTCCTCTAAATATTCACATATTCCTTATTCTCCAATAGCTACAAAGCTATGAAGATCCAAGATATGAGGTCTAGTAGAAGATGAGGAATTCGCACTATCAAATGACCAAATCGAGCACCGTGGGTTAGATTACGACCACTTGGCGGAAGCTCAAACGTAGTCGAATACATCCACCCAGAGAGGCAGGCATTGGTAGCAAAGGCGATGTTTGTTGGAAAGACAACGTGGTTCAGACCGACACCATGGTCGAAACCGACAACTTGTTGATAGCCCATGCGATGGTCGTAACTTTGACCACTCGATCAAGAGCATCTTGGTAGGCAATCGATGATCAAACGAATTCAATGAAGTTGATAGCCACCAAAACAAGACCGACAAGATCGAAAGATGAGTCCGGTCGAACCGCCGTGATCGTAAGCCAATGGCATGGTCGTGCGATCAACATGGTCGAAGACCGACTTGCACCTATAACCGATCGCGGTCGCAGACACCTCATGAGACCGTGGGGGCACACGACCACGAGATCTCGACCATCAAGCACTCGAAACCAAAGCAAAAGAAAGCGATGATCTATGTCTTTCTTTGGTCGAAAATCGAGAAGAGCGTAAGGCCAAGACTTCGTGATCGCAAGTAAATCCGTGTTGTCGAAACGAGAAGCGAGATAACCCGATGGTCGATATGCGCACACGCCAAGATCACGTGGTCGTAGCTCGAGCAGAGCCGCTCCATGCGCACGACCGCAAAGACCAAAACCCGATAACTTGCAAATCTTCAAACGAAATGAGGAGATATTTTAACCACAAAGATTCAAAGATCCTCCGAAGAGAAATCACTTAGTAAAACTAAAGTCTTTGCAATGGCTCGGCAAGAACGACACGATCAAAACTGAAAGCAGAGAACTGGAGGCGCATGACCGAGAGACACAGAAATATCTCTGATTCGACCTTGCTCTCGGGAATGAACTGGCCAAATTGCCTTGAGCCAGATTCTCTGTTCTGAGCAAATCAAATATAAGCCAACTCTCAAAGGAAATACTGAACTGAAAATGAAGAGATGGCAAATAAATCAATGAAAACATCTCAAGAACGACCTCTCAACCCGGATCACAAACACGCACCCATCTCATAGATAAACTCTAACAAGTACAGAGAGATGAGTCCTCTCAAATCATAACACGGAGGTTTCGCAACCACTCCCCACAGGAGGACAAGCTCTAGCCCTAGAGCACACACACACAATACACTCCCAAGGGAGGGAGAGGCGGTGCCTCCCACGGCCTAGCCGACCAACTCACTATAACTCCCGCCTCCCTCTCCCTTTATAGTCTCACATCCGAGACTAACCCTAATGGATCCATCCATTAGTCCACACTGGGATAACCCGTAAACCCCACCTAACACCGGTTTTATCACTCACTTTGCCCGCTAACTCAAATGCTTTGTCGCTATCCTAACAGACCGCACTTTGCCCGTTAGCGCCAGCAGAATCCATCGCTTTCAGAGACACGACTTCCCTTTGCGCCTTTGGCCATTTCTCCAAAATGCCACTCTGCCTTCCCAAGCTTCCTCCACCGCTTTCTTGTCCATGCTTGTCGCCCCACCTGCACGACACGCCCTCTTCGGCTTTTCCACGTCGCTCGACCTCAACAACTCCCTTGTCTAGTCCCGACCTCCTAAGCCTCACCAAGACTGCCTCTGTGATCATGCAACCGACCGATCGGACCTCCGACTCCTCCGAGTCTAGTCTCGGTCTATTCTCACCGCACACGACCGCACCCAACCTCCTCGACCGTCTGACTTTAGCTCCTCCCCGAGCCTAGTCCCGGTCCTCCTCGTTGTTGCCCGTCGTGCTCGGCTCTGGCAGTTCGGCTCAGCCTCGCCTCTCCGCTCGCAACCACCTCACCACCTCGATCATCTTGGCGTCTCGACCGTCTCGACCTCAACACCTCCTCGTGCCTAGTCCCGTCCTCCCACGCCACCATGAAATAGCTCAAGTCCTGCACCACATAGACAAGAAAACCGTCACATAGCACCGCCAATGCACATGCACCATCAATCGGCACAAGTATCACAAAGACAACACCGGTCGTAAAATCCCTACGACCACCCGAAGCACAAGACAAGAAGTGGTCAAAACCACGAAGACTTCCTCGCTTCCTTCGACCACAAAGATGTCGTCACGACCATCACAAAGCTCGTTACGACCATGCAGACACAAGCTATGACTATCGCTAGCTACGACCACACACAGGTCTGCTACGATCACCGCTCAACAGAGAAACCAAACTCGCACCGCCAACCCGAGCTCAAGTCTTTTGCGTAAATTAGACTCGTCAAAATGTCAAAATGATGAACAAACTAGTCCACAAGGTCCATGACAGTAGTACAAACCCATACGACAAAACCCCAAATAAATCGACCACTTCCGAGGTCATACGACCGTTCAAAGATCGCCAATCGACCACGGTCCGTCACAGCCGATAACGTGGTCGAACTCCGCTCGACCACGGCCATTTCGCGTTAACGTGATCGTAATCGGGTGCACAACGTGGTCGATAACCGGGCGTTACAACGTGGTCGAGCCACCGAGGGCACAACGTGGTCGAACCACCAAACGCATAACGTGGTCGAACCACGAGCACCGCAACGTGATCGTGAGACCCACGCGCCAACGTGGTCGCACTCTCCTCCGTGGCTCTCACCATGTCCAATGTGGTCGTAATGGCCTCGTGGCCTCAGACCACGCCCGTAGTGGTCGTAATCACCACAGCGTGGTCGCACTCCCAACGTGGTCGAACCACCGAGTGCCGAAATGCACCAACGTGGTCGATGTCGAATGTCACAATCGTGGTCGAGCTTGAGCGCCACAACGTGGTCGACTTACCGAGCACCCGACTACCCACCATGACCACATAGTCGTAAACCCCACCCACTACACCGACTACGACCAACGTGATCGTAAACTCCCTACCGGCTTCCGATTACCTTCAACGTGGTTGTACGACACCCGACCACCGCCATTTTCACCGAGGATGCTGCAACGTGGTCGTATGACCTTCCGACCACGACCAACGTGGTCGTCTGACACTTCGAAGGGTTTCGTCCACGACCAAACGTGGTCGTATGACACCCAACGTGGTCGTGCTCCACCGAGACTTTCGACCACGGCTAAACTTGTCGAGAAGGCCACAACGTGATCGTAGATCTCCGGCGTGGTCGTATAGCCTTCCCGACCACTCGCACGCAGCCCGACCGACTTCCGATTGCGCCTGACTCGCCGAGGAAGCCGTAACGTGGTCGTAGCCGCCTTCGATCACGCCGCAGTGGTCGTAAACTTCCCAAGAGACCTCCACCACTCGCTCAATGCCTCACTCGGTTCCAACTAAGGACAACGTGACGTGGCGATCTGCGACAATTCTTAAGGCTTACGACTTTGCAAAGTCAAGACAAACCTCAAAACCAAACTCAATCTTTCTAGATCAAGAGTCAATTACTCATCACAACCATGGGGTGACCTCCACATGGTCTCACAATCTCCCCTTGATGAGTATATTGACAAACACGAAAAAGCATGAAGAAGAGTTTGTTTTGAACAAAGAAAGGAAGGAGATGCAAAAGTCACACATGGTCTAAAAGAATAAAGAAGGGACTCAAGACCATGTTGACACGTAATGAAATGGAGCGCATGTAAACTCCAAATCACACAAAAGTCCAATCTTGCTCATGGTCCAAGAAGCGATGCTCACATGACCATTGTCATAGCAAGATGACCAAGCATTCTCCCCTTAATGCCTTTTATCCTTCTCCCATCCCTTGATGCATTCTCCCATTTTAATGCCTTTTGCACCCTTAATGCCTTTTCTCTATCCTTCTCCCCTTTTGGCAATAAAGTCATCAAGATGCAAGGAAGAAACATAGAGCATGAATGAAATGGGGTGACTACAAGTAATTCATTTTAAGCAAAGGGAGCCATGAAATTATCGAAAGTGACTTCACGTAAAATTATATCGAGGCCATAAAGGTGACAATGCTATCTAGATCATAACAAACTATGTATTGCCAAGCTCAAGCCAAATAAGTTATGATCTTTAAATTAAATGGTTTGATTAGCATGTCGAGTCACCAAGAGTATAGTCTAGAAGAAGGTATCCAAACGTGAGTCAAGCCATGTCAATATTCTAAGTGGAACCAAGAAGCTATAGCTGAGTCAATTTTAGAGTGCTATAAGTTCAAAATGAGACATTTTGTTCAAGCACTAGATATCACAAGTAATTTACTACTTGTAGTACTTTGGATACCACTTGTAGAATACTTGTAGTGAGCAAAATTAGCACATTTGGCACTTTTCTTTAGAGATCACATGGTTGTTTTCAACCATCTTTTATTCACCATGTGCTAGACCTCAAGCCTTATGCGATCATTCCAAGCGAGAAGCTTAAGGAAATGATCTTGGTCATCAAAACTCCCCGAGTTCATGCCTTGTGCAATGGCAAGTCGTCTCATGAGAAAGAATTGGTGAGATCAGTTTTTTCGCACAAAAGAGATCTTTTTGCATTTACTTGAATTAGTTCATGAACAAAGAGTTAAGACTTAACTCATGCATCACTAATGAACTAACTTAGCTCAATCTAAACCTCAAAACAGATTCAAGACTCAACTTAGCCTATTCGACATGGCACGAATCAAGAGAGGATCACTAAAGCCGACTATTCATAAGATTGAACAAGACATGATTTGATTCAAGTTGTTCTCATTTAATTAAGCTAGTATGGCAAGAGCTAAGCAACACATAGAAGGACATGATAAATCAAGCTATCACAAGACATGGCAAGATATAAATCATGATATTATATCACATAAAGATAATATTCGTGGCTCCAAGATCTGACAGCATTCATGTGAATGTTACGCACTATTGAACAAAAGAATGCACATGAGATGAACTCCCCAAAACATAGCCCTAATAGACAAAAGACTCCAACTCCCCTAGAGAAGGCAAAAGAGAAGAACCGTGAAATTTGGCACAAAATCCGAGAAAGAGAAGGTTCTAGCTCAAAGAGGTGATTCCCAAACACATCCTATCCTCATGGTCTCTAGTCTATAACCTCATACCACGGGCAAAAGCACACTATGTCAATGCAAAAGACTCTAGTGGCCAAGAAAAAGTTCAACCTAGGTAGAAGAGAATCCTAGAGAACCAAAGCCCAAACTAGGTAGTAAATAATCCTAGAGAACCATTTGGATGAGAGGTGTGAATGAGACAACATCACCTAGAGTTGGCTCCTACTGTCCAAAAAGACCCTTCCTACCACTAGAAGACATATACTATGCAAAGCCGAGTGGCGGGAAGCAGAACACTAAAGATCACAGGGGAGCAAACCTCGGTTACAGTTGCTCGGGAGGTTGTTGTAGTGGTCGAGGTCGAATATGTGTCCGTGACGAGGTCGTAGATGAGTCCCGGACATGGTTGTACATGTGTTCGCACCTCATCAGCGATCAAGTCATGTAATCGGGCGTTGTCGAGTCCGAGTTCACCATGGTCGCAGATGAATCCAAATTGAGTCCGCACCATAGTCGAGATGATTCTGGGTCGCGATTGATCCGGGTCTGACCGTGGTCGCAGACGAGTCCGAGAATAGTCGGAGTCGTGTTCGTGTGGTCGAACTCGCCCGAGGATCGGTTGTAGTTGAGTCCGAGTCGTGGCCGAAGTTGAGTCCGGATCATAGTCGTGGTCGAATCCGGCTCATGGTCTTGTATGGGTTCAGCCGAGAGTCCATACTGTGGTCGTAGAAACTACGACGTGGTCATAAAGACCGTGGAGCAATGTACCACTCTCCCTCATTCATAACCTACGGATTAAACATAGGGGAACAAATGGTGTCCTAGTACTGGGGTAAATAATACATGTGCATGGATCCAAGATCGAGACAAATGATAACAACAAAGAGCATCACTAGTATTAAAGACATAGAACACATGAGAACACGCACCGCCACAAGCTCAATCTAGCCTCAACAAAGGCATCTAGAGCAGCAAGCCTAGAGCCACCAAATACTAGAAGAAGCTTGTGACCTAACCACAAATCTCATGATATCTAAGCATAAGCACGGACTAATGCTACAAAGATGTTGTACAGTTTATTTCATGCCAAAACTTAAATGAATAAGATCAAGATATACATGTATCACAATGAATCACAACCATACACATAGCGGTGTGAGGAGAACAAATCACGTACATATGCTAGCATGGATAAAAGTATGTATAATAGAAAAGATACAAAGGCATGAATAAACGCACCATCATGACACAGAGAAACTATCCAAGATATACTCAAGCTCATATTGTCCATACATATGCATACATCATGTAGACATACAACATGGCAAATCAACATCATGAAAAGTATGCTAACATGTATAAATAATGATGAATGAACATAAGGAGCAAGATGTGAACCATGATAGATACTACAGAGCACAAGGTCATGATGATACTTGACTTCTAATACGCACATACTACTTAGCTCATGAAGTCAAGTCAAAGCTTAAGCGTCCAAATATAGCATGATACATGGATACCTAAGCAAGATACACATAAGGGCATGACATTAAAGCATTGAAAGAAAAACATGCCAAGATGGAACATGTGAGCACATGAACAAGCACAACATGCCAATTATGGTCAAACATGAGTATAAGGGCATGAGGGTATAGAGTAGCTCACAAAGTAGGTGGAGACGTCAAACGTGAAGGTACATACCTCTTGGAGGCCATGAAGTGGAGAACCAACAAATGTTCTAGTCACGTGATGAAGCGTAAGACTAAAATCCATTCGATCCCATGTTCTCTATCCAACGCCGGACACCTACAAAAACAAGAACAAAGTGCCCAAGTCTTGGATCCCAAGTGGTTAGAAAGCGATGCTTGAACCCAAGACTTGACACACGGCCACCAAAGAAAAAGAGTGGTCGTTACGCATCACGACTACGGCCGAGAAGAAATGAGCGTGGTCGTAGCACAAGAGGCATAGTCTTGAACGACTACACCGAGAGATGTGATCGTTGGTCATTACAACCACGATCGGAATTGCGGTGTGGTCGTAAGTCGCTTATGACCACGGCAATCGAAAGCAAAGGCGTGCTCGAGAACCGGCGATCGTGATCGTAGGGACTTTCGACCACGGTAACAAGCGGAAGTGTCCGCCGGCGACATGGTCGTATGCAGCTACGACTATGTCGAGAAGTCAAGTTGTGGTCGTAAGGCATTACGACTATAACGACGACACGACAGAGGAACCCGGTTTCATCAGCACTCTAGTAAGCTCATACTCCTCTACACAAGTGCAAGTGAGTCAAAGTTTTAATTTCTCATTTGCAGATTTTAACATTCAAGTAGAGAAATTAAATTTTCACCGCTCACGAGAAAGACTCACAACCTACACATGAGAAATGAGATTTCAACCTAGCAAGAACAATCTAGCAATTTATAATCTAGGCACCTCACAATATCTCAAGAGCAAGTATATTCATCTTGGACAAGACCAAGGTCATAATAAGTTTTACCTTGCTCATGATAAGTCAAGCTCGTCCTTATCATTATCATCCGTGTGTTCTCCAAGGCTTTCTCCTTCCCGCCACTTGATTAAGCAAAGGACAAGAATGTACCACAAAGCTCACACTTGTGGTTTCTTGCAAATCAAATCATCCTCTAGCCGAAATCAAGCCTCTTGTCTCAAAGGACATCATTGGCAAAACACCCCAATAAGATTCAAAAGAAAGTTTACAGATTCCCTACTAGTTGCCAAGCTCCGGATCGGTTAAGATCGACATGAGCCAACCTTGCTCGATACCAATTGTAGGACCGAAATGGCAATGAGGGGGGTGAATGGTGCCCATAAATTTTTCCTCTAAATATTCACATATTCCTTATTCTCCAATAGCTACAAAGCTATGAAGATCCAAGATATGAGGTCTAGTAGAAGATGAGGAATTCGGACTATCAAATGACCAAATCGAGCACCGTGTGGTTAGATTACGACCACTTGGCGGAAGCTCAAACGTAGTCGAATACATCCACTCCGCAGAGATAGGGCTGTTGGTAACAGGCGATGTTTGTTGGAAAGACAACGTGGTCTAGACCGACACCATGGTCGAAACCGACAACTTGGTTGATAGCACGCATGCGGGGTCGTAACTTTGACCACTCGATCAAGAGCATCTTGGTAGGCAATCGATGATCAAATGAATTCAATGAAGTTGATAGCCACCAAAACAAGACCGACAAGATCGAAAGATGAGTCCGGTCGAACCGTCGTGATCGTAAGCCAATGGCATGGTCGTGCGATCAACATGGTCGAAGACCGACTTGCACCTATAACCGATCATGGTCCGCAGACACCTCATGAGACCGTGGGGCACACGACCACGAGATCTACGACCATCAAGCACTCGGAAACCAAAGGCAAAAGAAAGCGATGATCTATGTCTTTGCTGGTCGAAAATCAGAGAAGAGCAGAAGGCCAAGACTTCGTGATCGCAAGTAAATACTGTGTTGTCGAAACGAGAAGCAGATAACCCGATGGTCAGATATGCGCACGCCCAAGATCACGTGGTCGTGGCTCGAACAGGCCGCTCCATGCGCACGACCGCAAAGACCAAAACCCGATAACTTGCAAATCTTCAAACGAAATGAGGAGATATTTTAACCACAAAGATTCAAATCCTCTGGAAGAGAAATCACTTAGTAAAACTAAAGTCTTTGCAATGGTCGGCAAGAACGACACGATCAAAACCGAAAGCAGAGAACTGGAGGCGCATGACCGAGACACGAAATATCTCGATTCGACCTTGCTTCGGAATGAATCGCCAAATTGCCTTGAGCCAGATTCTCTGTTCTGAGCAAATCAAATATAAGCCAACTCTCAAAGGAAATACAGAAGGAACTGAAAATGAAGAGATGGCAAATAAATCAATGAAAACATCTCAAGAACAGCCTCTCAACCCAGATCACAAACACAGACCCATCTCATAGATAAACTCTAACAAGTACAGAGAGATGAGTCCTCTCAAATCATAACACGGAGGTTTCGCAACCACTCCCACAGGAGGACAAGCTCTAGCCCTAGAGCACACACACACATACACTCCCAAGGGAGGAGAGGCGGTGCCTCACGGCCTAGCCGACCAACTCACTATAACTCCCGCCCCTCTCCCTTTTATAGTCTCACATCCGAGACTAACCCTAATGGATCCATCCATTAGTCCACACTGGGATAACCCAGTAAACCCCACCTAACACCGGGTTTTATCACTCACTTTGCCCGCTAACTCAAATGCTTTGTCTGCTATCCTAACAGACCCGCACTTTGCCCGTTAGCGCCAACAGAATCCACTGCTTTCGCAGAGACACAGCTTCCCTTTGCAGCCTTTGGCCATTTCTCCAAAATGCCACTCTGCGCCTTCCCAAAGCTTCCTCCACCGCTTTGTCTTGTCCATGCCGCCACCCACCGCACGACACGTCCTCTTCGGCTTTTCCACGCCGCTCGACCTCAACAACTCCCTTGTCTAGTCCCGACCTCCTAAGCCTCACCAAGACTGCTCTGTGATCATGCAACCGACCGATCGGACCTCCGACTCCTCCGAGTCTAGTCTCGGTCTATTCCGCCGCACACCACCGCACCCAACCTCCCGACTGCCCGGACTTTAGCTCCTCCCCGAGCCTAGTCCCGGTCCTCCTCGTTGTTGCCCGTCGTGCTCACTCTGCAGCCCAGCCTCAGCCTCGCCTCCCGGCCGCAACCACCTCACCACCTCGATCATCTTCTGGCGTCTCCGACCGTCGGACCTCAACACCTCCGTGCCTAGTCCCGGTCCTCCCACGCCTCACCATGAAATAGCTCAAGTCCTGCAGCCACATAGACAAGAAAACACACATAGCACCGCCAATGCACATGCACCATCAATCGGCACAAGTATCACAAGACAACACCGGTCGTAAAATCCCTACGACCACCCGAAAGCACAAGACAAGAAGTGGTCAAAACCCCGAAGACTTCCCCGCTTCCTTCGACCACACAGCATGTCGTCACGACCATCACAAAGCTCGTTACAACCATGCAGACACAAGCTATGACTATCGCTAGCTACGACCACACACAGTCTCGCACGATCACCGCCAAACAGAGAAACCAAACTCGCACCGCTCAACCCGAGCTCAAGTCTTTTGCACGAAATTAGACTCGTCAAAATCTGTCAAAATGATGAACAAACTAGTCCACAAGGTCCATGACACCGTACAAACCCATACGACAAAACCCAACGAAATCGACCACTTCCGAGGTCATACGATCGGTTCAAAGATCGCCAATCGACCACGGTCGTCACAGCCGATAACGTGGTCGAACTCCGCTCCGACCACGGCCATTTCGCGTTAACGTGATCGTAATCGGTGCACAACGTGGTCGATAACCGGGCGTTACAACGTGGTCGAGCCACCGAGGGCACAACGTGGTCGAACCACCAAACGCATAACGTGGTCGAACCACGAGCACCCGCAACGTGGTCGTGACCCACGCGCCAACGTGGTCGCATTCTCCTACCGTGGCTCTCGACCATGTCCAATGTGGTCGTAATGGCCTGGTGGCCTCCGACCACGCCCGTAGTGGTCGTAATCACCACAATGGTCGCACTCCCAACGTGGTCGAACCACCGAGTGCCGAAATGCACCAACGTGGTCGATGTCGAATGTCACAATCGTGGTCGAGCTTGAGCGCCACAACGTGGTCGACTTACCGAGCACCGACTACCCACCATGACCACATAGTCGTAAACCCCACCACGACTCACCGACTACGACCAACGTGGTCGTAAACTCCCTACCGGCTTCCGATTACCTTCAACGTGGTTGTACGACACCCGACCACTGCCATTTTCACCGAGGATGCTGCAACGTGGTCGTATGACCTTCCGACCACGACCAACGTGGTCGTCTGAAGACTTTCGAAGGGTTTCGCCCACGACCAAACGTGGTCGTATGACACCCAACGTGGTCGTGCTCCACCGAGACTTTCGACCACGGCTAAACTTGTCGAGAAGGCCACAACGTGATCGTAGATCTCCGCAGCGTGGTCGATAGCCTTCCGACCACTCGCACGCAGCCCGACCGACTTCGATTGCGCCCGCACTCGTCGAGGAAGCCGTAACGTGGTCGTAGCCGCCTCGATCACGCCGAGTGGTCGTAAACTTCCCAAGAGACCTCCGACCACTCGCTCAATGCCTCACCGGTTCCAACTAAGGACAACGTGACGTAAGCGATCTGCGACAATTTAAGGCTTACGACTTTGCAAAGTCAAGACAAACCTCAAAACCAAACTCAATCTTTCTAGATCAAGAGTCAATTACTCATCACAACCATGGGGTGACCTCCACATGGTCTCACACTTTATAGCCGTAGGGAAGGTCTGCCACGGTGAACCCGCCATCATGATTGGGCGGTTGCCAGGGGCGGTGAGCAACAAGACAAGCGACGGAAGGGCAGGCGGGGTTCGGGGACGACGTGGGGCCTTTTCCCATAACGCTGTCCCTCTGCGGGGCCTCCACAGCAGGGCGCAGACGGCCGCGAGCGGGGGGTCCGGCGCGCGAGGAGGAGGAAGAAGTAGACGGCCTGCAAGCGGGGCCCGCTTGCCGAGAGAGGCGCGGAGAGGCGATCGCAGGGGTGGCCGAGATGGCGCCCGAGAGGGACGTGGCGCCATCCGGACCGACGCGCCGACGACGAGAGAGGGAGGGCGGACCCGGGCGGCGTGGCGGATCCACCGATCCACGCGTCGGTAGGGGTTCGTGGGGTTTTATATTTTGATTTATGATTTTCCGAAATGCGAAGGGCTTAATATAGCCGGAAAAATATGAAATTACCACCAAAATTCTAGAAAATTTACAGAATAACCGTAGGTATTCTTGAGTTTAAGAAAATTATTTTTCCAATGAGGTGACCATTACATTGACCATCTTTGGGCCCACAACTGGATCCTTTTCACCTTCTTTTTATTTTTCTCCTCTTTTCTTTTATAAACTCTGTGATTTTACTACTTTGTGTACATATTTTCTTTTGGCACAGTGACCAACTTATTTATGCTACCTTTGAAAATCTTTATCATGGATCATCTTTTCAGATTCGAATTCAAATTTAGAAATTACTATTAATTAAACAGGTGGGCTTTTCCTCAGTATTTTTAGAAAAGTATTTTTAGAATCCAACCAAACATGATGCGTTACAAAACAACCAACAACATTTCTATTACATAATCCTTCTAAGTTTTCAGGATGTTACAACACCCATCTTTCTCGGCCCAATGTAGCCCAACTCCATACCCCTCCTCTCTTCCCCATTGCCTGCACAACTCCACCGCCGAATAACCGCCTTGTTGATTCTGCGCCGCTTCTACCCGTGGCTCATGTCGTGTATGCCTACAACATCCATGCCACCATGACGCCGTTGCACACTTGCCTCATCCACAGCACGCCCTTCTTGCCTCATCGTGTCCGGTCTCCCACGTCACTGCACTGCAAGACATGGTCATGCTATTAACCACGCTGAGCTCACATTCGCAAGATAGCACTCGTGCTCCCCTCTATTTAAGCCGCGCCTCTTGCCTCCCTCGTCATCTCCCCACGTCGGTCGTGCACGATAGCCTCTCCGATGAGATTCTTCCGCGTCTTCTCAGATTGAAACGTGTTCCCAACCACCCTCTATGTTTCGCCTCAACTAATTTTGGGCTTCCTCGTCGACAGATCCTCAGTGACTTCGTCTTCCTCGTGGATGGCTAAAACCACCACCACCACTGCCATTCTTTACACAGTGCATTTCGGATTGATTCCGCTCTCATGGGGCAACCATTCACCTCCCCCAATATTCACCCACCACTAATTTGGGTTGTCTTCCACAAGGAGTCGCCACCACATTGAGCTCATTGCGCGACCAGCCCACCTCAGTCCATCCCCATCCTTGCCCTCTTGACCTATCTCCTCTCTCTGACTCCAGCATTCATGTAGGCCTCGTTGGGCAGCTCCTTGATCGATCATGCCGCAAGCACCACCCAGTAGTATTTGGCGGGTATTGCTTCCTTCTTATATCCCCTCTTTTGTTCCTCTTTTTTGGTGGTTTGTCAAGTGTGTTGTGTGATGATTTCCTACTTAATTTCCCTTTTGGCATTTTGCTGTTGTTGTTCGTGGTCACATTTGAAGATTTGCTTCTCTCTAGAAGATGATTTGTTACCAACGTGAATGCCACCATCATCCACAGGTTGCTTACATGCTTATGAGTGGTGTGGTATGGGAGGTGTGTGGTTTCCTCTCTTCGTGGTTAGAACAAAGGTATGACCCCCTCTGGTTGATTGCCTACAATTTGTCAGCCTATTGAGTTGTTGACATCATATCACTCCTGTTAATAATATGTAAAGCACTCACTGCACTGAATTATGCAACTTTGATGATAACATATATGTTTTCCTCTCTGAAACCTTTTCATCTACTCTGGGAATTATGTACTCCCTGTAGATGTCTACAAGTTTTCAGTTTGCAAAGAAGCAATGTTTCATGAGTCGTGTGAAAGGATCATGAGCACTAGTAATTGTAATGAGACTTTATGGAACCCACAGATGGGTAGAAACAATGTTTGGATGACCTTCTGATTAATAACATATAGCATGTTAGTAATATTTTCCAAAAAAAGTACATAAGTACATATATAACTCAATTTGTCCATTGCACTTTTGTAATATAGATTATAGAAGTAGATACACATCATGGATTTTATGAATACTAGTACAATATGATATAAAAAGTCCATTATTAAAGGAAACAAGTGCTATGTATGGTACTTTGTAAAAGGGACATGTCAGGGGGAAATCACCTTGCCTAAGATGGAAGTCCACATTGAGAAGTATATAAACGCATGCCTATTTACAACACTGTATTTCGATAGTAGGAAAAAGTAATTTCTGCTTTGATAAAAGTTGTTTTCCTCCAAAATTCATGTCAAATTCTATAGAATAATTTGAGAAAATTGGTGTGTTGTCGCAAAGGACCACCATACCCTTTATTTATAGTGCCAAAGTTTACAATCAGATCCTAACATGGATTCTAATTAGACTATGGACCCAAACTCTTACTGATTCCTAATACACAACTGTAATACTTACTCACCAACCCTCCCCCTCCAAATTGTTATAAGATACAATCATGGCCATGTTGTTACACAAAGTAATACCCTCACTAGAATCTAACACTTTATCAAATGTATTGACAATACCAAGGCGAATACCATCACCATGACATCAACATTTACCAAAGCTGCCTCCGATGTCATGATTGACACCACCTCCAAGACCATTATCCTTGTTGTTCACACCACCCACGTCATGTCCAACATCATGACACAGATGCAACCTTTGAGTACGATCACTTACACCACCATCGAACATAGTACCCACCATGGTCATCACCTCACACTACTACAAAAAGGGTCATCACAGACAGTTCAAAACTGTCATCACAGATGATTTTTTGAACCGTCCGAATTTATGCGTCGGTGGTAATCAGAGGTTATTATAGATGGTTTGTGAGTCGTCTATGATAAATACATCACGACACGCTTTATTACCGTAACCGCTCATGAAGAACACTATCACAGACGGTTCTAGCTACCAACCGTCTGTGATACACACACATCACAGACGGTTCTAGCTACCAATCGTCTGTGATGTGTGAGTATCATAGAAGGTTGGTATATAGAATTGTCTGTGATACTTCCTATCATAGACGGTTTATACCACAAAACCATCTGTGATGTTCATTGTATACCTAAATTTTTTTCTATTTACCATCTAGCGTCAGGAAATGTTAATTATATCATCTAAAAACAAGCAAATATAGTAACAAACATAGCAATACATTCTATTTCCATTAAGATTAGAATCCACCATTACAATATCACCGCATATCGAGTAGGTTACTCATAGCTCTGCATACACAAGAGGACACTTACAATTTCACGGTTACAAATTCAAAAAAATACTTACACTACAAGAAACTTTAGGCTAATGCAAGCTAGACTTACACATCCTTCATTAATCTACAATCTAAAACAAGTGGTGCGTAAAAATTTTCAAGTAGTAGGAACAAAAAGGCATCGAGCACCATTTTCAGCTTCTATGCCAAAATTAACAGCTTCTATACATGTGACTTAGAATAGTACAGATTTGTCATTGCCTTCTTCCTTTCCATCTTGCTTCATGTGAAATTTCAGTCGCCCTTGCCGAACCCCTTCCCACCCTTGCCGCGCACAAATAAGTTGCAGTAATACTGGTGGTATTGGTTCTTCGAGCAGGGAGAGGGGTTAGTAAGGGGCAAGAGGTGGGAAGGAGAACATGTCTGCCGTTCGATGTGGAGAGAATGGACGGGTGAGATCGGGATCTTGGGGATATGCCGTGGATCGGTGACATGGCGGGACATCACAGACAATTTGGATTACAAACCGTCTCTGATATAGACATCAGAGATGGTTCATAACAAAAACCGTCTATGATAACAGGAGATATCACAAACGGTTCATAACAAAAATCGTCTGTGATAATGGCGTCACAAAAATAATATATCGGTATAATATAAATAACTAGTCTCAAAAGATAAAATAGTAAAATTTTATATGGATTATATATACTCATTTGAAAGGTTTTGACGAGATCTACAACTTTGCAGTTCAGACAAAATCCAAATTCCAAAGGGAAGATAAATTTTTTTGGCAAAAACAGAAATTAAAAACTTAAAATGCAAATTTGGGGGATAAAGATGGCCGATTTTGAGTGTCTTGGAGGGCGACTAGCAGAAGCCACTCATATTTTTTAGATCGGGCTCGTCGTTAGTTTTCCAACGAGTACAAGAACGTTGAAAACGAATACCGTATGCAAAAGTTATGCCCATTTTACTAAAGGTGTCTCAGAACGGAATCATATTCGGACTCAGATGGGAGATTATGAAATTTTGGAGGATTGTGATGCGGGAAACATATCACAGATGGTTTTTAATACAAGCCGTCTATGATAACTTCATTATCACAGACGATTTTTAATACAAACTATCTGTGAAGTATCATAGACAGTTCTTGATAACAACCGTCCGTGATGCTGCCATTATCACAGACGATTCTTATCTAGAACCGTCTGTGATACTTCACAGACGATTTGTATTAAAAATCGTCTATGATAATAAAGTTATTACATACGGTTTATATTAAGAACAGTCTGTGAAAATACCACAGACGGTTATTCGTATAAACCATCTGTAATAGTTGCAGCACAAACGGTTTCTAGGAACCGTCTGTGAAAATACCACAGACAGTTATTCGTATAAAACGTCTGTAATACTTGCAGCACAGATGGTTCCTAGAAACCGTCTGTGATGTAAGCGTCCAGTTTAGTCTCTTTTGTAGTAGTGTCAACCACCTCCAATCTATCCTCAATCAACATCAAGTACTCCATCTTCTCCGTCACACCCTTAGTCTAATGTTTTCTCCACCTCTACCCACACGCCTCAAGCCTTGGCCTCCACCGTCTCCACTTCTAGCCCTCGATCACCCTAGCCTCCACTACCTTTCCCAACTTGCCCCTAAACCACCTCGGCTTTCACCACCTCTTCTAACACACCCATGACCATCTTGACCTCCGCCTTCTACTAACATGTCTCTAGACCGAATTCTAATAACGCTACCTCAGGACATTATATCATAACCTCCAACAGAGCTACCATTGCTCCTACTCTACCATCACCACCGCTTCTACTCCATCTTCGACACACTGCCTTCGTCATCTCACCTCCGCCAAATAAACCGACCACTACACACACCACCGTTATCCATACTAACACCAACACTAACTCCAACACCCAGAATCACTTCTAGGCATCCCATCAACACCACTCTCACTACCACTACCACCATAAACTTGACCACCAAAGCCATCGCTCGAATAGCCTTCTCCTTTTGTTTTAGAGCATCTACCTTACCTTGAGCCTCTACCATCATCATCACATTGCTAGCCCAAGAGTATATGTTACCCAGCATCCTCCACATCACCATGTGCACGGTCGCGATGGACCATAGTTGATGGGACAACTGTAACTGGTGGATCGATTGAGGACTAACAACAATGAGATCCACTCGACGATGGCACGATGGATGGGATGACAATGGCGATGGTTCTAAGGTGAGTGTTTTGCTCGGGTTAGGGTTGGAGATGGGTTGGATCCAATACCATGTAGAATAATTTGGGAAAAACTATGTGTTATCCCAAAGGACACCCACACTCTTTATTTATAGTGCCAAATATTACAATCGGATCTTAACATGGACTCTATTAGACTACAGATCCGAACTCTTATTTATCCCTAATACACTTATTGGACCCTAACACTAACTCACCAACCAATTACAACATTACAAATGCCCTCTTAGCGTGGTAGCCCAAGAGATGACACAAACTCCTGCTCCAAGCTATAGCATTTTTGGCTGTTTCGAGACCTTGAATTAGAAATTTCACCCAAGTTAATAGCCAATAACTCGCATCTAGCTTCAGCTTTTGTACATAGTAATGAATGCATCTCTTCAGTATTTTCTAGAGCAACATGGCATGGGTTTGACCTTTTTGTTCGCAAGAACTGTAAAGTCATCTCAACATGCTTCATAGTAGGTCTCTCTTCACCTCGAAGCCTCAAGCACATCTCCGCAAGAGAAGCAACATTGTTAATCTCTTCATCAGTTGCTTCCTCACGAACTTGAGCAGAAACTATCTCTTTGATTGGCCTCACCTTCAACTCCCAAAGAAAGTAATTGGACAAGTTCTGCTTTGAGCCTGATACACTTGTAAAAATAGGCTCCCTTCTTAGAAGTAGCTCTACAAGTACCACACCAAAACTATATACGTCACTCTTCTCATTTAGCTGCCCAGTGTGGTAATACTCTGGATCCAAGTACCCAAATGTGCCCTGCACATTTGTTACGACATGAGTTTGATCAATAGGAACCAATCTTGAAGCACCAAAGTCTGATACTTTAGCAGTGTAATTTGCATCTAGGAGTATATTAGAGGACTTCACATCACGATGGAAGACTGATACCGAAGCTGTTGAGTGGAGATAATATAGAGCTCCTGCAGATTCCGCAGCAATTCTTAGACAGTCGTCCCATGGCAAAGAGAAACCACTGCTTGAACCAGAATGAAGAATTCCAAATAATGAACCATTTGGAATGAAATCATACACCAATAGTGGGACCTCGGTTTCGAGACAACATCCAAAAAGTTTAACTATATTTCGGTGATTTATTTGAGAGAGAATTGCCACCTCATTAATGAATTGATTGATTTCACCTTCCGCAATGTCCTTAGACCTTTTTATCGCCACCACATGTTGGTCGGATAAGATGCCTTTATACACCATGCCATGCCCTCCACGACCAAGGATACGTGTAGGATCAAAGTTATTTGTTGCCTTTTCTAGCTCATCCAAAGAGAAAATCTTTGTCTTGTCACTTGCATTTTCATCAGACGATATTAGTTGTTCTAGGAGAAGGCCTTGGTTCTTCCGAAAATGCATCCTACGTAGTTGCTTTTGGATGTCTTTTTTCCATCTACGAATGAGAAACATTGCACTTAAGCTGACAAGTAGAACACCGAAACCAACACTAAGCCCAATGGCAATACCTGCAATAATTATACTCCTTAGTCTTGTTCTGCCCGTGACTTCATGTTCATTGTGAAATTAACTAGTGTATAGAACTCACCTAATAGAAGATTTTCCTTTTTTGTCGAGGTGCACCGCATTGTTATATTATCATAATGTGTTTTGTAAGGACAATCAGTGCAATGATATTTTCCTATAGTATTATGGCATACTCCTTTGCAAATGCCTGGTGTGTTGCACTCGTCAATATCTGCATCCACATCTTAGTAAGATGAGATAGAAGTTTACATAACATGATACTGAGAATAGAGATCATGACTGCTTTGGAGATATAGAAATTCCTAGATTAACTTAAAAAAACTACGAATTCCCATGTTAATTGGAGAGGACAGGAAGAAAATCGTATTCATAATTCATGCGAACTTCGAATAAGATTTGGAGATGTTCTAACTTCCATGATTCCTAAGATGGTCCAAAAAGCTTGGCAGCATGTGTGTTTGTTTGATTATTGCTGGAAAAACAGATAAAAAAGTCGAGATTCTGCTTTTAGAGGGAAAGAGAATCATAAAGGCAGATAAATACATAAAGCCAGCAGCATGGAAATGCTTTCACTACAGTTGTCAAAATATAGAGGGATAACGGCCTGTAAGTTTAGATAATGTTTTTTAAAGGGGCTGATAAGAATCAGAATCCCCCATGCATGGGATTTTTTTTATTTTTGCAATGACCATGCATGCGAGTTAAATTTCTGAACATTGAAAACATTACCGTTTCAAGAAGAACATGTTAACGTATGAACTCTCAGGAAATTTATTACTTTAAAGCATAGATTTCCCAAGATGGGAGATCTCAAGACCTCTATTTTTAAAAACTCAATTGGCCAAAATGATTATAACCTTAATCCGGCATAAGTACAAGAAATTCATGATTCTTTTCCTGTACTACCATTAAGGTCCAATACTAACGTTTTTAAGAATCATATCCATTATTAGTGGTAAACATATAAATGCTTATACAGCATGTGTGAGAGAGAGAACCTTCACAGCCATTTCGGACATACGGATTTCCATCAAAGCCAGGCATACATTTGCATCGATAACCAATGTAACCATCTGCAGAGTTGACTCCCAAGCATTTGCTATTGATGCTGACACATGCATATCCAGAGGTGTTCTGATGTGCCTCTCCGCAAGTTAGATTGGCAACGGCCCATTGCACAGACGCCGATTCCCCAGAACCAATATAGAGTTTAGGTTCCTTCAGTACATGCATCCCATACAAGTCCTGCTTGTAATATGTGGCGTCTTCAATGCCCACGAGCCCGCCACTGACATTTATATATGTCACCCGACATTCATCGTTTAGTTGGAGGCTGGATGTCGCCATGTTTGTGCAATTGAGCTGAAATAGCTTCCTTGCAGAACAACCCTCTTCTAGGCCGAATGGAAATGGAACACTGATGTTTCCACACTGTCGAGAACAGTTTACCTTTTGTTAGACTGGATTGTATCCTATTTTCAAAATAAAATCAAGAGATTCATGAGTAAATTTGACGACTTATAATCTAAAAACAAAAGTGGGGTACTAGCTAGAATTACTTACAAAGTGAAATAGAGGGAGTGCATATTTAATTTTAGAGGATGTTACATGTGTCCCCCTATTTTTCTTTATAAAATGCAATATTCTCTACATACTTGCGATTTTGCAAAGTTTCATGGTCATTGTTGGTTTTCATGCGTCAAAATTGCCGAGAGTACTAGGGTTCTAAAACGTGGAGCAGCTATTATATATGCTACTTGAGTATGATCACGAATTTTGTTTTTTTGGGGTAATGTTATCTTCATTGTAAAACAGGAAAAGCCGCATTGAGATATAATAGTTGTTGGAGCAGGGTAAACTACCTCTATCACGCGAGCAGCCCTCGGGTATGTATGGATTGCCTTCATACCCAGCATCACAAAAGCAATTGTAACCAAGTGTGAGACGACTCTTCAAGCAACTGCTATGGCTGCTGACACAGGCAGAGTTGGTCCTGTTAACCAAGGCGCACGTCGGTTGATCCACGATACTCCACAAAATGGTCGAATCGACAATAGTTATATTGATGCTGTCCCACAGGGAGCTTTGGTTAGGATGCCCTTCAACTCGGAGCTTGGAGTCCCTTCGGAGGACAAACTGGAGCTGCAAGTTGCGAGACGGTTGGAGTATCGGGATAGAGCAACTGGTACATCCCGTACCGTTGCAGTCCTGCCTTGCAACAGTCTCCGTGATTTCCTTGTTAGGGCAGGTAACTGTACAAAGCTGCACAGTCGCATTTGTGGCTGCTTGATCAAGCACCAGGTATACGTCGAAGTCACAGCCGGTGATGTTTAGTTCGGCGCCCAGAAGGGTAAAAGATCTCCCAGGTGCATTCCATGACGTGTTGTAAACATTGACACCAGGTCTCATGGGGATATACTGTGAATATGAAACGTCCAAATCTGTTATGAGAAAAAGCACACGAAGTTATAGTGAGAATGATTGCAGAGGTAACTAAAAGACATAAACATAGTAATCTCAAATCCAAACAAAGGAGAGAACTATTTATTGATTTTCCAGCATTAAAATTTCCAAAAGTATACAATTTAGGAACTGAAAAATTGGAGAAATTGCAGTGTCCAAAAACAAAAAATAATAATAATGAAAGTTCCTAAAAAATTATGGTGTTCAAAAAATACAAATTTGGAATTAAAAATCCGAAAAAACTTATCATTTCCAGAAATATGTAGAATGCGGAATTAAAAATTTTAAAATTCAAGCCTTCTTACTTGGTTCCCGAGTGGATGTTATTATACAATTTCTTTGTTTTAGAAGTGCCAATACACAATTTCAACCTATATTTATAACATTTTTTGCCTACCAATATAGCCTACATTTCATAATGTCCTCAATAACTGGAGGATAGTTTTCCAAAAAGAAAAAGAAATTCTATGCAAGAGGATCGGTTGCAGTATTAAACGGTGTTCACCCGTATAAAATATTTGAGCATTAGATGAAGCTGTCATGGTCATTCCATATTTTCATGTGTACTTTCCCATTCTAAAAACTAAACTAACGTCTATTTATAAAACTGTCGAGGGAGTAATTTAACTTGGGACAAAGTAGAATGGAACTTGTACCGCTGAGACAAGACTACAAGAGGTATCGTGATGAAACCCAAAAAGACTTGGTTGTATTCCCTCCGTGAAAGACAAGACTACAAGAGGTACCGTTACCTGTGAGATAGGTGTTATCTGCGACATCGATGTTATCGACGACCTCGGTGACTCTGTCCCTGAGAAAGAGCCTGGGAGTTTGCATGGTGTCGTTGCAGATGAGCTCAAAGTCGGGCTGCCGGAAGCAACGGGGTGAGCCGATGCCAAAGGGATAGTCGAAGGTCAGACTACCGCAGCTCCTTTGACATCCTGTGAGCGTGGCAGCAGATGCAACGCTCATATTGCCGTTGGAAGCTTGCACCGATAGAGTCGCAGTAAACGCGAGTAGGAGCGGTGTGAGTACTGCGTCGAAGAGGCCCATCTCTGCCCTTCGCGAGTGTCAATATTTCGAAATTTTAGACCCTGTGTTGGAGTGTTTGGGAGAAAGTGTAGCACATGTGTAGATGGTGTAGTTCCTTGGAATGGTGGTGACGATCTTGCTGCTTTTATAGTAGTCTCTGTAGTCTGGAAGGACGTCATGTTGAAAGGACCAGGCAATTGCCGAATGAGCGCTAGTGCAACACTGATTGCAAAATGGCCACGTGACAAGAAACTGTATCTGTCCAAAAGGAGGGGGGGGCGGCCATGAGTGCTTCTTCTTTTTTTTTTTGTCATGTGTCATACTGATTTTTGCTTTTATTCAACGAGTGGTCCAACCGTTATGGCCCGAGCAGTTCTATCGTCCTAATTGGTCCAAGCGATTACACTTACGGTCAGATCGGCCGAACAGTCTGACTGCCTCTTGGCGAGCCTCTATGATTTTTTGCTATTCTTTGGTATAACTTGTAAGTTTATATTTTTCACTGTAATATATTACTAATACCAGAAAGATAATTTTAATAAGTCATTCGAGCCCTTACGACTCATCATACGCTATCCTACACACTGTTAGTCACAGTAAACGCGAGTAGGAGCAGAGGAAGTATTGCGTCGAAGAGGCTCACGTCCACCCTCCACGTGTATAATACTTCGAATTTGTAGACCTTGTGTTCCACGTGTATAAAGCTTCGAAGTTGTAGACCTTGTGTTCCACGTGTATAATACTTCAAAGTTGTGGACCTTGTGTTGGAGTGTTTGGAAGAAAGTGTGGCACAGGTGTAGATGGTGTAGACCAAGGATTTTTCCTCGAAATGGTGGTGACGATCTTGCTGCTTCTACTGTAGTATGTGGAGACTACACCTGTTAATACTGATTGCAATGGTGGCATGGGGACTAGTCAACACTGATTGTATTTTTTTTGAACGCCTTCCTCCCGCCCCTACAAGTATTTTTGTTGTTGTATTATATCTTCTTTTGCAAGCTCCCCTCATTAACGCTTTTCCATATTTTTTTATGAAATTAATCTAAGTTTTGGCTTTTAGGATAAAAGAAATGGTGCCCGCAAGAAGTTTTACTACTATAAAAAGATTTATATTAGACACCTTATCATAGACGGTTTACCAAAACCGTCAATGTTAAATGAAATCATAGACAGTTTAAGTTTAGAGACCGCATGTGTTTCTGCCAGCGCCAAAAACCGTCTGTGAAGAGATATTTTCACAGGCGGTTTAAATAAAAAACGTCCACGATAATGAAGTTATCACAGACGTTTTTTTATTTAAACCATCTATGATACTTCACGCATGTTTGTATTAAAACCATCTATGAAAATTTCCACTATATTAACGTCCGCACGCACCCATCGACCCTCCGCCTTAAATTCCGGATCTCTGTCGCCGCTTTGAGCTACAAAAGGGCTTTCGAGCCATTTGGTGGAAAGAGATCGACTATTTGGCAAGAGTAATTGTAGATCCACTAAATTATTGGCTAGCTGTGGTTAGTAATTTGTTAATAATTACATTATAATTTATATCTAGCTTTTGGTGAAAGGAGAATTGAAGATGGTTTAGATCTAACTAGCTTGATGTAAACAGAAGATTATTTACATCTACCATGGTTTAGGATTATTCAATTCATAGTTTATTTACTACTTAATTCAATGTAATTAATTATTTTTACTACATATAGCTACATAATTTAGATCGTAAGTACATATATTAAATTCATGGTTTATAGTAAATTGTTATATGTGTAATGTAGGACTAAAGCTGGATGTATGCTGGGAACCGTGTGAGTGAAGAGTACATTAATGGCGTTTCTGCTTTTACAAGAGCTGCCGAGAAGGATATGTAAAATAAGGGAGTGTAATATATGTACTACCCATGCATTGATTGCGATAATATAAAGATGTTTAAGAATCGAGCGCAGATTGAAGCGCACTTGATTCGAAGGGGTTTCAAAATGGGGTATCCACATTGGACTAGTTATGGTGAAGAGTAGATTACACTTGAAGTTAGTAATAACGATATCGTCGATGAAGTTAATGATATGCCACCGGATGATCATGTCGATTGTGGTTTTGATTCGGATAGGCTGAATGATGACAATTTGGATCAGATGCTTCGTGATGTAGAAGAGAACTGTGATGAGAGAGAGTATGTTAAATTCCAAGGCTTGATAGAGAACTTAGAGAAACCTTTGTTCATGTGCTGCAAGTCAAAGTACACGAGGTTGTTAGTCATGCTTGAACTGTTGAAATAAAAGGCAAGCAACGGTTGGTCCGACAAGAGTTTCATGGCACTGTTAGGTCTTTTAGCAGACATATTTCTAGAGGGAAACAAGTTACCTAAAATCACCTACAAAACCAAGAAGGTTCTTTATCTATTGGGAATGGAAGTAGAAAAATATATATCCGAATGACTGTATCATTTACCGTAAGGAGTATGTAAATATGCATGTATGTCCGGTGTGCAACACATCCTAATACAAGTGTAATAATCAATCAAATGGTGGCGAGAGAATAGAGGTGAAGAGAGGACCTCCTGCTAAGGTGGCATGGTATCTTCCTATAATTTCTCGTTTGAAGCGGTTTTTTATGAACGCAAATGAGGCAAAACTGCTATGTTGGCACTCAGAGGAGCGTAAGAAGGATGGAATGCTAAGATAACTTACTGATTCCACCTAATAGAGAAACATCGACAGAAGGTTTGCAGATTTCAGTGTAGAACCAAGGAATATAAAGTTCGGATTGAGTACAGATGGAATGAATCTTTTTAGTAACATGAACAGCCGACATAGTACTTGGCCTGTAACTCTCTACATCTACAACCTTCCTCCTTGGTTGTATATGAAGCGGAAGTATATTTTGCTGTCGATACTTATCCAAGTGCCGAAACAACCTGGGAACGATATTGATATGTATCTAGCACCATTGATGGAAGATCTAAAAATACTATGGATCGAAAGGGTACAGGTATGAGATGCATACAAATGAGAAAACTTCACTTTATACTCCTTATTGTTCTGCACCATAAATGATTATTTCCCCTTGCTAACCTGTCGGCCAGAGTGCAAAAGGAGCCAAAGCCTGTATGAAAATCCAAGGGAGGGATTGACGCCTTGCAACATGTTCTAGATTTCCTGGTATTCGCTAGTAAACATTAATTCTATATAATACTTCGTAGTAATGCTTCTCGAATTAACAAATTCTATTTTTGCAGTGCCACCAGCAGACGTTGTGCAACACTTATGGATTCTATGTTGCCACAACATGCAACTACTCGTCGGTTCCATGAAGACAATCCTGAGGTTTGTCAATCTTGTAATAATTATTTCATACTTATCAATTTATATATATATACATGACATTGATCTTCCTACCGACAGATTCCGTCTATTACTACAAGTCCGTTGGAACAGGCCGAGATTGAACAAATTTGAGGACAGTATGCGTACTTCTTGGTGTCTAAAGTCATAAAAAGATGGGAGTTCCACAATGTATAATAAATTTCACTGGGATAAGATTGAGCTTAATTGTTCATGTGTATATTTCTTCATGGATGGATAATTATTTATTTTGTTTTTTATAATTGATTTATGAAATGGATGTTCTTGTTTCTGAAATGAATGAATGTGCTTGGATGTATATATTAGTGTGTTGATATGCTATTTCAGAGGGTATGGCTAGCATTTCCTGAGGCTAACCAACAAACAAAATTAGATTTCGGAATAGAAAAGAATATCATAGACAGTTATTAATTCGCAACCGTTTGTGATAGTTGATTATAACAGACAGCTTTTAGTAGAAACCGTCTGTGATATATGGTTTATCACAGACAGTTTCAACTACGAACTATCTTTGATATTAATATATCATAGACGATTCATAGTTGAAACCGTCTGTGATAAACCATATATCACAGACGTTTTTACTAAAAACCGTCTGTTATAGTAAACTATTACAGTCTGAGAAAGTCTACATCACAGACAGTTCAAAAGCCGTCTGTGATGACCTCGTATTATTACTGACCCATAAACTCAGACGATTCACAAAACCGTCTGTAATGATATTTTTGAACTGTCTGTAATGACGTTTTATGCAGTAGTGTTTGGTCCACATGCATGGTCAAGCATTACAAATTGGAGACATTTTTTTAATACTACATGAGTAATCTGGAGAAAATCCACAAATTAGAGACAATATTGTTGGAATTGGACAAAATGGTATCAAATGCACATGTCAATAACAATTAGCACGTCTTAACTTCGCATATCATTCATTCATTTGCCGTTAAGCTCACCTGAAAAGCGTGCATGCGTAGGGAGCGGGAGGCTCGTGAGGAGAAACGCGAGAGAAAGAGTGAACTAGCGGCCAAGGCCATGGCTGATGGTGAGTACTACAACGCCGAGCTGGGCTGTAAGGGCAAATGGCTATATTCCACGTAGTAGTTCAATGCACTTCTTTCATATGTCCCATGTATTTCTAATTCTTTAAACGCATGGTATGCATCGAGGGTCACCCAGTTGTCGTATGTCGATGTGAGATGAGAGATACGATCAAACCCATTTCGGTTAAGACCCTGAATGACTATTTTTCTTGCCTTAGCATTTGCCTCAACATCTGGTGTATTCATAACCGTGATGTTGTTATCGGTAGGAACAACAACCGCATCTTAACTTTTTTCCAAATTACATAGCATTGAACCTAAATTTAAGACTCCATCCTACTCTTCCAAAAGGAATAGTCGACCCCATCGAAAATAGGAGGTTTGGTGGAATATTTGTCTACTGCCATGACTTCTAAGACTGGTTAAGATCTATGAAAAGAACTAACTAGGCTCTGATACCACTTGTAGGACCAAAGATGCCAATAGAGGAGGCGAATGGTGCCTAAACTTTTCCCCCAAGTATTCCCTAATCTTTAATCCAATAGCTATGAGAAGCTATGAAGATCAATAGTAAAGAATAAATCAACAGAAACTCATTTGACAAAAAAAACAGTGTGATCGAAAAGACCAGAGTGGTTGAAGACCAATGAGTGGTCGAAAATAAATATGGTTGAAGACCAATGTGTGATCAAAGACCAATCTGGTCGAAATAAGATCAAAGTGGTTGAAAACCAATGTATGATGAAAACCAACAAGTTATAAAAACCAATGTGATCAAAAACCAATATGGTTGAATAAGACAATGTGGTCGAAATAAGACCTATATTGTAGAACCAGACAATATGGTTGAAATAAGACATGTATGGTCAAACCAAACAATGTGATCGAAATAAGACCTGTATGGTCGAACCAAACAATGTGGTCAAAATAAGATATGTGTGGTCAAACCAAACAATGTGGTCGAAATAAGGCCTCTGTCATTAAACCAAATAATGTAGTCGAAATAAGACCTATGTAGTCAAATCAAACAATGTGGTAGAAACAAGACTTGTGAAACACGACTAGTACATGAACAGTGGTCGTGCGGTCGGGGACCGCACGATTTGCCACGTGTCGCCTCGAAAAAAATCGTGCGGTCAGGAGGGGGCTAGAAATGGAATTTCTGCTGTTTTGGGGCTAAATTTGGAATTCTGATAATAAACAGTGTTATATCTGTCCAAAATTTGATTTAGTACTGTTATATCGTATTTATAAAACTAGCTATATTTATACAGTATTTATAAAAATATCGCTTCTGGCATTCGGTGGACGGACGATAGCACCAACGAGGCAAAACGCAACGAGGCCGCCGTCATCAGGCGCCTGCCGCCACCTCACCAGACAGCAGGTAGCTTGCCACCCGGTGGGGGGACAGCAGGTTTGTCTGCCGTCTGGTGAGAGGGTGGTAAGTAATTAAACCGGTTAATTAGTCAACTTAATTACCTGTCCTAATTTTTTATTTAATATTTGTTTAAATTTTTAAATACATCAAATGAGCTCAAAAAATGACTAAAGTTTATGTACAGCCTCCTGACATAACGTACCTCGTAATGTAATTTTTGGGTAATTTTATCCATTGCTAATGTTTCTCAAAATTCATAAAATTTCAATACTTTTATGAGTTTTTACATATGGTAAACGAGCTCTAAAAATTACAAAATTTTATGTGAAGCCTTCCGATACAGTCATAGTTATTGTATAATTTTTTGAGAATTTTATCTGATCTAAATTTACCACGTTTATTCGGGTTAACTTAATCATAGTTTTAACAATCCTCAGGCATGTTTTGAAGTGGCATGTGTCGGTCAATCGTGCTATATTTTATTTTTTGCTACTTGGTTTGCACAATTATCACTTCTAGGAGAGGGGTGGCAAACTCAAATTATTTCACTTTATTAGAATAAATACATGATCTGAAATGTTTTTATCCAGTCAACGGTGTTTCCCTGTTTTCCTCTTTGGCCTTTCAACGGTATTTTGATGTTTTACTCTAAAGTATGTGTTTTCACGTTGTGACGCATTTTTTTATATTTTCTTCATGTATTTGTTACTGTTTTTCTTTAAAATTTGTATTCATTTCCTCTCCGAAAAAAGGTAATAATGTACTCTTGTCATTGTAGTGTTTGGCCTGTTCTTTTCAGCTTATAAAAGTTGCTTTTCGGCTTTTCTACAGTAACTAACTTTTAAATGGAGTATTTTTGTAAGATAGAGTCTACAAGTTAATTATAGTACATACTTTATTGACTTCATTTATATTGGTAAAAATCGTATATGAGTTTCTATTACTTTATAATCTCTTGTACAAACAGCTTAAAAATCACAAATCGTAGCTAAAAAGAATTGGCACATTGTAGACTAGTTCACGAAAGAGCCACTTCGCTTTAATCTGCGCCAAGGTCTCACCAGCCATATTCGCTACTACTTTTTATGAGCTTCCACACGTTAGCCATGGACAGTGAGAACATGCGAAACTGCAGAATCGCTGCTTGGTTAAACGGTGTTAGTTAAGCCACGTGCTACAAGATAGGTATATGCCTTGATTGAATTATCAATATTCGGTTTAATTATATAAATATTTATATTAAAATTAAAAATTAAAAATTATAGTTATAAATCATTAATCGTATCAAAAGAATAGGATGTTCCACATTCGCGGCTCTATTGGAACCGGAGACTCCTATTGGTGGTCAGTCAAAGCAAGGACATGTCAGAAATGCCAATATATTCAAAGCAAGGACATGTCAGAAATGCCAACCTGCTGCTGCCACAACATTCTAACCCATTAAAAGGTCTAGGACTGTGACTTGCGAGACTTCTGACTAGCATTGTGAATTAGTTGACTATGAAGCCCGAACACCAATGAGATCTGAAAGAGGTATGCCGAAGAGAACATTCAAAATGCAGGACATACAAGAGTTAAAAGTTAGATTTAGTACTGATATGTTGTATTTATAAAAATAGCTATATATATATACATATTTATAAAAATATCGCTTCTGTTATTTGGTGAGTGGACGGCAATGCCGATGAGGCAAGACGCAGCGAGGCCACTGTCGGCAGACGTCTGTCGACCCCTCACCAGACAGCAAGCAGCTTATCGCCCGGTGGGTGGACGGCAAGTTTGTCTGCCGTCTAGTGAGAGGGTGGTAAGTAATTATGCCCCTAATTAGCCGACTTAATTATCCATCCTCATTTTTTATTTAGTATTTGTTTAATTTTTCAAATATATCAAAAAAGCTCAAAATATTATGAAAATTTATGAACATCCTCCTGACATAATGTACCTCGCAGTATAATTTTTGGGTAATTTTATCTATTGCCATTGTTGCTCAAAAATTCATACAATTTCAATATTTGTATGAGTTTTTACATAAGGTAAACGAGCTCCAAAAATTACGAAATTTTATATGAAACCTTCTGACACAATCATAGTTATTGTATAATTTTTTGGAAATTTTATCTAATCCAAATTTACCACATTTATTCGGGTTAACTTAATCATAGATTTAACAATCCTCAGGCATGTTTTGAAGTGGCATGTGTCGGCCAATCGTGCTATATTTTATTTTTTGCTATCTGGTTTGCACAATTATCACTCTCTATGTATGTGCCCCCTCACGCGCTCTCTCGTTCGCACTAATGTCATTATATCCGTGTCATCCCCTCGTTTGCTCAATCGTTTGCATATTTGTCAGTGTTACGATGTCGTCCCTCCTCACCCGAAGCACTACTTGTGATAATGGGTCCTCAATGTACGGAGTGAGCACACACAGTTCACCTTTCGCTCGGCCATAAATACGAACCTCTCACAGTTCGTCGTTGCTCATCTCAGTCGCTCATCGCAGAAGGTCATTGTCGCGGTCATCGCTCAAAATTGGGAGTGCGTAGCTCATTACTTAGAGAAGCAAGTACATAGCTCAAAATTAGTTGTGCTGATTTCTTCTCCCAAAAGGTATGTAATTTTTTATCGTATACTTTCGATGTTATTCCGTAATCCTAGTCAATTGGTGTTATTTAGTTAGTTGTGATTAATGTGGTTTGTATTACGAAGTATGCATGTCATAGTAATTTAGACATAGTTTTTACTATTTTTGTGGAAATATGTAATTAAGTAGTTGTAATTATTGTAGTGGCAATTAGTTAGTGGTAAGTAATGAGTTATGCTAAGGACAACTGTAATGAATTTCTTGTCTTTTTTCAGATGAGTAATGAAATTATGGTCCTCTTTTATGTCCTAACTAAATTTTATTAGCCTCTCTAATTAGTTTCCTAATTTTCCTTGATGTTTATGAGCTAACCAAAATAGAGCAAAATGTGGGGAAAATGCGCAGCCGACTGGAATCGAACTCGGGTCGGTGTGCTGAGCGTCCAATCGGTGAGCCAGTCGAGCATGCGTTGCTTTCTAACTCACCAGAGGGGAAGGAACAAAAGAGCAGAGCTTCAGGCGTCCAGAACAGTGGAGCTCAGGGGGGCGGTGTACGGACGACGATGTTGCTGGCGAGGGGTGGCCGGGGGACCGTTGGGGAGGGCAAATGGAATCTTTGAGTCGCAGGGAAGGCGAAGGACGGGTCGGCGGTGTGCGGCGGCGGCGGACACGGGTGACGCTCGACGCCGGCGAGGTGCAGGCCGAGAGGAGCTCGGCCGAGCGCGGAATCGACTTCACCGGGTCCCTAGGAAAACGTGGGAGGGAGGAATCGACCGGCGGTAGCTTGTCACGGCGGCGCGCCCGGTTGCCGGCCTTGGAGGGGATGAGGTCGTCGGCGGGGAAGGAGGGCTCGGGACCTCAATCGGGCGGGGTGGGAGCGAGAGCAAGAGATGGCGCTGCATTGGGGTGCTACGGTGGCCTTTATAAGCGATCGGGAAGGACTGGCGACGATGGGGGAAGTGGGTCGGGCATGGCGGCAACGGAAGAAACAGGGTGCGGCGGGGCAGAGCAGCGAAATTGCGAGGGGGATTCGGGCATGATGGTGTTGCGCGTCTTGGCGGCGGGAGATGGCGCTTGATGCTTCACGCGACGAGCAGCGAGCGGCGGGGAAAAAGGGCGCCGGGCGGGTGGCGGGCGTATAAAAGACGATGCGATGCGACTAGTCTGGCAGGGCGGCGTGATGGTGGTAGGGCTCTGATGACGCGGCGCATGGCGGGGAGGCGAGCATGCTGCAGGGGAGAGGAAGATAGAGGAAGACGCGGACGGCTTGCGGCCACAGAAGGGGAGAAGGAGAAAAGAGAGAGCGTGGGCGCTCGGGGACGGAAAGAAAGAAGCGAGAAGGAAGGCCGGGCCACCGGCGAGAAAAAGAGAGGGGAGAGAGAAGGGCTGGGCCCACATGGAAGTGAGAGGGAAGTAAATGATTGAGAGAATTTGTGAAACTTTAGCAGTGTTTGAAATTTTGCATCTTGAGTTTTGAATTTCTATTTCCTAATTAAAATTGCTGATTTTAATACTTGCAATTTTATTTCAAGCTTTGGTTAGGTTTTATAGATACAAAATCTAATAGCTCTCTATTTTTGATTTTATTTGATTTTTGCTATAATTTGTACACATAAATTTTTGAATGTCTAAATTTGGGTTTGTATGCTATTACTTCCAAAGTGAGATTTTATATTTTAACTCGGGTCTTCTCCCTCCTTATGATGGATCATCTTTTCAGATTCGAATTCAAAATTATAGGTTTCTTTTATTTCCATATTTTCTTTATGGCCTACTAACATTGTTTTTATTTTTCATAGATTCCAACTATTGGAACCTCAACCAAAATTTAAAGAAACACAATCAAAATCCAAATTCCAATAAAATATATTGTAAAATAATTCAACAGCTTCGTATTTTCAAATTTAAATTTTCCAGGATGTTACAAACCTACCCCCCTTAAATGAATCTCGACCCCGAGATTCCGGTAGAATAGAAAGAAAGGTGAGGTTATATTGGCTGGCAATGGGTTTTTGGGGTTGCTCGACGTATAGTTCTTTAGCTCCACAGAGAGGTGAAAATCTGCACAACAAGGGTTAGCACTTGGAGGAGTCAAAAGGGGAGAGAGGAACCTTGTTCTCTTGGATAGGTCGTAGACTTCCAGACGCCTTCTTATTGACTTCGTCGTCCCCTCGTCTTCGTAGAGGGATCCCATTGTCTATGGGGTATATGATGGGTATATAATTCGTACTAAGGGGTGGATAGCATTGGCCTATGCCTTAGGGAGTAGACGGCCTTAGGGATGCAGATATGATGATAGGTTCATCTACATGGGGGTCTTTTACTTCTGCTGGGATCTCATTCTTACTCTTGGGTTTTGATACGTTGATAATTTTTAGCTAAAGGTTCATCTTGTAATTCTCCTCTTCAGAAGATTTTTGGCCTTGCAGATCTCCGTGTCTTGTCCGATTAGGTCTAATACAAGTGGTCGCACCTCCGAGGTAATCATACATCATATCAATACTCCCAAAAGTAATTATACATCATCGTAGTTTTTCGACATTTGATCTACTCTTGCTACCCCCTTAAAATAAATGGTTACTGACATTAGCCATCTTTTCTAACTTCGGGCTTGACAAGTCCTATGGAGACTTGGAGGCTCGTCTGTTGGATCTCAGCTGCCTTGGTCAGCAGTAGGCTCATGGAGCAATCCTTGGAGCAGTGACCTTACCCTTCGCAGAGAAAACAAGTGACCTTCATCATTGGGCATTCTCCTAGTGAGTGATTTCCTTCACAGTTGGGGCAAGTCGTAGTACACTGATTTTTCTCATGTCCTTTTTCTCCACAACACCTACATGCTATTAGGGTAGTGAGGCAGTCGTCTAGGTAATGATATTTCTTGCAGTATAAACAGTAGGGAACCGGGCAATTGTAGCAGTAATGTCCGGATTGCCCACAGGTGAAACAGGCTCCTTGTCCAATTTGTCGTAGTGGAGGGCAGTGTTGTGCGACATGTCCTGCTTTGCCACACTCACTGCATATATTATTCAGTGTAGCTTCCTGGTCTGGTGACAAAGCTTTTGCAACTTGTTCTTCTTCGTCGGAGTTGAGGCTGATGGTGACGGCATCCATTATTCGCTTGTCTTTCCTCTTGATGGGGCAATTCTTTACATAATGTCCCTGGTCACCAAATCCGAAACACTTGCCTTTTTTCTTCTGAGTGCCTTTACTTAGTGCAGGGCTGCTATTATTTTCATGATGATGGCTTCTCTTTGACTTTTCTCATAGAGCGAAGTCATGTGATGGCTGGTACACATGGTTGGGGCTATTGTGAGCATCGATTATTACTCTTCCCTTCTTTCTTCTGACTGTGGCAGTGGTCTTGCTTCTATCCATTGGGCCTGATAGGATTTTCCAGAAAAGGTGAGGGGGAACAGCATGAGACGAGTGACACATCGTAGAGATAAGATACTCTAAACCCATTAAAATTCTAAGAGAGTATATCTCAGAAGCTGGGGTGATACCGAACCACACAAATTTTTGAAAGCAAGCTTTTCCTATAACTGCGAAATAGGACGCCCGAGGGCAAGAAGGCAGTACACAGGGTCCCACAAAATCTTGCGACAGTATAACGTCTATTCGGGAAGCACACATAAAAGGATATAGGGTTCCTCTACATAACTCGTTTAAAACGAAACCTTCTTATCTTCATGCACATCTTCGACGTTCCTAACCTTAAAATTTGGGGCAAGGGTACGAGAAGAGGAACAAAATTTTCCTTTTAAATCAATAGCCAGAAG
Organism: Bonia amplexicaulis; assembly: GCA_036346245.1. Lineage (NCBI taxonomy): Eukaryota > Viridiplantae > Streptophyta > Magnoliopsida > Poales > Poaceae > Bonia > Bonia amplexicaulis. Next base: position 405,845 of record JAYGGG010000284.1, on the reverse strand, counting down.
AGGGAAGCATCTGGGGGTAAATTGATATCGACACTCAATCTTGTGTTATTGTTTTGAATTTGTGGTAAGAGAGCTTTAGAAGTACAAATGGATGGGTAGCATATGGATGAGAGGAATCGTCTAAGAGAGATAAGAATGAGCAGTATAACTTATATTTTTGGAACTAGTATTTTGAAGAAATAATTCTAGTAATGAAGCTATTGGCCAGGCTAACTAGGTCACGACCTGCAGTCGATATGCTCTGATACCATCCTCTGTAGGGACCCCAGATTTTACTATCCTAAATCCTCGTGATTTATTGCACTATTCCACGGATCGAGAGATAGTGCTCACGATTCGTAAAATGGATATCAAATACATACCATGCGGAAGCATAAATAAGATAGTAAACTTACTCATGGGCGATTAGGTCGAAATCGATAATTGCGGCGGAAGAACGAAGCACTCAGGTGGGACCTTCAGGACATGCCCACAGGCAGCCAACTGGAGGTTCGCGACCTAGTCCTTGACATCTTCATCTTCTTTGTCATTGTGAGCAATAGTGTTGCTGAGGCGTAGTGAGCTGAATCCTGATTCTAGATTTGTTATGAGAGTGAGTGTGAGCACACTAGCCACCGTGCTCCGCGAGCCAATACACAGAATGCAATTAAATAGTATACATGGCTAATCAAAGGAGAGGCTTGGGTAGTTTTATTTGCCAGAAATTGCTCTTAGCATTATTTTTATTATTTAATCATGTTGTTATTAAGGCTGTCTAAAACTCCGAACAGCGAGTGTCATCATTTATTTAATCCACCGATTATACACTTTCCATTTCGCAACCCACCATTTCATTAATCCAGCCATGGATGTCTCATTCTCATATAATCCTAACTTCCCCATAAATTTGTTCCTCCAATCTCAAATTTCACCAGAACCGTATAACCCCGATCTCAGATCCACCAATTACCAACTTGCTAACTACTCAACTTATTTATACTCCAATACATTTATCTGTGACCCACCGGTCAAATGATTTCTATTACATGATCCAAAATATTCAATAATCGAATCGAGGTTACCAATTCCATACATGGGTCTGAATACCCACCACCAATTCATAAATCCAATCTTAGGCTCAATATTCGATAATTTATTTAGCTCCTCATGCTAGTGAAAATCTGGTGTCCTTTATTTTGTATCCACCGACATCTGTTGTGTCATAAATTCTTAATACTCCAATCTTGTGATTCCTATTCATCAATTCTTCACCTCGTAATTTCTAATAATCTCCTAACCGGACTCCAATCGGGTAAAATAGCCGAACCGGATGACCCCCTCGAGCTGCAACGTTTACAGCACCATGTCAGATCCTTCCAGGTACTGGACGGTGTCCTTTACAAGAAGGGAGTCTGCGCCCCACTCCTGCGGTGCCTCTCACGTGATGAAGGAAAGCACCTCCTCGTGGAAATTCATGCGGGGCTCTGCGGCTCGCACATCGCACCGAGGTCCCTGGTTGGCAAGGCATTCAGGCAAGGTTTCTACTAGCCAATCGCCGCCGATGCACAAGACCTCATGCGTCGATGCCAAGGCTGCCAATGGATGGGGCAGGTTATCCGCAGACCTCCGACGAGCTTGCAACCCATCCCCCCAGTATGGCCGTTGGCACGATGGGGCATCGACATCGTTGGGCCACTTCCCAGGGCCCCGGGTGACCTTCGGTTCATTGTAATAACCTTGGAGTATTTCTCCAGGTGGCCCAAAGCCAAGCGGTGCTTCCTTTGGCAGAACATTATATGCCGCTTCGGAGTGCCTAGGGAGCTCACCGTGAACAATGGCCTATAATTCGACTCCGCTCCATTCAAGGAGTTCTGTGACAACATGGGCATCATGTTCTGATTCGCTTCGGTCAAACACCCACAGTCCAATGGAGCCATCAAGCGGGCGAATGGCGCCATCCCCGCGGAGTCAAGAAGTTCCTTGTCGGGCTGCCAAAGGAAAATGGCCAGACAAGCTCCACAACAGACTACTCTTCTTATGCGGCGGTTCAAACTTCTCTTCGGTGACGAAGAAGTGATGCCCGAAGGAATTACGGTCGGCTCGAGGAGGGTCCTTGTCCAGGTGCCGGCGGAAGAGCTTTAGTTGTCCCTCGATCTTCTTGACGGAGATCGAGTGAGCGCCACCCAGCACATTGCCAAGTACGCATGCCAAATGGCGCGTGCACGCAACCGCACTGTATACTCATGAGAGTTCCAGTCAGGAGATCTCATCCTCAAAATGGCGCTTCATGCAGAGACGGTCGGCAAGCTAGAGTCCAAGTGGGAGGGCCCCTACATCGTCGCTGCATCTTTGCAGCGTGGAGCTTACCACCTTGCTACACTGGAAGGACAGACTCTTCACCACACATGGAATGCGGACAGGCTGTGGTGATATTATGTATAAGGCCGAAGGGAGGCCCCCAGCAAGGTCAGCACCCTGCCTTTTGTAAATTGCTCGCCCGAGCAAACGGGAGATCAATAACGTCCACCATTTGCAAAACTTGTCTCAATGTGTAAAGACACGCGGAGGCCCGCCTCCGCGCGCACTCTATGGAGTATAAATAAGACGCGCAGAGGCACACCTCCGTGTGCACTCTATGGAGTATAAATAAGACACGCGGAGGGATGCCTCCGCCCGCACTATGCGGTGTATAAATAAGACGCGCGGAGGCCCGCCTCCGCGGGCACTCTACGGAGTATAAATAATACGCGCGGAGGCCCACCTCCGCGCGCACTCTATGGAGTATAAATAAGACACGCGAAGGGATGCCTCCGCCCGCACTATGCGGTGTATAAATAAGACGCGCGGAGGCCCGCCTCCGGGCACTCTGAGTATAACACACTGGCGGAGGCCCGCCTCCGCGTGCACTCTACGGAGTATAAATAAGACGCGCAGAGGAGCACTCTACGGAGTATAAATAAGACGCACGGAGGCACGCCACCGTGCGCACTCTACGGGTAAGGGACGGAGAGCTCAAGCGTCTACTTCAGCTAGGCGCCAGCTCCGCTGCCACCACTTTGAAGGGTAGGGGACGGAGCGCTCGAGCGACTACTTCGGCTAGGCGTCAGCTCCGCAGCCACCACTTCGAAGGGTAGGGGACGGAGCGCTCGAGCGCCTACTTCGGCTAGGCAGCAGCCCCGCTGCGACCACTTCGAAGGGTACGGGACAGAGTGCTTGAGCGTCTTCTTCACTTAGACGCTAGGTCCGCTGTCTACGGAGCACTAAGTCCTACGAGTTGGTCGGAAGCAGGCGCGATCATGAAGAGCGACAGGAACATGTACTCCAATCAAAGTCTTTATTGCATTCATAAAAGAATGATTATAGAGATTCGGCAATCACATTTACAAGTGCCTTTGAGTGCGTAAGGCCGCTACTCGTTCGGCTCCACCTTAATATACTTCCGCGTCGAAGTATCGCCCGCTGAAGTCTGGGTCACCCAGAAATTCTGGGCGTCTTCCGCCCACGCCCAACGCCGAAGACGCCGCCGAACCATGCGGTCCGAAAGTAGCAATCGGCCCTTATCGAGTATCTGCCCAGAGCAAAAATAGCATGCATCATCAGAGCATTTCGTTTAGTTCCACTTTATTCATACAAAGGGGCGGGGGCCATAGGGCGCCCGCTTACAAAAAGGAGGAATACATTGTAACGCACGTCTGTACACTAGACCCCAGCATCACACCTGTGGGTCCGCGCCAGGCTCCGGGACGGCGGCAACATCTTCGTTGCACTGTGGAACTTCATCGAGCCACTGGCCGAAGTTCCCCTCGCCATGCAGAGTCCGCCGCAGCGCTACCTTTGTCGTAGCCTCCCCGATGTAGTCCCCTCGCCACGTTGCGCCTCTGCCGTTGCGTGTTGTGCCTCCGTAGGGAGCGTCTATGCATCGGAGATCACCTTCGCGCCCTCTTCGGCAGCTCGAAGCCAGCCCTCTAGCACCCTCCGCTCGCGGACATGTACCTCTTGTAGGGCTCGGCTGAGAGAAAGGGTCTGCAGTGTGAGGTTGTTAGGGAAGTCCCAGACAACGGCATAAATCGCCAAGTCAAGCACTTACCCTCATCTCCGAGGCCTCCAGCGCACCTTCCAGGAGCTCCAGCCCACACGACAACAGCGCTCTTCGATCCACGCTGGAGTCGGCGCATTTCGCGGCCCCTTAGAAAGCCCGTAGCATCTCCGGCTGGGGTATAAAGTCAGAGACACTTGGCTGTTGAGCCTCCGTGCCGATGACTTCGATGGCACCAGGTGTTGACATCACGTCCTGGGCCAGAAGACTAGACACTTCGCGGCCATCTCCATTGCTCGATCCTTGACCGCGTCTGGGAGACCTTGTCTCGCTTGATTTTGATGACGGAATGAGCGAGCAGATCGGAGAAAGCTTCGCAAAATCGTGGGGAGAGAAAGAGTTGCACCTACCTTCGACACGCACAGGTGAGGCGCGGGGAGGTGTTCGCTCCGCCTCGGTCCGGACTATGGGGGCTTCATCTGCGTCGGGGGCAGCGAGCTCCCCCTCGAGCCGGACGGCCTCCCCGTCGGACCGCTCCTTCAGCTGGAGGGCGATTGTATCTGGGGGCGCTTTGCTCTCGGATATTGGGGCGATGCTTCCTCGGCCTCGGCGGTCGGTGCGGGCGACGAGGCCAAGCCCTCCTGTGTGTTGATGACGTGGCATGTGTCCTCGGCGCCATCCAGGGCCCCCTCGCCGGGTGCAGCTGTAATACCCCGGAAATTGTTTAATTAATTGTTTAATTAAAAGAGAGAGGAACTTTTGTGAAATAATTAAATTTATAAGAGTTTTGAGGGTTTTATGAAAATTTAAGACAACACAGGCCTAGGTCTTGGCCGGTGGGTTTTTTAGCCCAAGAGGGAGGGAGGCCACCTCTTAAAACCCTAGGCAGCCCCTACCCCTGCGCCTCCACCCCTGCGCGCCCACCCCAGCAGCCGCCGCCCGTGCTGCCCGGACGTCTTCTTCCGGTGCGCCGTCGTCGTCTTCATCGTCGTCGTCTCCTCCCGGTGCGCCGTCGCCGGCGTTCGTCGCTGTACCGCGTGGATCCGGAGGAAAAGAGGAGGAGATCGCGGGCGTGTTCGTCGCCGTGTTCGTCGTGTTCGTCGACGTGTTCGTCGACGTGTTCGTCGTCGTGTCGTCAAGGGTAATCCCTGGTAGTCTCTAGATTGGTTTTTAATCAAGTTAGATTCGTCGGTTTTCTAGGCTGCTGGGACGGTAGTTGTTTCTCGACGGTTTTGATCTAGTTTCGTCGGGATTCAGGTCTGGACCCCTTCTAGAAAGTTGTAGAGGGTTTAATTATATTTCCAGGAGTACAAGAACACGTGATTCGGATTTGTGTAGCGAAAGTTATGAATTTTCTAGTGTTACTGTTCTGCAGATCGGGTAGTTCTGGACAGAGTTTAGTAGATCGGTTTGTGCGACGGAAATAGTTGCGATTCAGGAGTCCTTAAAATTGAGAAAGTTGTAGATAAGTTTCTTAGCTTTCAATAGAGGTAAAGAAGTCCGGATTCCGAATTTCTGGGCGAAAGTTATGCCTGTTTTAGTGCGCTGTCCAGAGAGTCCGACGTGAATTTGGATGCTTTAGAAAAGGGTTTGGATCGGCTAGTTAATGGCAGAATCAGAGAGTCTCCCAACTCAGTTTTTGTAGATAATTTAATTATATTTCTAGAGAGTCCAAGAACGCTTAATTTGGAGTTACGTACTGAAAGTTATGATTTTTGGAAGTTGGCTGTCTGTGGTTGGGCAGATTTGGCCGAGGGAGTTGGGGATTTAATTGAGATAAATTGTTGGGTTAATTGGGGTTGCTGTTATTTTATATCTAGAAACCCGCTACTGTCATGTTGGTAATTATTAATTAAATATTCAGGAGGAGAGCGGATTCGGGGTTGTGCCTTCTACGTGTTCTTCATTTTCTGGTTGAGGCAAGTATATTTGTGATGTGAAAATCTGTGTGTTTATGGATTTGTTGAATTGTTTGGATGATGGTTGAATCATGACTGTTTAAATTGTGAGTATGAGTAAGTGATGAATTGAGAATGCTATTTATGTTCTGTTTACATTATGGCATTTATGAGATTGGTTGATGCGTAGTATGGTGAATGCTCGTTATCTTTTGATACATTCACATATATGCATCATATTGAGAATTGTTGAAGTCTTGATCATGCGGTGATCAAGCATCGAGATCCCCACACTTGCGGAGTGTGGACAATTGGTCCCCGCACCGCAGGGTACAGGCATGGTGTGCATTGACGGATGCACACCCGCGTCTACCGTAAAATGCGAAAGAGATGAGAAAGAGGAGCTTTTGATCATAATGCATAGCATGAAATTGAGAGTTAATGTTCATGCTTGCATTTGTTACAGTTATACTTGCTGAGTCATTGGACTCACTCTTGCTGTTGTTTTGTTGTTGTTGTTTGTTTATTTTAGGTACCTTCACGAGGTCAGCATGCATGGGAATAAAGAGGGATTAGTATTGTTGCACTTGCAGGAAATATTCACCATGGAGAAGATAGAGAACTCTAATTATTATTTGTTGATTAGTTCAAGTGGTATTTGATTATGATCTTGATTAAGATGTAATAATGGATTAGAACTTCTTCATATTGCTTCGTGCTTTACTTAAGTTTTATAGATGTTTCGCTTAGTAGCCAAATTACTTTGCTTGCGGTTATTCATACCTTTTGATAATATTGTTAGAACTTCATTTTTATCAATAAACAAAGGAGGCTCTGCCGAAATTTTATAGAATGCCTTAGCATAGTTTTATTATGTTGTTAGTTTGGTAGCATTTCAGGCCATTGTTTGGCTGGGGTGTTACAGTTGGTATCAGAGCGGGCTTTAGGTCCGTGGTAATTAAACTATTAAATTGACACACTGGTGCACAGTAGGATGGGATGGGTCAAGCATTGCATTTATGCTTTTGACATGTTATATTGATGATTTACATTATGAGATAATCTTGTATGCTTATTGATAATCTTGTATGATTATGATTTGCTCCTATGATTTGTTATGATTGAGAATAGTCAATGATATGATGTAGATGTTGTGATGTGCTACCTTGGTATTGCAGATTATATCATTGTTTGTAGTATGAGGATTAGCAATGTAGCTACCTCAGGTAACTTAATTGCAGGTGTTGCGGGTGAATTTATTAGAAAAGTTGTTATTATCCTTAAGTTGATTTCGGCCAATTCTTGGCTGATTGGAGTTAATGAATTTCTTTTGAGATTGTGGTTCTTGCAGTTGAGGGTATGCAATTGGTCTCTACCTGTTCCTTGAAGCAGTTATTGTTTCTTTCCCACTCTTGAGATACTTTGCTACCGTGCTTTTTGTTGATTTGTAAGGTTAGTTCCTTCGTGGGAGTTTGTCTTGTTGCGAATCATGGCTCATTGTTCGCTTGGTGTTTTCTTTTATTAATGCGAATTTTGAGTTGCAAAACTCATTGTTATGTGAAAGCTTTGGATCTATGTTTTCTCTTTACCTCGGCGTTGAAGTTTATTGTTCCTTTTCCTTTTGAAAGAGAGTGTTAAAATCCTTTATGTTGTTTTGCTATGCTTAAGTGGAAGGTGGTAGTCGTATAAACTAATTCATAAGGTTGAATTATCAAGTTGATATGTTAGCATAGTGTATAATTAAATTTTTACTAGTATCCTTGGAAGTGTAGTTGTTTAATTTGATATTGCCCTGTAATAGTTTTAGAAGAACTATGATTAAGAATTTGTTTACTCATGATAGTAACTCATGGAGTTATTGAGGAGTGTAATAAGAACCGGAATGATTATTATGATTGTTAAAATGTCTATCATGATTGGATAAATTGAATTATCTGTGTCTTTAGTAATTAATCCGACCGTTTGGAATGATTAAGTAAGGAGGTGTTAGAATATTACCTTGGTAATATTGACCCTTAATATGTCTTTTATTTAGATGCTTTATGAGCATGCACAATTGCTAGTTTCATCTATCTTTTACCATGCTAGATTGTTGAAATACGTATAAAGGAATAGATGAAGGTTGATGCATTGACTTGTAGAAACTTGTCTTACGAAATGGTATCATTGAAGTTTAAAGTCATTTCCATTCTAATTTCTGAATGTAAGGTAGGATACAAAATCTATGATCATGAATGTCTTATAATTGTAAAATGGAGTTAGGATCATGAATGTTGTTATGACCGAATAATAATCAATTATTGCCAATAGTGAATAGAGTACAATCAATTGGTGCTAAGTTAGAGTTGAGCACCAATAAAGAATGGAATAGCATGATTTCTGAGATTATCTTGTTCTAGTATCATCTTGTTTAAGAGCTTTGTTCTATTTATGTGGCTTATGCACTAGGTTCTCCTAGATCAAGTAGTTGCAACCTTACTTAGATATTAGAAACATGATGCAATGATTTCTTATGTTTCTTTTGGAAAAGTTTATGAAGGAGTTGAGGATATGATGATGCTTGTTAAGAATGTATTATTCGATGTTAGTATGTTGGTCCATTTGTGGTTATGATGGTAATGTTGAAGGTTCATTAAATAGAAGAATTTGAATAAATTCCTTGGTACTATTTAAATCAAAAGTTTTGATAGTGTGTATGCGATCTTTGATCTCATGATTTATGTGGTAGCTGAAATTGTTTTAAGCAAAGTGTCGTGTTGAGGGATTTTAATTAGTTCTTAAAGAATTAATGTGTTGTGGTCTTCAACTCTTCTTTTGTTGGAATTGTTAAGGTGATACCGTATTCAAAGAAGGTTGTTCTCGTTGTTAAAAGGAAAAGTTTGATAAAAATTTTGAAGGTTGAAGTCAAGTTGTGCAATCTTTGTGAAGTGTGTTTGACTTCTTATTTTCGCCGCTTAAGAGTTTCGAGCTCAAATGACAATCTTGTATTCGTATTGGTTGAGATTTGATGTTTTCGTCTCGAGGAGGCATGCGCCTTCACCGTGGTCTTATCCTTTGTTGTCCAAGATCTTTGTTTTCTTGGTTTTGTGTTTATTGCAGATGGACATTGTCTTGAAATTTTCTTCTTTGCTTCTCCAAGAAAGGGGTACGCAGTTTGGGTTGCAAAGACCTTTAAGATGTGTATGGCAACTGGTTGGTGTGGTTTTGTGATTAGTCCGGTGAGATTGTGGGTATCAAGATACTTGAGATTCTTGGAGTGATAAATTGTTCGTTGAATAATTCTCGATGAGGATTTGATTTAAAGAAGATGTTGTCCTTGGGGCTAAATAGTTTTATTGTTGCAACTAGAAGAACCTAGCAGTGGTTCATGAGTGTTACGTTCATTTTGCTGGAACGTTGGAATTATTGAAAGTATGGGAATCTTGATCAATTTTATTGGAGCATCATGATAGGGTACTTTGCAAGGATTATTAGAATGATTATGATGGTGTAGTTAATGAGTTTATAATTGTGAAGAAGCCCAACCGTTGTGGGAATTATTGGGATAGTAAGGATTGTTGAATTTTGCCATGTATAACTTAGCTCGTTGAGTAACCCTCTAGGAGTTAGAATCTTTCTCGAGATAATCAAGTTGAGAATATGTTTCATATGGTTGTTAATGATTGAGTATGGTTGATTGTGGAAATTTTAGTCACTGAATTTAAGAGTCTTTGTGTTAAATATATCAAGTATATGTATAGAAGCCTTAGAGATGGGAAATTTTGGTTGGTGATCTATGCTAGAACCTTGGAGGCTAATGTTATTGCGTGAGAATAGTGGAAGGAGTGGATTCTGAATATTATGATGTTCCTTGATAGTATCCTTTGGATGTAGTAAATGGGTATGTGAGCCGAGAAATTCATGTTGATTGTCCTTAAGATTTGTGGTGAAGTGTTGGTGGGTGAAAAATAACGATGAGGTGCATTGGAAATTATTCGTTAAAGTAACATGTGGGAAGAGGAGTTGACTAGAGTATGTTATTATGAGAATAGTAGAGTCCCTCTACAAAAGTGTGTTGAATGCACTCGGTTTGAACATAGAGTTGATGTTGCCAATTTAAGAGAATTGAGCTAGTATGGTATGGGATAATTTGGAACCTCGTGATTCAAGAGGAAGTTTAATAAAAAAAATCGGTAGTAAAATGCTCCCTGATTCTTGTTTGAGCTACGTGATGAGAGAAAAGTCTTTTGTGGTTTGAGTTGACTTTTTGTTGGCTTGTGTGGTTTTTCCGGTTTAGGAAAAAAAATGGACGGGTTTGACATTTGAGTGATTCCCCTTTGACGTATGTGTTGTTTGTTTGCAAACCACCTACTTGGAAGGTGGAGAGGTTCTTATGTTGAATCCTCGATTTTCTTTATGATTTGACCCTTTGGTGGGAGTGGGTGATGCGTGATTGCAATAAGAATCCTTATTTTCAGTTGTATTCTGTGTGTGAAAGAGTGGGTTTACCTTGACCCCTGTGGTGTGCCCGTGTTTAAGGGGGTGCTCATTGCTAAGGTAAAGAGATCGATTGAGAATGGAAACATGAGATATATGTGCTGTGCAGATTGTGTGGGTTGGTACTAAAGGGAATGATAACCGATGTGTATTTAATCGCTTTTGTTAATTGCGAAGTTTTAGGGGTTTGTGTATCACTAGGACTACCTTGGGTTCTAGTGTGGGATACAGTAGCTTTGTATGACTCGGTATCGAGGAGAACTTGAAAGATGCGGGCGTGGGCTTCATTAAAACCGTTGACCAACGAGTAAGACCACCACCATTCAAGAATTAAAGCTACACAATTCAAGTGTTGTAGGGCGTAAGTTCAACGAGTGGCCTTGGTGAGTCGGATCTGTTGGTCGCCTGAGGCGGTGAAAAGTTATCTGATGTAAGGAGCAAGGATCGGAGGTTGGCAAACCACTTGGATCTTCAAGAACCTATGTGCGAGGTGCAAGCAATTAGAAAAAATATTTAGTATGTCAAAGCGCTTTGGTCGCAGCAGCATCGAGAGAGAAGCAACTTGGGAGTTGGAGTCTCGCATGCTGAAAGAAAGATGCCGGCGTTGTTCACGTCGGTGCTAGTTAATTGCTAGTTGGTTGTTTTGTTTTCTGTTGAGGTTGCGGTTAGAATTGGGTCGAATTCTGTTTAAGGGGTAGAATGTAATACCCGAAAATTGTTTAATTAATTGTTTAATTAATAGAGAGAGAACTTTGTGAAATAATTAAATTTATAAGAGTTTTGAGGGTTTTATGAAAATTTAAGACAACACGGCCTAGGCCTTGGCCGGTGGGTTTCTTGGCCCAAGAGGGAGGGAGGCCACCTCTTAAAACCCTAGGCAGCCCCCACCCCGCGCCTCCACCCCTGCGCCTCCACCCAGCAGCCGCCGCCCGTGCTGCCCGGCGTCTTCTTCCGGTGCGCCGTCGTCGTCTTCATCGTCGTCGTCTCCTCCCCGTGCGCCGTCGCCGGCGTTAAATCGCTGTACTGCGTGGATCCGGAGGAAAGAGAGGAGGAGATCGCGGGCGTGTTCGTCGCCGTGTTCGTCGTGTTCGTCGACGTGTTCGTCGTCATGTCGTCAAGGGTAATCCCTGGTAGTCTCTAGATTGGTTTTTAATCAAGTTAGATTCGTCGGTTTTCTAGGCTGCTGGGACGGTAGTTGTTTCTCGGCGGTTTTGATCTAGTTTCGTCGGGATTCAGGTCTGGACCCCTTCTAGAAAGTTGTAGAGGGTTTAATTATATTTCCAGGGAGTACAAGAACACGTGATTCGGATTTGTGTAGCGAAAGTTATGAATTTTCTAGTGTTACTGTTCTGCAGATCGGGGTAGTTCTGGACAGAGTTTAGTAGATCGGTTTGTGCGATGGAAATAGTTGCGATTCAGGAGTCCTTAAAATTGAGAAAGTTGTAGATAAGTTTCTTAGCTTTCAATAGAGGTAAAGAAGTCCGGATTCCGAATTTCTGGGCTAAAGTTATGCCTGTTTTAGTGCGCTGTCCAGAGAGTCCGACGTGAATTTGGATGCTTTAGAAAAGGGTTTGGATCGGCTAGTTAATGGCAGAATCAGAGAGTCTCCCCAACTAAGTTTTTGTATATAATTTAATTATATTTCTAGAGAGTCCAAGAACGCTTAATTTGGAGTTACGTACTGAAAGTTATGATTTTTGGAAGTTGGCTGTCTGTGGTTGGGCAGATTTGGCCGAGGGGAGTTGGGGATTTAATTGAGATAAATTGTTGGATTAATTGGGGTTGCTGTTATTTTATATCTAGAAACCCGCTACTGTCATGTTGGTAATTATTAATTAAATATTCAGGAGGAGAGCGGATTCCGGGGGTTGTGCCTTCTACGTGTTCTTCATTTTCTCGCGGTTGAGGCAAGTATATTTGTGATGTGAAAATCTGTGTGTTTATGGATTTGTTGAATTGTTTGGATGATGGTTGAATCATGACTGTTTAAATTGTGAGTATGAGTAAGTGATGAATTGAGAATGCTATTTATGTTCTGTTTACATTATGGCATTTATGAGATTGGTTGATGCGTAGTATGGTGAATGCTCGTTATCTTTTGATTCATTCACATATATCCATCATATTGAGAATTGTTGAAGTCTTGATCATGTGGTGATCAAGCATCGAGGTCCCCACACTTGCGGAGTGTGGGCAATTGATCCCTGTTCCCGAGTGCAGGCATGGGTGTGCATTGACGGATGCACACTCGCGTCTACCGTAAAATGCAAAGAGATGAGAAAGAGGAGCTTTTGATCATAATGCATAGCATGAAATTTATATGTAATATGTTTAACTTGAGAGTTAATGTTCATGCTTGCATTTGTTACTGATTATACTTCTTGAGTCATTGGACTCACTCTTGTCGTTGTTTTGTTGTTGTTGTTTGTTTATTTTAGGTACCTTCACGAGGTCGAGATGCATGGGAATAAAGAGGATTAGTATTGTTGCACTTGCACGAAATATTCACCATGGAGAAGATAGAGAACTCTAATTATTATTTGTTGATTAGTTCAAGTGGTATTTGATTATGACCTTGATTAAGATGTAATAATGGATTAGAACTTCTTCATATTGCTTCCGTGCTTTACTTAAGTTTTATAGATGTTTCGCTTAGTAGCCAAATTACTTTGCTTGCGGTTATTCATACCTTTTGATAATATTGTTAGAACTTCATTTTATCAATAAACAAAGGAGGCTCACGAAATTTTATAGAATACCTTAGCATAGTTTTATTATGTTGTTAGTTTGGTAGCATTTAGGGCCATTGTTTGGTTGGGGTGTTCTGTTGACGCGCTCGCCTCGTCTCCAAGTCCGAAGTTAGCGATTCCGCCAAGTCGAACTCGATGACGGTCGTGCCCTCGACCTCGGCAAAGAATCACCGGAGACGGCCAATGGACTGGATACAACGGTGGGAGGCCGGGCCTGCGCCGAGCGGGAGACGCCTCCCTCCTACCATCACCGTCGCAGTGGTGGGCCCAGCCCGATGTCGGCGCTGCACGCTTTGGCACAGGGATGCCTAGAGCTTTGCATACTCGATTTATCTGCGGATCACAGATTCGCGCAGCTCGTGCTCCTTGGCCGTGTATGGCCCAAGGAACACAACTACCGCACGCTCTGCATCCTCCAGCAGAAGCTCTACAAGCAGAGCGAGGCGTTATTCATAAAAATTATACATACATACATACATATATATATATATATATATATATATATATATATATATATATATACGTACATAGCTCGTGGCCAAAAGCTCACGAGGATTAGGGGCTCGGGGCGAAGACACCGTCGGCCGAACACCATCCCGCCGGATGGGACTGGTCAAGCTTCCATCGGCAAGCGGCACCTCTCCGTACATAACGAACTCCTCGGTGTGGTCACGCATATTGAATCGAGGGTAAGGCCGACAAGCCTCCGCCCGCTACTCGCCGTCGAATTTGGGCTTCACATTCGGCGAACTATTGAAGGACATCGGTCGTCACTGTGCCGGAAGCCGCTGCCTTCGCCACGCGTGGTAGAACCACCATCGCATCCATTTGGACTCCCACTTCCCTCGGGTCGAGTTGGCGGGAAAGATCTTCGTGCATTACGGCCTCAATACGAAATTGACGCTATCGAAGTTTGAGAACGCCCCTTCGAGCTTCTTGGTGGCGGTGCGTCATGGAGGAAGGCGAATAGAGACGCGCTGGGCCAGAGGCCTTCGGTCTGCATCGCCCAGCCATAAACCGCCAGGTGAGCTGTAGCATTTGGGGTCAGCTGCACCAGCTCCAGCCCATAAGTCCACAGGACACCGCTAATGAAGGTCGTCACGGTGTCCGAGCTCGGCCTCGGTCGCGACGAAGACGATCGCTGCGTTGCCTCCGAGTGCGGCTCTGTCTCGTCTCTAGCGGGCAGGCGAATCGCATCATGGTCCTCCAGCCTCTCCTCCCAAACGAGAGACTGGATCACCTCCTCCGTCACGAGACTCGGCCCTAGCATGCGGGAGCAGCGGCCTCCCACCTTCTCCCTAGCCATCCACCGTTTGTCGACCTGCGATGGATCGCAAACCGCCAGGTCATACTCCACCGAGGTTGGCGGCGAACTGGGCCGGCTGGACGAGGCTTCACCACTGGGCTGGTGAGAATGTTCTTCACGGCAAGCCATCTCCCCCTCAAAAGCGCGCGGTCAAACGTACAGGTGCATAGGGAGACCGTGCCGACAAGCAAAAAGAAAATAGAGTGAAACAGCCGCGAGGGGGCAAATGAGTGAGTGGGAAGAACGCTCATGCTCCGACGAAGGGGTATATAAAGCCTTCTTGTCTCCACCCACGACCAGGAAGTGCAACCAGTGGCAGCCCAACCGCTCGCCTCCCCGCAATTGGGAAGCGCGATCGGTGGAGACCGAAGACGTGCAACTGTCCGACCGCCTGACAGGTCATGACGCGTCAATCGCGTGCCTCCACGTGGCCCGCTTTCTCGGGAAGGAGCGCACGGCCGTGGTCGTGCGACCTCCTGACAAGGCACGACGCGCCAATCGCGTGCCTCCACGTGGCCCGCTCTCCCGGGAAGGAACGCATGCCCGCGGTCGTGCGACCGCCTAACAACGCACGACCCGCCAATCACGTGCAGCCACGCGTCTTGCCCCACCGGGAAAAGCGTGCGGCTGCAGCCGGGCAGTCGACACCGCGAGACGCGCCGATCGCGTATTTTCATGTCGTGCGGTTCCCGCTGCACGCCTGGCGCCATTAAAGCACCGTCATCGAGCCACGAACCACCTCGCTGCGCTTCGACTTCGGGTCGGTATGGCGAATCCGGAGTCCACCCCGACTTCAACCCCGCACGATGACTCCGGAGCCCACTTCCACTCGTGTCTGCGGGTTAAGTCGGCCCCCCGATTCCGCCTCGTATACGAGAGATGACTCCGCATCCCGCCTCGCCTGTACGTCCGCGAAGCGAGATCGGACGCCGACTCGGCTTCATCTTGATGGCCCAATTCTGATGGAAGCACACACCTCGCGACCAGGAGATGCCTTCGGCTGTAACTTCGACCCTGTGTCCATGCCACCAGGTCGTGCTACGCCGGCAAACCACCTTTGCCCAAGGTCACAGGCCGTAGGGGACGAAGGGGGCATACTTAGGTGAAGAAAACACACTATAATTGCATATATCTACGTCTAGGGTTTAGTTATAAGTGATTATGAAGCTACTATGCATTGAGAGGGGTTTGGGGTTGTAGCTTTAAGATGGGTTCAGAACAGCACTCG
Organism: Bonia amplexicaulis; assembly: GCA_036346245.1. Classification (NCBI taxonomy): domain Eukaryota; kingdom Viridiplantae; phylum Streptophyta; class Magnoliopsida; order Poales; family Poaceae; genus Bonia; species Bonia amplexicaulis. The sequence goes on along the minus strand of JAYGGG010000284.1, from coordinate 390,172 downwards.
TTCAGCTTATCAATTTTTGCTACAGTACCAGTTTTAGAACGGTGTGTCTTTTTAAGGTATGGTCTACAGGTAAGTTATAGTTGACATTGACATTGTACCAAGTTTAAATATAACAGCTAAAATCGCATACGACTGCTTCCTCTATATACTGCCTCTCACGAACAATTAGAGTTCAAAACCATAACCCAAAAGTCAAAACAACATCTCATCTCAAAAATAACCCACCCTTTATGATGTGACGTTACTCTCTCTTGAAGCTACCACTTGAAGCTATTATGCATTGGACTAGAAATTTCGTACCAAACAGATATATCATTCAAAGCCATTGGTGACTTTTAAGAGGCCCTGTTGATGCATCATAATCTGTATTTCTAATTTAAGGTATATATAGAAAGATTTTGGCTACTTGATCTGGAGCATCCTAACCATTGATTCATCATTTTGGGGGAGCATACATTCAAAGTTGATCCCTTCCCTAATGTTGTGAATGCCGGGTAGATGCCAAGAAATCCCAGTGAGATTTGTGCATCTGCATAGATACATGCTTCGGCAATGAAGCTCGGCCAGAAACGACCACTGCAGCTTAGTGGAATCCTCCACATCAGAATTTCTGAAGGCCAACATACATGGATCATTATCTGCAGCGTCAGGAGCTGGGGGATGTGGTTTTATTGTCCGAGATGCGCAAGGACGTATTCAAGGGCTGGTGCCGGCGGCCTACGCAATCTTCAGGATAGCACAGAATCAAACCACCCTCCCAAAAAAATGACATGCGAGTGCAATTGTACCACCCGAAATGCACAAACTTCAAGCCAAGGCCAAGAACCCAACGATAACATCCAGCTTGATTGATTTTATTCAGTCCATTTGTTGCCATCAGCCTGTTCTCAATCAAATTATTTTCCATCCATCCAACACAAGAATAATAAACAAAAATGGAAAATTTTTAATTTAGTAACTACCACTGCCTTCTCTGTAAGTTGATGAGATCAACAGGGGGCACAAAAGGCAAAACAATGATGTTAAGCCTCGATGGTTGAACATCACATGGCATTGTATCAATCATCGATGGCAGAATATATATCAGAGTTAGCCCTTCTTTGGGCACATGGCCTCTTGTTCCTGCGCGGCTGCGCTTCAGAACCTTCAACTTAAAGCTAGTCTTGGTGTCACAGCCTATCAAAGCAATTCATGATACCAACTTCAGTACACATGTCACATGTCAGAAATGCCAACCTGCTGTGCTGCCACAACATTATTTAAGTTCCTAACTCATGAAAGGGACTAGGACTTGCAAGATCTATTGAGGATCGTAGACATTTGTCTAAGCATCTCAGTATCTATTGCAATAGGTAGCCATGCATGTGTGATCGATATTGGTTTGCCATGCAATTCCTATGGAGTATAGTGCAAACACATATACTTAGGTGAAAAAGCAAACTATAATACATATATCCGTTGGGACAATGGGAATTTCCCTCATTTTCTGAAATAAAAGAAAAAGGAAAAGAAAAGGAAATCCTCATGGGGCCCACATGTAAGAGGTGAGGGGTGGGGATATTGCCGATGCGCCTGCTCAGAGTTGGACCAGATCCTTCACGTCTCCTCCCTCTGTTTGGTCTTTAGGAGCGAGGCGCTGGCGGCAGGTTCAGGTGATAGCGCCTCCGCCTCTAATATGAGATCTGACTCTTTCCTCTTTAAATCAAGCCATGGGAGAGCTCTCGAAGCATACAAATCAAGAAAATACACATAGATATGAGAGCAATCGGTGAGCATTCTCCTTGGTTTCCTGAGCGACTTGCACTTGCAAGCTCACTGGGACCACGGCGATCCATGCCGTTGAGGCTCCGCTGATCCGTTGTGGTGAGGGCATTCTTGATTATCACTGTTGTTGCTTGAGTCGAGCGCTTGGCTAGGCACTTGCGCATTCGTATGCAGTGTGCGACTGGCTCTTCGGTTGCTTCATCCGATTGGGATTGTATTGGTTTTGTGCAGCATCAACCTGTGCCTTGACTTTACGATCTGGTGAGTACTGATCTATGGAGTTAGACATTGTATCTCTGATTATTACTCCAGTGATATCCTAGCATATGCCAGTTATTGGTTTTCTAAGACATTGTCTTTCGACAAGCCTTGTCCCTATCCGTTATGCATATTACAAATGCTCATGTTTATGCTCAATTTAGTATATTGTCCTTTGGCTTAAATTTATTATTTATGTTGAGAGATAATAGCTTATTCTTTATATTATTATCATGTCTTTGGATATATATTTTACTGTACATGATTATCTTTGGAATTAATCTGAGAAAATTTCTAAAATCGCTTACTTTCCAACAATATCTACGTCTAGGATTTATGTATATGTGATTACGAAGCTACTATGCATTGGGAGGGGTTTGGGGTTGTAGCTTTAGATGATGTGACACATACTCTCTCGTCAAGCTATATCATTTGAAACAAGCAATCACTTAACACATACATTCGATGATTGCTCGTTCAAGTGAATCAGTGGCGGACCGACCAGTGGGTCAAGGGGGGCTGGCGCCCACCCTACCACCGGCCGGCGCATGGGTACCCCCCTAGCCCCCCTTCCTCCGGCTGGGGCGCCACGCCACAGAAGCCACCGCCGGCCGGAGCTCCGACTGAACAAGAACAACATCATAGCAACGGGGCAACGACAAAGTTGACCAAATACAACATATACAACATTACAACAAAATTTGGCCACAATCACATACAAGGTAACAAGGCCGAAAACAACATTAAACAACCAACAAAGCCCACTAAGAAATACCTCCCACATCAGCAAAGATGCAAAGACACCGACGTAAATGACCAACATCGGTTCATTGACTTCATTCCCTTTCCGGATCCACCGAGCACGGCGAGGAGCGGCCGAGGCGCGCCGCGCTCGGATCTCGCCGTCGTCGCCGGCGAGGAGCGACCCGCCGCGCCGGATCTCGCCGGCCAACCGCCTAGCCCAGATCTGGAGAGGCTGCCCGGCGCCGCCGCCGCGCCCGGATCTCGCCGAGCCGAGCTCCGACCTCCGAGGCGCAGGAGAGGAGGCCGGTCCGCCGGTCGGTGGGAGAGTTGGAGGAGGAATGGGGGTGGGCGTGGGATGGACTAGGGAGTAGGGACTTAGGGAGGCCGGTCGAGGCCGGTCGGCGGCGGGGCGGAGGCGCGGCAGCACAGCGGCGGAGAAGGCGAGGCGAGAACGGGAGAAGGCGAGGCGGCGGAGAACGGACGAGTGGAGTGGATCCGGCCGCCGAGGCCGCTCTGCGCATTTTTATTCGGTGAATTGCTTTATCGGTGATTCGATGTCACGATTGTGACGGATGTCTAGAACACTTTAGTTTTATAATCAATCTTGTGTTGTCTTCTTCAGAAGGCTAGTTTGTTGAGGAAATTCAGAGAACATTATCTTCTTCTGGTGTGGTGATTTACTGATTTTGTAGGTATGAAATACGAATCTATATTTTAAATTTGTGTAAGTGTTATTGATTTAGTATTTTAATTTTATTTATTGTTATTTATTGATTTATAGAGTTGCAAGAAATGGAGAAACGAACATTGCATAAATACTTTTTTCCAATACAAGTAGTACTCCTCATACTAATGAGAGTCAAGTAAAGAAGGCTCGAGTGGATGTTAGTCCCGATGAAATCATCGCTGATCCAGCAAATCGTATACCTATTAATGAGTATGCCAATGAATTTAGAGATCAAGTGAGGAGGGCATATTTGTTGAGAGGTCCAACCCAACCAATAGGCTATGATTTTCCTCACTTAGTGAATAGTATGCTTCAGATACAGTTAAAGCGTATTACAGGGAAATTAGAGTATGAGTTTCTATTGCAATATACAAACACATAACTAGTGTACACAATATGTCAGATTATTATCGGATCACTCACTTGTATCAAGTAAAAGGGTCCAAATACACAATTTCACAAAATCAAAATTGTTTGGCCAGTAAAACAATTGCATAGTAGCATCAAGTGCATAGACCTAAAAAAATGAACAAAAAAGATGGCATCTGAAATGTAACAACCGCAAGATCATCGAATGCATATTTTTGAACGAGTTGGATGAGTACTGCAGGTTCATTGAAGTAGGTTATAGGAGTATTTACAAGTTGCCCTGGGGCAGGTTATAGCTCAAATGGTAAGGTTACAATAGAGCACGTTCGACAATGGCATCGTCCGACCCCATCTATCTGTTTATCCTCTCCCTGGTTCTTCGCGCAGTTATCTCCCTTCCTTTGATGCTTGCACTACCTGTAATACCGTTCTGCTTTCATCCTCGAAAATCAGGTCAGTCTCCCGCCATTCAAACCATAGCCACCGCGATCGAAGAGCTCTGCTGGAAGTCTCAAGGTTGTCATGGCCACGTTTGTTTAATCAAAATAACAGAAATATACTTGCACGAATTTTTTTACAAGAATGGCCTCTAGTCGCCTAACCGTTGGGCGATTGGAACCTATTGCCCAATGATTGCACGACACGCATGCAGTCAGTGGGCCGCTAGGCGACATAATTGCAGTCGTCGAACAGTCGGTTGGGCGACTGCAAGTTCCAGTCGTCGAACCGTTAGATGACTGGACGCGCATATAATGAGCGGTTGAGGCCCCGGCCATTTCCATCCGACGACGCCATGCCGGAAGAGAAAAAAGAGAAAGGAAAGAAAGAAGAGAAGAGGAGAGGGAAGAAAAGGAGAGGAGAGTAGAGGGAGAGGAAGGAGACTACTTCTGCAAGGTAAATTTTTTTGTATGTTGTAGTCAATTTTTTTGTATGATGTAAATAGTTTGTTTAGTGTATAATTAGGATCTGTAGAAAATTATAGCTATAGAAAAGAATAGTATAACTTTGGTAAGAAGCAAGCACTACTACAAAAATCAGTATTACAGACGGTTCGAACGTCATCACGAGGCGATTTTACGAACCGTGCGAATTTATGGGTCAGTGATAATAGAAGGTTATCACAGACGGTTTTTGAACCGTCTGTGGTGTAAATATCACAGACGGTTTGTAAGTAAAAACCGTCTGCGATATATAAATATCACAGACGGTAAAACCGCTCGTGATTATCGACTATCACGAGCGGTTTTAGTTAAAAGCAAGATGTGATATTTATATATCGCAGACGGTTTTTACTTACAAACCGTCTGTAATATTTATATATCACAGACGGTTTTTACTTACAAACCATCTGTAATATTCTTTTCTACCCCTAAATCTATTTCTGTTTATTGGCTAGCCTCAGGAAATGCTAGCCACGCCCTCTGAAACAAGAAGATCAACATGTGCATGTATACATACAATTCACATCTCAATTCATTTCACAAACATAAAACATCCAATTCACATCTCAATTCATTTCACAAACATAAAACATCCAATTCACATCGCACTTCATTTCACAAACATGAAACATCCATTTCGCAAATCAATTAATTGAAATGAAATAAAATATCCATTAACAAATATACAATTACAAAAGATGTACGTTGCATTTGCACTTAGATGGTAACATTGCATTTTTTATTGCTCTATCACTCCGGAATCGAGGTCTCGCGAAAGGAATAGATCCGTAATCAACGAACTTTATCAGGCTGCACAAGCAATACTTGTCAGGCTCTATCCATCCAAGTATTGCTTGTGCACGACAAAGTTCGTTGATTACGGATCTATTCCTTTCGCGAGACCTCGATTCCGGAGTGATAAGAGCAATAAAAAATCATTGTGTGTTGTGAAACTCTCCATCTGAGTTTATGATGTTAGCCACCAAAAAGCACGCCAACTCTCCTCAAATTTGTGAAAGGTCGGGCCGTTTCAATGCAGTTGACGGGATGGATGCAGCCTGTTGATAGGACTATCAATGTGCGTATATATATAACCTGATAAGTATGAAGTAATTATGGGAAGATTAACAAACCTTAGAATTGGTAATCCTCGAGAAATCGAGGAGTAGGTTCATATGGTAGCACACGTAGAATCCACACGTGTTGCTCGGCGGCTATTGGTGGCACTGCAAAAAACGGAATATGTTAATTCAAGAGGCATTACTACCAGCTGTTGCATAGGATTAATTAATGTGTAATAACGAATACCTTAAATTTTCGATCATGTGTCAGGCCTTGACCCCTTGCGTGGAGACACCTGCCTTTGCAACGTACATCGCGAATGCCCTACGTGATTCGAAAAAGATGACCTTAGTCATTCAAAAGGAAAGAAAGGGTACAATATAGGTATGTATGGAGAAAATATACTTACCTATCGATTACTTGGCTGACAACTGTGTAGTCCTTTTTATTCTTACTTAGGGAATCAAAGTATATTGCCTTTTTCCATTTTGGTACAATTGCTATTAAAATCCAATGATACTCCTGATTATAGGGCATAAGTATGTATTCCTTATCGTGGTAAGCCACCAGTGCTGATGCAATGTACCTCTCAATGAAGGATATATCCTCGTTGATGGTATGCATAGCGATCAAGTGTGGGTCCAAGAAACCAACCGATGATTTGGTCCTTCTAGCTTGAGTCACCATGTGTCTATATATATACACACGAAAGCAACAAATTATATATGACATTTATCGGTATGACATGAACGGAGACTGTGATTGTACGCACTTACAGCGTCCAACATCGAATGAGTGAGGCGTCAAGAGCGTTGAGCGTGAAAAGATCAAATAAATCCTCGAAGGTGACCACGAAAACACAGTCTTGAATATTGTGCTCTAAATAATCCGACGCGAATTTGATAGTGATACCTGAGCGACGTTCTCCCGCTGGCATATTGGACTGTTCCATATACTACTTGAGCAATTGCAGACAACTAATTGGTAGGGCTTGGAGGCGTGTTACCTCGACCAACGGCTCGCCAAGCATGAATTTGCGGGCCAATGGCAGGTACGGGATATCATCATCGGTCTTCTTTGCTTTGCCCTTGCTGCCTCGGCTGTAGGTCGACTTTGAAGGTAGCATCGGTGGTGGTAGTTGCTGCACCGGGACTAGCGCCCATGAACATGACACCGGTGAAGGTAGCGGTGGCAGAGATGGCATCAGTGTATGTAACTGATCTAGTTCAGGTTGCCCTTGTAGAGATTGCACCAGTGCACGTAGCTGATCTGCCACCAGTGAAGAAGCCTCCAGGCAGATATCGCTTTTGGGCCACTGGATGAAGGTTCCAATGGCTTGCCCTAGAGTCATGAGCTCGTCGTTCGAGGGCTTCGGTAGCGGGACGATATCTCACTTGGAGCTTGCACTTCGTACGCTCCTACATAACGATACAAAATTAGCTACTCCAATTAATAGGCCTATCAACATATCGAGCATTCCAGAGATAATAATTATTACCTGGATGTCGTCGACAGGAAATCTAGCCTCGTTCTCCGTCGTAGGATTGGACGCGCAACTACTCGGATGGTTAGGTGGGCTAGTTAGCACACGAGCGGCGGCGGCGGCCTGCTGATTTTCTGTAAATCTCCGCATCTCATCTCTGACATAATCAACCAGCTCCTCTTTAAGAGATGCCTTGATCTCTTCTCATAACCGTGCCTCACGCTCGGTTTTGGTTCTCTTCCTTCTCCGATACAATTCGGGGTCATCTTGGAAACCATGTCTCCAAGGAACGTAAAGCCCAAGGCCTCTTGTACGACCCGGGTGCTCCTTGTTTCCCAGGGCCGCGGAGAGTATATCTTTCTCCCTCGTTCCCTGGAATCATCCCTGGGAGGATTCAACACTCAGCGCTTCCTGCAAGAGCACAACATGTCATTTCACTTTCTACGAAGTTGTGAAGTAATTACAAGCTACGTAGTTCGATCGATCTCTTACCAGGCGTTGGGGCACTTACTGGTCTGCAGGGTTTCGAAAGGAGACGTCCCCCGATGTCGTTGTACATGACTTTGCTCTAATCCAATTTCGAGCGCGGTCATCCAAGATATTTGTAGGATCGAAAATGGCAACAGAGGGGGGGTGAATGATGCCGTTTAAAATTTTCCCTCCTAGTATCCACAATTTTCTTCTCCTATAGCTATAGTAGCTATGAAGAAGATACACGCATATTGAAACTGAAGCTTCCAACTGAAGGAAGATTGACAGTAGAAAATCTAGTCTAAAGTGCACAAGACGAAATCAGGATGCTGCTGAAAAATTGAAGGAAATGCAGAGAGAGCAAAGCAGCCGGCAAAAAGTGAGAACTAAGCCGAGTACAAAACACCAAATTTGCAATCTGCTGGCTGAATACTACACATCAGTTTTAGTTGAGAAACATGTTAACATATCTGTCTCAGTCTTGACCAAATACACACAAAAAGGCCATAAGATAGAGGCTCATATGACAAGAAGCTATTACTGAAAAACTGCCGCTACAGTGAGTACTTATGCAGTACCGAAAATAGAGATTTGAACCAAAGAAACAAACTTCTGCAAAGGAAAGTAGTAAAGCCTGAACCTGCTACCAATAACAGAAGCTGCTATTTACTGAAAACAGATTTTCAGTTTTTTTTTGTTTTCACAAACCGAGCAGCAATCAGTAATCAGGAGAAAACTTCCGGCAAGCAAGAGAAGTACTGAACTGCAGTCAGCCGAAGACAATGAAAAAGTAACACAGAAAGTAACTAGCCGAAAACTTGATTAAGCAGTGAATTTTGTAGAGGAAGGACAGAAGATATTCAGACAAAAACAAACTATTGTCTAATTCTGAAAACGGACGGGATTCAGGGATGACAACAGGTTTCAGGATCCCAGCAGAAAAGAAGAGCCAGAGAAAAGACTGAGCAAGATTAGCGAATTGAAAACAGCAGGGAGAAAACTGATTGGAGGAAGGAATGAAACTGCAGCCAAGAAGAAATCAGAGCTGCAAAGGCTGGCCGAAAAGGGGTTTTTCAAACTGCAATTCAGAAGAGACAAATAGCAGCCAACAGCTAGCAGTTCGGCAAAGAAGCAAGTATTCGGCAGGGAATAAAACAGGAAATGCAGTCCAGAGTAAGTATCGGCAAGAAGCAGTAACTGACTGAAAATTGGGAACACATTGATTACTGAAAAAGAGCAGCAGAGTCTTCAGTTCGGCAAAACAACAGAAGTTCAAGAAACTGAACCTTGACCGAATAACAAATGATCTCAACCGTAAACAAAGAAATTCGGATAGGAGAAACTGCTCTTCTTGAGACAAATCAAGAGGACTTCGTTCTAAATAACAGAGGGACCCTAGAAATTAAAGCAAACACCCAAAAATAGCAAAGCCCTGAGATCTGGCAGAAAACTGAAAATGTACAGAGAGATTCCCACAAATTCAAATTTCTCCTCATTCTTTGATCTTTTGGACATGAGATTTTGTGGATATATTAGCAATAGCTACAAGAGTCTAAGTACCAAATCTCATGCCATCTGACGAAGGGAAATATGAATTTCAACAAAACCCTAGAACCTGAAGACCAAGAACAGAGGAGGCAAAAAATGGAAAACTGAAATTAAACAAGATTTGCTCTTTGGAGAAGTCAATCAAAAGTCTAGAAATGTAATTTCATCCTAGAGCAACCCATTTTGCCACTTTCCAACAAAGAACAAGCCAAAATACAAAATCTCAAAAATCTCATAAAAGAGGCATCGAAGGAAAAAGTAGCAGAGAGTTGGAGAACCAGTTAAAAACCATCTCATATTGATATAGAGAATAATAGAGATGTTCCCATACGCATGTACATTCAAACAAAGAAAGATTACATGAAGGTTCAACTCTCCCTCACCCTCTCCATCTCAAGAACTCTTCCTAGAACTCAAGAACAAGGAGGAGGACCAAGAACAGAGGAATAGGGAGAAACTACGAAGACATCTCATGCACTCCTCTGCCCACTCCCAACAACTAAGGCTTAAAAGCAAACAACCTTCTAAAGTCTCTTTTGACTCAATTGAAACCCTAATTCCCTCTAGAAGCCATTGAGTGGATAATGGGGTATGTAGCCCTCAACTCCTATTTATAGCCCTTGGCTAACGGGTCTTCAACCCGTTACGCCGGCTAAACCCTAACGAAGCCCGCTCCCACTTGTGCACCTCGCGAAATGACTATTTCGCCCCTCCTGCACCTTCCGGGAAGCTTCCGCGCTCCTTGTTGTCTAAGCCTCGCAACCACCTCGAGTCCACGTCTTCTTCGACACATCCCGACCGTTCTGACCTCAGCGCCACCTGCGCCTAGTCCGGTCCACCGTGTCTCGCCACGACTCCGCCTCGATGTCCTGCAGCCACATAGACAAGAAACACGTCAAATAGCACCGCTCGATACATGAAAGCGTTAACGAGATCAAACACAGCCGAGTCATCGAATATGCATCCTAACCCATACGACTAGGTTCGACCAAGTCCGACCGAGTCCGTTCATACCATAGCGTCTGGGTCCGAACCAACAGACTCAAACTCGACTTTTCCTAAACCGATGTCAATTACTCATCATACACAACAGGATGACCTCCACATGGTCTCTCAATCTCCCCCTTGATGAGTATATTGACAAACCCAGAAAAAGCATGAAGTAGAGTTTGAAGAGTCCAACCTGGTCCAAAGAAAGAAATGAAACTCATGACCATGTCGACAGAAGGAATCACTAGAGCAACTCAAGAAAGAGTAAATTGTTCTCCAAGCTCTAGATTCCCAAAGACTTTTTCTCAATCTATTCTCCCCTTTGGCAATAAACACATCAAGAATGCAAAGAGAGAATAAGTCAAGATGATGGATGAAATGGTGAAGTTTGTTTATTCTAAGCATTTAGAGCCATGAGAATTATCCAAAATGACCATAATGTATTACACCAAGCCATAACTTAATGAAGAGCTATCTAGATCATGGCAAAATATGTATAACCCAGCTAGAAGCTACTAGATGATAATATGAATTTTAGTGCATTTTATGAACATGTCAAGTCATCAATAAGCAAAGTCTAGCTAGAGATATCCAAAGATGATGCAAGCCATGTCAATCAAGCTAAGCGGAACCAAGAATCTAATATCGAGTCCAAATAGAGTGTTATATACTCAAAAATGACACATTGGTTCAAGTACTTGGTTCTGTTGTAACTTAAGCAAATTGAGCACAAATGATATTTTTCTTTTGGAACTTATGGTTGTTTTCAATCCATATTTTTATCATGTGCTAGATCTCAAGCCTTATCGACTACTTCAAGCAAGAAGCTTAAGAAGATAGTCTTGGTCATCCAAAGCTCCCTTGAGTTCATGCCTAGTGCAATGGCAAGCCGTCTCATGAGAAAGGATTGGTGAGATCGATTTTCGCACAAAGAGATCTTTTGCTTTTGAAATAATTGTCTTGACACATGCATCATCAAGAGACTAAAACAGCTCAATCTAAGGCTCTAAAGAGATTCAACATTCAACTCAGCCTACTTGACATGGCATGAATCATAAAAGGATAGCTCAAGAAAGACTAATCTCAATTGCTAATCATGACAAGTTTTTAGTTCAATTTGAGCAAGTTTAATTAATTCATCATGGCAAAAGCTAGTCTACACATATGAAGTCATGATAAATCTAGCAATTAAGCATAAATCATGGCAAGATGTAAATCATCATAAGCATGTCATAACCGCATAATAATCAAGGCTCAATGTATTTATATTATAATGCAGAAAGACATGCATAAAAATCCAGCTCCCCCTTATCCTAAAATGCATCTTTTAGTTCAAGTTGAGTTAGGTCAACATTAAGATCTAGAAGTTCCCAAATGAACTCCCCCTGAACTGAAGCAATAAAAATGAGAAGCTGGCAAAGAAAGATAAACAGGCAGTCCTTAAAGCATAGATAAGATGTAGAGGATACTAATGGCTCGGCGACTCTTATCTACCCCATATGACTCGGGATGAGCAGTGTCGAGAAAAACACACACTAGAGAGCAAACACGTACCCTGTCTACCCGAGGGTGGCCCAACCCTCGCTAGAACCTACAAGAAGTGAGTGAGCTCAACCTAGTGAGATAAAGCGACTATCCTGAAAGCACAAGATAAGAGTAAGAAGTCTAAGCAACAGCAGAGACACACTCTAACCTATCTTTGGAAGGACTAAACCCAATGCACCCACAAATGCGGTGCAATAGTAAGGAGGCGACAACATAAATAATACGATAAAGTAGTAAAGCCCAAAGCTCCCCTCACAGCAGTCCATAAGGACAAACCACCCCAAGCTCTCCCATGATGAAAACCTCGTGCTATCAAGGCTTGGTGAAGATATCGATAGCGGTGGTCACTCTCCTGGCTGGAGCACTATGTCACCCTTCTCCACATGGTCTCGAAGGAAGTGATATCGATATCGATGTGCTTGGTTGAGAGTCTTGCACTGGGTTCTTAGCAATGCTAATGCGAGGCGTGTTATCGCGGAAGAGCGGAACACGATCGATAGTAACAAAGTCCCGCAGAGTCGAGACCATCCAAAGCACTTGGCTACTGACAGCGGGCTGCGACAGCGTACTCGGCCTCTGCGGTGGGCGTGCAACAGGATGCTTCCTCGAAGACCGGAAGCGAGAGAAGTGCCAATGAGCTGGCGGTGCAGAAGTGCTCTTCCTATCTATCCTACAGTAGGCAAAGTGCATCCGAATAGGCTCTAAGGGATAGCAGGATGAGGAAGAGTACCGAATACCATAGTCAATGGTAGCTCGAAGGTACGAAAGATGCGCTTCACCTGACGGTGAGATCTGTGAGGCGACTGAAACCGAGCACATTGACACACGAGAAAAGTGTATGTCGGTCTCGAGGCGGTGAGGTACAAGAGAGCCAATCATGCCAAATTCCTTTTGATCAACTGGCTCATGGTCCCATCTCAGGTCAAGTCTTGTTGTAGAAGCCATCGGAGTTGACATCGACTTTCCATCACTCATGTCAAAGTGTCTCGGGAGGTCTCGAGTGTACTTGCCTTGATGCAAAAGGTACCCTCCAGTGCGCTTGATTTGGAAGCCAAGAAAGAAAGTCAACTCACCCATCATGCTCATCTCAAACTCGGTGCTCATGACATCAGAGAAGCGTGAAACTAGAGCATGAGAAGAGCCGCCAAAGATAATGTCATCGACATAAATTTGACGACGAAGGTCATTGCCAAGCCGGCGAATGAGCGGGTCTTGTCAACTTTACCCATCTCGAAATCATGTCTCAATAGATAGGACTTAAGCCTCTCATACCAAGCTCTAGGGGCTGCTTAAGTCCATACAACGCTTCGGAAGCTTGTAGACATGATTAGGGTATTTGGGGTTCTCGAAACACGGAGGCATCTCACATAGACTTCTTCCTCAATAAAGCCATTGAGAAAGGCACTCTTGACATCCATCGGTAGAGCTTGAAACCCTTAGAAGCTACAAAGGCAAGGAGAATTCTAATGGCCTCAAGTCTAGCTACGAGGGCAAGGTCTCCTCGAAATCTAGACCCTCAACACAGGAATACCCACGAGCAACCGTCTAGCCTTGTTTGAATGACTACCACATCCTCACTTTGCTTGTTTTTGAATACCCATTTGGTCCCAATGATATTGTGACCTCGAGGGGGCTCAACAAGCATCCAGACCTTGTTTCTTTCAAAACTCTCTAGCTCCTCATGCATGGCATTGACCCAAGACTCATCGGAGAGAGCATGACAAATGTCTTTGGGCTCGAAGGAGGAAACAAAGCGAGAATGGAGACAAAAGAGTGACATGCAGATTTTGAGCGGTAACTCGCTCAAAAGGTCTCAATGATCACTACGAAGGATGAGATTTTTGGATATGTCAGGAGGTCGGGATGAGATGAAGAAGTGGCCTCTACCTCGTGGTGACGGGGTAGGAGCAGAGCAACTAGCTCGGAAGAAGCGAAGGCAGGGCGATCACCTTGAGGTGCGGTGAAGACGGCATCTCAAGGGGTGGATGAGGGGCTGGATCGGATAGACAACCCTCATCTCCATCATCCTCATCATCCACAAAGATGGTCTCGGATGCTCAAGAACACGAGATATCGGGCCTAGTCCCGGGGGCCTCATCGAAAGTCACCTCACGGGTCTCTACCATTTTACTAGACTCGCGGTTCCGGACCCTATAAGCCCGCGAAGAAGTCGAGTAGCCTAGAAAGATCCCATCACAAGAATGTGACTCGAACTTATCTAGGTTCCCGGACTTCAAAACAAAGCACTTGCAACCAAACACACGAAAATGAGAGACACCGGCTTTCGCCCATATCTCGACTCATAAGAGTGCGGTGCAAGTGTGCCCTAGAAAGACTCTGTTCGAAATATGGCAGCGGTGGCTATAGCCTCGACCCAAAACTTCAGCGGTGTAGAGTATTCATCGAGCATCGTCACAGCCATCTCGACCAAGGTGCAGTTCTTCCTCTCTGACGCCATTACTGGCGGGGGCGTGCGGAGAAGAGGCGGTGCTCTACACTGTCTCATCACAGAACCTCTCGGTAGGAATTCTTGAACTCCGTGCCATTGTCACTGAGGGTCGCTCGTAAAGCACCTGGAAGTTCAACAGAAAGTCTACTAAAAAGACCTCGGCAATGTGTAAACGTCTCATCCTTGAGGCTAAAAAAACACCCAAGAATACCTCGAAGTCATCGACCACGACAAGAACATACCACTTCCCTCCTGTGGCACGCACTCGAGTGGTCCAACCGTATCCATATGGAGCGACTATCCGGTGCATCGGTCATAGTAATTGTGACCGAGAGGATGAGAAGCGGCAACCATCTTCTTGCTGCGACATGGAGCACAAACCAAATCTTTGACCATCTTGAGTTTGGCGACCATGAATGAGATCATGGCCGCTAACTCGGGTCAAATGGTCAAATCAATATGACCAAGTCTCCTATGCGGAAAGAAAGGCCACGGGACTCGTGAGGCAACCAAACACGGAGAGGATCACCGAAGACTCGGAAAAATCAGCACGAAGATCCTCCCAAAGCGAAATCCATAAACCGGACTACAGAAGAATCAAGAATTTTGCAATTGTTTTCTTAAAACTCACCTCAAAGTCGTCATCGGTGGTGAGAAATGGAAAGTAAATTATCTGCAGCTTACTAACCAAGGCAACATCTCTCAAAATAAATGAATCATTAATGCATGCTTTGTACCTTTGGCGATGGCGCCCGGATGAAGCATCTCCGAAGGTGATCGTCTCATCACCTGGAGCACGGGCAAGGGAAGAAAACCAATGGGAATCTCCGGTCATGTGTTGATCGTGCAAAGCGCACACCCAAAGTGAGCAGGTTGCCAGCGAAATAGCGGCGGTGTCGTGTTCTCCACAATGACTAGACTAAGGCTACGGTGCTCGGCTAAAGCTAGGTCAAGCAAACGGGAAGAAAACTAAACCTAAAACGAACTCTAACTCGTGCAGACGAAACAAAGAACAAACTAAGCGGCGACTCCCTACACAAATGACACCGACGACAACGACTACCGATCGGCGACACGATTATCGGTGACGACCTAACTAAGTATCGTGGCGAGGCGGAAGGAGGGAGTCGAGAAGCGCGGAGGAGTCGAGAGAGAACGAGAGAGGAAGGTGCGGCGACTAACTAGGCGGCGGCGGCAGCGACAACACATCTTGATCGTGCAAAGCGCACACCGCAAGTGAGCAGGTTGCCACCGAAATAGCGGCGGTGTCGTGTTCTCCACGAGGACTAGACTAAGGCTACGGTGCTCGGCTAAAGCTAGGTCAAGCAGCGGGAAGAAAACTAAACCTAAAGCGAACTCTAACTCGTGCGGACGAAACAAAGAACAAACTAGCGGCGACTCCCTACACAAATGACACCGAGCGACAACGACTACCGATCGGCGACACGATTACCGGTCGCGACCTAACTAAGTATCGACGCGAGGCGAAGGAGGAGTCGAGAAGCACCGGAGGAGTCGAGAGAAACGAGAGAGGAAGGTGCGGCGACTAACTAGGCGGCGGCGGCGACAACACAACAGAACTCGACAAACATCGCACACTCTAACTATCGACGGACCGCGGAAAGAAGGAAAGAGGGAGGTCGAAAAGCAAGAGGGAGTCGAGACAGCACAAGGAGAGGGAACGATTGTCGGCTAGCTAGATAGCGCAACTCAAACAACACTACGGCACAAAACGATTTACCTAACAAAAACAAGCGTAGGGATACTAACAAGCAAACACAACGAAATCACATACACTAGCCAAACAGACCAACACGGATCACACACCTACGGATCATGCATTTATCTGAAGCAAGGATTGCAAATAAACATACTCAAAATATTAATTGGCGACCATCGAACAAAATGCATGGCGCAAATACTTCTCGGTCACAATTCATAGACACACATCGCGAGATCATAATTCATCAATTTAACGATGCATAATTCAACAATTTAACGAGCAGGGCACATATCATCTCCACTGGTCTCATGCACACATCACAGATCACAAGTCAACATTTTAACCATGCACAATTAACAGAAATTAGTAGTCAACAATAGCGATTCTTGAGCGATAATTAAGACAGTAAAAAGAGTAAAGAAGATGAGTTTGGAGATAGACCGAAGAGCAAGAAGTAGTAGCAAAGGAAGCGAGAGAAGAAGATGGGGCTCTCGGTGTCGCTGCAGATGAACCGAGGAGCGGCGAGAGGAAGCGGCGGGGGCGTAGAAGGGAGGCCTTCGTCGATGTTGTCGATGAAGTGGCGGCGATCTTGAAGGCTAGCGGTGGTGTGGTCGGCGCCGTGAAGTAGCGATGGGCGGTCTTTGGCGTGGTTGGTGTCGTCGAGCTCGGTGGAGTGGGGTGACGGCGATGAAGCGATTGCCGGTGCCGAGGTGGATGCGGGCGTGGGGCAGCGAGGAGAGGTTGCGGTGGCGGCGCTAGGAAGGAGCGGCGGGCGGAGATAGAGGAGAATGGGGGAGGAGCGATGGAGGAGCGGCAGGTGGAGAAGGAAGAGAGGCGGCGGAGAGAGATACAAGCGCGGCGAGGTGAGGAAAGAAGAAGCGGCGGGTGGATGGCGGTGAGGCGGCGTGGGAAGGTCTTTGAGGAAGGCGGGAGGAGAAGGTGGCGGTGCTTGGTGGCGGCGGGCGGTGTGGCGAGTCGGCTGACCTCGCCGTGGCCGGAGCTAGAAGAAGGAGGAGGAAGCACACAGGGCGAAGGAGAAGAAATGCAGGCTCTCCCACTGCAGTGCGATGGCTTAAGGATTTGGGGTTTCGGCCATTTGCGATTTAGCCCTCGAAGTTTCTAGGGTTTACAAAGAGGTCCTTCCTATTAGTGTTTTCTTGTTTTAGCCCTCGGAAACTCGATTTCTTGGCGGAAAGATCCTATGCATCCGTGGCGGCACATTGTCTGTCTGGGCAGTCCAAGTCAGTTGTTGTTTTGCGCCTCGATCGCGCCGACTGCAAAAATATATAAAATGTAAAATAGTCCATTTCGAGCAATTAATTATAGAAAACGTGTAAATGATGATTAATGGTTCCAAAATATGAAAAATGTGAGGGGCATAATGACGGCTAAATATATATAAATATGACGCATGTCATACCCCCAAGCTTAAAACTTTTACTTGTCCTCAAGTAAATGGCATGATATTATCGAACCCGGACAACAAGTAATCATAAGGTAAAAGACTAGTTAAATGCATGTAATAAGTCAAAAGGCATGCAACAATGTAAAATGAAATTATCTAACTCGAGGATTGAGATCCATCCAAGATAAGAATGAATATTCAAGCAAAGATACCAAAGTGATAACTACAGTATTTGACTAAAGCAAGTTACATACACAAGTGTTGAAATGCACTAAGTGATCACATGCATTCAACCAAAATTGTAAGGCATCGGAACTAGGTATAACATCAAGAATGAGCATAGCAAAGGGTCATGCTAAGGCATTTGTTATTTGAGACAAAGAGACTAATACTTGCATGATATTTATGAAAAAGCCCACACTTGAGCCATGATACCTAATTTTGTTGATTTTAGGAAATTTAAAAGCACATTGGGCACTTGTGCCACTTATTCACACTTGGGCAAACTTTGCCGCTTATTCACACATTTTCAAACCAATGTGACATAGTCACTTATTTCACACACTCACACATTGCATTACAATTTTTTTTTACTTTTTATTATTATTTTTTTCGGTTTTGAGTAAGCATCTTTAACCGGTTTTCATTAATGCTAAGTAACACGTGTCCCGAGACATGGATACCTAGATAAATCAACCATGTTATTGGCTCAAGATAGGACTACCCTTTCACAAATTTTACATTCAAGCAAAGTATCAATATCTAAAATAACATATGCTAAAGCATGAATCTAAGATATAATCATTCAAGAGGCTATGACTAGAACCAATTCAATCCATAAATGGTTAAAACACATGCGTAACTTGCAATGAATCAATTGCTATAGGATCACAAGGTTTCTAAGTACATCAAGGATAATAAACAATACTCAAATTTTAATATGATGCCAAGTGACTTAAAACATACAAGAAACTAGTGACAATATGGCTCAATTAAGAAAATTTCGACATGACCTTTCTTGATTAATCATGGCGTGGGCTCACATGGCAAAGATATACAATCAAGCATAACATGAGAGCAATAGTAAAGGTCATATATAGTCAACATAAGCACAAGAATGACCAAATATCATCAACTACACAACAATAAGCTCAAATGCTCACAAATATAATACAAGCGTGCTAGAACATCATCCACACACATACAAGTCCTCCCCAAGCTTAAATTGAGCAATGAATCAAGAATGCGCTTAAGGGGTGAAAGCGACTCACGGGCATATATGATGTAGTGGAAGTAGAAAATCATCCGTGGCTTCTCGCATGTACAAGGATGAAGATCTAGCACGGGACACGAAATAAAAAGAAAGAAAGAGGAGAAACCAACAAAAACTAACAAAAGGTATGGAAATAAAAGATGAAGAGATGTGCTCATTTGGGTGTAGCGAGAGGAGGGCCAAGGGCGGGACATGGAAAAGGCACATGTCGCCCTCCTCATGAAGCAACATGCCTCGAAATCCACGGATCCCAAGGGATATCGACTCGAACCATGTCCGCTCGTGAGTCGATGGTACAAAAGCATAAGCACGCAAACAACCTCAAAGATATGGCAAGTATGTGTGATAGGGTTGACACCCTCTAAGTCATCAATAGAATATCCAATCATGTAGGTATATCGATAAAGCACATCATGAAGACTATAAGTGAGATGAGCACAATCGGTAATAGAGTATGTCTCGTGCGGCGAAGGAAATCAAACTGAGTGGTGGGAAAAGTTTCAAACTACACGAAGTGTGGGTGAAGTAGAATGTACGGTAGTAGAAACCTCGGAGGCGATGTCAGCGAAGGAAGTAGCGGTGGTGGATCAATGAAATGTACTCCTCCTCAACATCGAAAGCAGCCCCTCATCAAGATGTGGAACCTCGAACTCAAAAGCATATCCATAGTGAAACAATCATCATCAAGAGCTAAGTCCTCATCATCGGCTCAATGTCAACATAAGGATCATCGAGTCAATAGGCGAAGAATCGTGAGGTGCCTCTAAGTGTGTCTGAAGTGTCTCCATCAACGAGGCCCTCACTAGCAAGATCGGTGTAAGGCGGTGGTGACACTCATCTCTATCCGAACTATCTCGTGGTGCTAATGGTAGGTTGTGAAGCAGTAAAACTATCCACACAAATAGGCGGTGCTCATAATAGCCTCAATCTCGTCACGAATCGCCATCGCACGATCACCACCGGAGGCACAGTCATGAATTCCTTGCATAATGCATCAAGTCGGGCGGCTGATCTTCATGTGAAGGAGGTGGCTCATGAGGCCGCTCTAAAGACTCGGACATAGGAGCGTAAGCGGCTCGGTGAAGGAGCAGGTGAGCTGCAGGCGGAGGTGTCGGATCAATGCTAAGTCACTACTCATCCTACTCTCGAAATCTCCTATCATCCTAGATATCCTCTCCTCAAATCTAGACATCGATCAAGCTCGGGAGTAGGAGTCGATCTTTGAGTCTGAGATAGTCTTGATGTGACCAATGAGAAATATCACGATCTCCATATCTAAAACCACGCAATGGTGTACTAGAAGCAAATGATGAGATATCAGGGTTGTTGTTTCCATATGGCAGACTCGAGTGCTCAGGCCATCCGAGGTGATAAGTGTCAGGGTATGGCCTACTCGGCTGAGCAAAGCTCATCCCATAACACTCTGGTGGACAAATAACCACGGCACTCGGTAGTGAATAATACTGAATACCACAAGTCGGCATATAGGAACAAGCGGAGGCGGTAGCGATAAAGAACCGTCTTGATCATGCCCGCTCTCTAACTCAACTCCCGCTCTAAAGCATAACACTCTAGCGGCGAGACAATAGATTTACACAGTTCTTGAAGAGTATCATAAGTAGGAGTGCTCATAAAACCATGAGAATCATAATAGCAAGCCATAGCCTCAATAAGTAACTATATGGATCAACCTACGAGAATGGATACTAAAAGACACTAGAGAAAGAAATGACTAGGGAAAGTTAGGAGGGTAGCAATATATCACAAATATAGACAATGACGAAATGAAAGGCAGTCGGCAAAACACAAGCAAAGAAAACAAACAACCTAGTCTATAGCCTAACACCGTCGCTCAAAGCTAATCCCGACAGCGGCGCCAATTTCTTGATCGTGCAAGCGCACACCCGCAAGTGAGCAGGTTGCCACTGAAATAGCGGCGAGTGTCGTCTTCTCCACGAGGACTAGACTAAGGCTACGGTGCTCGGCTAAAGCTAGGTCAAGCAAGCTGGGAAGAAAACTAAACCTAAAGCGAACTCTAACTCGTGCAGACGAAACAAAGAACAAACTAAGCGGCGACTCCCTACACAAATGACACACGAGCGACAACGACTACCGATCGGCGACACGATTACCGGTGACGACCTAACTAAGTATCGACCGCGAGACAGAAGGAGGGAGTCGAGAAGCACGGAGGGAGTCGAGAGAGAACGAGAGAGGAAGGTGCGGCGACTAACTAGGCGACGGCGGCAACGACAACACAACAGACTACGACAAACATACGCACACTCTAACTATCGACAGACCGCGGAAAGAAGGAAGAGGAGGTCGAAAAGCAAGAGGGAGTCGAGGCGGCTAAAGGAGAGGGAGCGATTGTCGGCTAGCTAGATAGCGCAACTCAAACAACACTCTGACACAAAACGATTTACCTAACAAAAACAAGCGTAGGGATACTAACAAGCAAACACAACGAAATCACATACACTAGCCAAAGCAGACCAACACGGATCACACACCTACGGATCATGCATTTATCTGAAGCAAGGATTGCAAATAAACATACTCAAAATATTAATTGGCGACCATTGAACAAAATGCATGGCGCAAATACTTCTAGGTCACAATTCATAGACACATCGCGAGATCATAATTCATCAATTTAACGATTGCATAATTCAACAATTTAACGAGCAGGCACATATCATCTCCACGGTCTCATGCACATCACGGATCACAAGTCAACATTTTAACCATGCACAATTAACGAAATTAGTAGTCAACAATAGCGATTCTTGGCGATAATTAAGACGATAAAAGAGTAAAGAAGATGAGTTTGGAGATAGACCAAGAGCAAGAAGTAGTAGCGAGAAGCGAGAGAAGAAGATGGGGCTCTCGGTGTCGCGGCTGCAGATGAGCAGGAGCGGCGAGAGGAAGCGAGGCGGGGGCGTGAAGGGAGGCCTTCGTCGATGTTGTCGATGAAGTGGCGGCGATCTTGAAGGCTAGCGATGGTGTGGTCGGCGACGCCGTGAAGTAGCGATGGGCGGTCTTGGCGTGGTTGGTGTCGTCGGGCTCGGTGGAGTGGGGTGGCGGCGAAAGCGATTGCGGTGCGAGGTGGATCGGGCGTGGGGCGGCGAGGAGAGGTTGCGCGGTGGCGGCGCTAGGAAGGAGTGGCGGGCGGAGATAGAGGAGAATGGGGAGGAGGCGATGGAGGAGCGGTGGAGAAGGAAGAGGCGGCGGAGAGAGATACAAGGCGGCGGCGCCGAGGTGAGAAAGAAGAAGAAGGGCGCGGTGGATGGCGGTGAGGCGGCGTGGGAAGGTCTTGGAGGAAGAGCGGGAGGAGAAGGTGGCGGTGCTTGGTGGCGGCGAGGCCTGGTGTGGCGGTCGGCGACCTCGCCGTGGCCGAGCTAGAAGGGAGGAGGAAGCACAGGCGAAGGGAGAAGAAATGCAGAGCTCTCCCACTGCGGTGGGCGATGGCTTAAGGATTTGGGGGTTTCGGCCATTTGCGATTTAGCCCTCGAAGTTTCTAGGGTTTACAAAGAGGTCCTTCCCTATTAGTGTTTTCTTCTGTTTTAGCCCTCGGAAACTCTGATTTCTTCGCGGAAAGATCCTATGCATCCGTGGCGGCGCTTTGTCTGTCTGGAGCAGTCCAGAAAGTCAGTTTTGTTTTTTTGCGCCTCGATCGCGCCGACTGCAAAAATATATAAAATGTAAAATAGTCCATTTCGAGCAATTAATTATAGAAAACGTGTAAATGATGATTAATGGTTCCAAAATATGAAAAATGTGAGGGGCATAATGACGGCTAAATATATATAAATATGACGCATGTCATGTGTCGTGAACACCCGGAGTCTACGAGCCAAACCTTTCCCTTCCACCCGGCGAACTGAGTCAACGGAGAGTAAAGTCTCGATCTTGGGGTAAATCAAGAGTGATTTTGGCACCCAATCTTGAGTAACACGTCGGCGGATGAAGTAGTCAAGCACGACCGACCTCTATCTACCCTCGCTCTCTGTCACCCAAAGAAGAAGAAGGTGCGTGTGTAGACACGAAGCATTCTTTGGGTCCCACTTTGCTACAGGCGGCGGTCGAACACCGGCAACCGGCGATCACGCCGCGGGTAGCTATCTCGATGGAAACGAGATCTACCCTCAGGACGGCGGAAGTCACAACCAGGAGCAGCATGAGGACGAAAACCAGAAAACTCAGGAAAACCAAGTCCTCGATGCTGCCCAAAACCGTCAGAAGAAACAACCGTAGACCTCATGCTGGTCTTAGGTGCACTCAGGGTCTGGGGCCGACCTTGGATACGCCTAAGTGCCTCAGCATGGTCTCTGCGCGCAATCTTGGCGCGTTTGAAACACCAATCAATCAAGTGTCCATCCTTCGGCGAAGGTGCAATGATACCGCTTTACGAGAGGCGTAGCATGATGGGGCTTTGCCTTACGGCGGCCGGCTGCGGTGAAATCACCTTACTGTCAGAAATTCCTTGGACAAAGCCCAGATTTGAATTTGACCTTCTCGGTCACGGGCTTAGTCTCGATCACACACGGTGCTATGGGTGCGAGCACGGCGGTGGATGCTTCATACATCTTCTAGAAAATCATATCCTAGACCTTGATTGAATTTGCAAATCTTGATTGGTCTAGAATAAGATTAAGCTTCTTCTTGCCTCGAGACAAATCTCTCGAGTGTTCATAAGTCTTGACACTCCCGAAGCAGAGGCACAAGAAGAGCAGGGAGGAGAAGAGACAACAGAAGGTAAGGGAGCAGAAGAAGAACCAACAGTAGAGGAAAGAATGGCTTGTGCACGCACAGCCGACTCTGATGGGACAGTCCTACTACTAGCAGTTTGGTTCACGCTCCTAAGCGTCTCAACCTTACCCTTGGGCTTCTCCCCCACACCAGCAATCACATCACAAGCAGTTGATGGCTTCACTAGTTGGTCCTTAGTTAGCTTCACATTTTTTATTTAAGGCAACGAGTTCAAGTTTTAGTTTATCACAACTAATGCATAGTGAGCTAACGAGGGTCCTTTGTGCATAAGCGAGCCATTTTCTTATTAGTGTCAATCATTTCTTGAAACTGTTTTGAAACAGATTCAAGTTCGTGATTAACAGGACGGTTCACACATGAAGCAATAGGCTCAAGAAGAAAAGCTTGTAATTTTGCAATTTTATGATCTGCCGGTTTTAGGTTCATCTTCAAATTGTTACAACTTTCACAAGTCTCGGGTAGATCGAGAAGCAAAGTATAAAGACCTCTAAAAGCATTATCCTTATCCTCACATGAGGTGCAAGAAATAGTCTTAACGATGAAGATGAAACATGAACTACCTACTCATCTCAAGCTCGTGAAGAAGACTAATGTTCTCCACCTTAATCAAATCAAGCTCGAAGAAGGCGAGACTAGCATGAGAGGTCCTTAATTTCTTCATATCACCCAACGAGCACGGCATGTATCACAATCATCACTAGAAGGAGCGGATGTAAGAGCAATAATCTCTAGTGATAATCTATCTACTTCCTTCTCTAACTCGG
Source organism: Bonia amplexicaulis (assembly GCA_036346245.1). Lineage (NCBI taxonomy): Eukaryota > Viridiplantae > Streptophyta > Magnoliopsida > Poales > Poaceae > Bonia > Bonia amplexicaulis. Next base: position 365,883 of record JAYGGG010000284.1, on the reverse strand, counting down.
TACACCTAGCCTTAGCTCTAGCATGAAATCCACCTAGCTTAAGAAAAACATGATTGAAATGGTGGTAGGTGGGGCATACCTCGTCAGTCGAGATGCATTTCGGCGTCGCTCGATTAGCCCTCGAGGGCCATGAAGCACATCTGGGAGAAGTCCTCGCCATCCTTGGGATCTTGCTCGTCCTTCCCATCATCGTCGCTCCACCCTCCACCTCACTTGAGATCGAGGTCGTCGAAGCGGTGAGGGCCGCGATGGAACAACTTCTTGGCCTTCCAAGTCGCGGAACTTCTTCTTGCCTTGTGGGTGTCTTGAGTCTTCTTGTTGCCGTTCTTGTCGGTGTAGTCGTTCTTGCTCGAACCGCCAAAGTCAGCTTTTCCTTCTCGGTTTGGGCGGTTTGCCGAATGTGGTTAGGGCTACCACACTCGAAGCAGGATGGTGGTCCGCCTCTCTTTCATCCCTCCTCCTCTTGTAAGCATGGGAGAACTTCCGAGCTAGGAGGGTCATTGTTCATCCTCTAGCTGCTCTAATTGATCATCGATTCGTCACGAGAGCAATAGGGAGAACCCACCAAGTGAATCGGCGGAAAAACCGGAAGCGAGGCGGGATCGGTGACTAGAGCCATCGATTGTGACTTGACTTCGAGAGACAATGTCGATCTCGTGCGTCTTGAGTAGCAGTACAGTAGCGTCAGCGTCAAAGTCGAGAGGTCGGTGGTGTCCTTGATGGTAGTCACCTTCATCTCCCGGACATGAAGGTCGAGTGCGACAAGCATTTGACAAGCGTTGTCCGAGTTGGAGTATGTGAGACCGGCGGCTCGGAGATTGCTCAAAATTTTGTGGAAGCGTAAAGCACTCATCAAGGACTCGCCGGTGAGTATTTCAAACTTGTTGTAATCTCGCTTGAGCGGTCTGTCTCCTTGTCTTAATCTGGGTGGTGCCCTCATGGTATGCATCGAGGTCTCCCGGATATCAGCAGACGGAAGATGAGAGATGCGGTCAAACTCACTCGACTCAAGCCACGAATAATGATGTTCCTTGCCTTAGCATTCGCCTCAACATCGCCATGTTCCGGCATTGATGTTCTCATCGGCGGGAACAACAAACCGGACCTTGACCTTGCGCCGGATGGCATACCCACAGGCTGGATGTATGTCTCCATTCGGCTCTTCGGAAGGGGTGTCGATGCCATCGAGCGGCGGCTTGGTCGAGTACTTGTCCGTCGCCATGGCTCTTGAGACCGGTTAAGATCTATGGATTAGAGCTAGCAGGCTCGATACCAATTATAGGATCGAAAATGGCAGCGGGGGGTGAATGATGCCCTTTAAAATTTTCCTCCTAGTATCCACAATTTTCTTCTCCCATAGCTATAGTAGCTATGAAGAAGATAATGGATCATGTGAAGGCTACATAGCGAGAAAACAAAATTTTTCTACGCACACAAGGACATCATGCTTAAGAGGATCATAGATCGTTACCACTGAGCCGAAGCACGGCGGAAGAAGAGTTGGAGAAGCCGATCCAACCACGCGTCGAGGTAGTAGTGGAAGTAGTCGATCGTCCCGAACGATCGTCTCCTCCACGCGATCAACCGCACCACAGAGCGGATCAATCAGTGGGTTGTTGATGCCGATCAGCGCCGCAGCAGCGGCGCCTCCACCGGTATCCACCGTCCAGGTGGGCGCCGATCGCGAGTGTACCGGCACTCATGACGACTAGGGTTTGGCTTAGGAGGTGGCGGCGGGGTTTAGCTCGGGATTGTCGGATGCATCCTCGGCCCACCTCCATCCATATATAGACCTCCTCACTTGGGCCTCGTGGGCCGAGGCCCAATAGGAGTCTATCAGGATCTCTATCCGAATTGAGCCCATATCAGAATCACATTCGAATTAGTGTTCCAACCCGTTAAGTGTGCGACCACAGCAGGTTCACGTATACTTGGTCGCGACCGAAACACCTTCCGGTCACCGTGTTAATAGCGGCCTCTAGTAAGACATATTAACCCCAAAGTATACGTAAAGATCATATCGGTTGAACACGTAATGTTCTCATGTACTAATCCCTTTGCCTCACGATATAGATTAAGCTCAAGGCGAGACTGTGTCATCCTCTTAATAGCTCAATCACTCTCTCGATTCCGTGATGGATTATAAACTCGTGATTGACTCCTCAATCACCTTGGCATGACCATGCAATTTTATAATCCATTACATCGAGGGGCCAGATATCTCTCCCATAAGGAGGGCAAATTCTATCTTGATCATTCACATCCCACTACATGTTTCATGGCAAACCCAAAGACTACTTTTATGACTACCCGATTCACGGAGTAGTGTTTAGTAGTCCCAAAGTAGCTACTACGCATCTTGGGAACCATGATGATCTCAAGTCTAAGTTCCACATAAACACTACTTGAGACCAGCGATGACACATGGAATCTCTGCGGTGTCTCATGGCGGGTCTATCAACATATGTTCACTAACACATGTCCATATTATTGATTTGGTATCTCCATACCATGATCCATGAGACATGATCATCAATCAATACATATCTTGATCTTTGAATCATATTTGTTCCTCATATGAAATATAATCGGGATCATTTAGAAATAGCAACATTTTGACATTAAGAGTCTCATGAATAAGTCACATACTCATTGATCAATAATGATAATGTCTATTTCAAGGAACAAAGCAATGTATCATAAACATAGTATGTGATATATTCAACATCTCCATGTTGCCTCTAGGGCATATCACCAACAGAAGATACACGCATATTGAAACTGAAGCTTCCAACTGAAGGAAGATTGACAGTAGAAAATCTAGTCTAAAGTGCACAAGACGAAATCAGGATGCTGCTGAAAAATTGAAGGAAATGTAGAGAGAGCAAAGCAGCCGGCAAAAAGTGAGAACTGAGCCGAGTACAAAACACCAAATTTGCAATCTGCTGACTGAATACTACACATCAGTTTTAGTTGAGAAACATGTTAACATATCTGTCTCAGTCTTGACCAAATGCACACAAAAAGGCCATAAGATAGAGGCTCATATGACAAGAAGCTATTACTGAAAAACTGCCGCTACAGTGAGTACTTATGCAGTACCGAAAATAGAGATTTGAACCAAAGAAACAAACTTCTGCAAAGGAAAGTAGTAAAGCCTGAACCTGCTACCAATAACAGAAGCTGCTATTTACTAAAACAGATTTTAGTTTTTTTTTGTTTTCACAAACCGAGCAGCAATCAGTAATCAGGAGAAAACTTCCGGCAAGCAAGAGAAGTACTGAACTGCAGTCAGCCGAAGACAATGAAAAAGTAACACAGAAAGTAACTAGCCGAAAACTTGATTAAGCAGTGAATTTTGTAGAGGAAGGATAGAAGATATTCAGACAAAAACAAACTATTGTCTGATTCTGAAAACGGACGGGATTCAGGGATGACAACAGGTTTCAGGATCCCAGCAGAAAAGAAGAGCCAGAGAAAAGACTGAGCAAGATTAGCGAATTGAAAACAGCAGGGAGAAAACTGATTGGAGGAAGGAATGAAACTGCAGCCAAGAAGAAATCAGAGCTGCAAAGGCTGGCCGAAAAGGGTTTTCAAACTGCAATTCAGAAGAGACAAATAGCAGCCAACAGCTAGCAGTTCGGCAAAAAGCAAGTATTCGGCAGGGAATAAAACAGGAAATGCAGTCCAGAGTAAGTATCGGCAAGAAGCAGTAACTGACTGAAAATTGGGAACACATTGATTACTGAAAAGAGCAGCAGAGTCTTCAGTTCGGCAAAACAACAGAAGTTCAAGAAACTGAACCTTGACCGAATAACAAATGATCTCAACCGTAAACAAAGAAATTCGGATAGGAGAAACTGCTCTTCTTGAGACAAATCAAGAGGACTTCGTTCTAAATAACAGAGGACCCTAGAAATTAAAGCAAACACCCAAAAATAGCAAAGCCCTGAGATCTGGCAGAAAACTGAAAATGTACAGAGAGATTCCCACAAATTCAAATTTCTCCTCATTCTTTGATCTTTTGGACATGAGATTTTGTGGATATATTAGCAATAGCTACAAGAGTCTAAGTACCAAATCTCATGCCATCTGACGAAGGGAAATATGAATTTCAACAAAACCCTAGAACCTGAAGACCAAGAACAGAGGAGGCAAAAAATGGAAAACTGAAATTAAACAAGATTTGCTCTTTGGAGAAGTCAATCAAAAAGTCTAGAAATGTAATTCCATCCTAGAGCAACCCATTTTGCCACTTTCCAACAAAGAACAAGCCAAAATACAAAATCTCAAAAATCTCATAAAAGAGGCATCGAAGGAAAAAGTAGCAGAGAGTTGGAGAACCAGTTAAAAACCATCTCATATTGATATAGAGAATAATAGAGATGTTCTCATACGCATGTACATTCAAACAAAGAAAGATTACATGAAGGTTCAACTCTCCCTCACCCTCTCCATCTCAAGAACTCTTCCCTAGAACTCAAGAACAAGGGAGGAGGACCAAGAACAGAGGAATAGGGAGAAACTACGAAGACATCTCCTGCACTCCTCTGCCCACTCCCAACAACTAAGGCTTAAAAGCAAACAACCTTCTAAAGTCTCTTTTGACTCAATTGAAACCCTAATTCCCTCTAGAAGCCATTGAGTGGATAATGGGGTATGTAGCCCTCAACTCCTATTTATAGCCCTTGGCTAACGGGTCTCCAACCCGTTACGCCGGCTAAACCCTAACGAAGCCCGCTCCCACTTGTGCACCTCGCGAAATGACTATTTCGCCCCTCCTGCACCTTCCGGGAAGCTTCCGCGCTCCTTGTTGTGTATGATGAGTAATTGACATCGTTTTACGAAAAGTCGAGTTTGAGTCGGTTGGTTCGGATCTAGGCGTTACGCGCGTATGAGCTCGGTCGGACTTGGTCGAACCTAGTCGTTTGGGTTTAGATTGCATATTCTGCGACTCGGCGGTGTTTGATCTCTATTTACGCATTCATGTATCGGCGGTGCTATGTGGCGTGTTTTCTTGTCGTGTGTCTGCGGGGCGTCGGCGGTGTCATGGCGAGACACGGTGGGCCGGACTAGGCGCGGTGGCGAGGTCGAAGCAGTCGTGATGTGTCGAAGGCGGCGTGGACTCGAGGTGGTTGCGGGCGTGCGAGGCAAGGGCGGAAGCTTCCGGAAGGAGCGGGAGGCGGCAGAATTTCGCAAAGCGCAAGCGGAGGCGGGCGCGTTGGATTTAGCGGGCGTGGCAGGCGAGACCCATTAGCCAAGGCTATAAATAGAGGAGAGGGCTGCATGCCTCCTCATGGCTTCTAGAGAGGATTAGGGTTTCAATTGAGTCAAAAGAGGCTTTAGAAGTTTGTTTGCTTTTAAGCTTTAGTTGTTAGAAGTTGGTAGGTGAGGCAGGGAGTGGTCTGGAGATGCCTCTCACGTAGCTTCTCTCTGTGTGCCTCCCTCCCCTGTTCTTGTCTAGTTCTTGGGGTTCTTAAGATGGAGAGTGAGTGATCTTTCTTGTAATTTCATTCCTTGTTTAAATGCACAGGCGTGTGGGAACTTCTTTGTGATCGTCAATATCAATCAAGGATGATTTTGTTTGAGTTGGATTTCAGTTTTCTCATTTTCTTTTTCTCTGTTCTTCACCTCTGAAGGTCTAGGTTTTTGTTGTTCTTCCTGTTTCTCTTTGTGAAGTGGCATGAAATTTGAGTTGTAGAGTCCTGAGACTATTGCTAACATACCCTCAAAGTTTCATGTCCAAAAGATAAATGATTGAGGAGAAACTTAGATTTTTCTTCTCTCTGTTCTTAAAATCTGAAAAGCTAGGGTTTCGGTTTTCCTGTGATTTTCCTTTGAGAGTTGACATGAAATTTGATATCTAGAGCCCAGTGGCTATTGCTAGCATATCCTCAAAATTTCATAGCCAAAGAATCAAAGAATGAGAAGAAATTTGATTTTTGGTCTCTCTGTCTGTGTTGTTTCAAATTCTAGGGTTTTGGTTTTCCTGTTTGATTCCTTTTATGAGATAGCATAAGAATTGATATCTAGAGTTTTGAGACTCTTGAGAAGATATCCTCAAAGTTTCATGAGCCATGGTTGAGAGATTGTCAAGAAATTGATTTTGGGTTCAGTTTTTTGCAAACTGTCAGATGTTTGTAAAAACCTGATTTTCTTGATCTTCTCTTGAGCTCAGTTGTCTCCTAAGGTGTGACTGCTATCTTGTTTCAAAGTCTTGCTTCCTGAACCTGAGAAGAACAACCAGCTCTAATCAATAGTTTGTTTTTCGGTCGGGAGCGAGATTCTTGGTTGTTAATGGATTGCGAAGGCTACGATAGCGAAAACAAAACTTTTCTACCGCGCATACAAGAACATCATGCTTAGGAGGATCATGGATCGTTACCACTAGACAGCCTTGTGCAGAAGAAGAGTTGGGCCGATCCAACCACGCGTCGAGTAGTAGTGGAAGTAGTCGATCGTCCCGAACCGATCGTCTCCTCCACGCGATCAACCGCACCACGAGCGTATCAATCAGTAGGTTGTTGATGCCGATCAACGCCGCAACAAGCGGCGTCTCCACGGTATCCACACGTCCGGTGAACGCCGATCGCGAGTGTACCGGCACTCGCGGCGGCTAGGGTTTGGCTCGGAGGTGGCGGCGGGTTTAGCTCGGGATATCGGATACATTCCTCGGCCCTCGCCTCCATATATAGACCTCCTCACTTGGGCCTCGTGGACCGAGGCCCAATAGGAGTCTATCAGGATCTCTATCCGATTGAGCCCATATCCGATCACATTGAATTAGTGTTCCAACCCGTTAAGTGTGCGACCACAGCAGGTTCACGTATACTTGGTCGCGACCGAAACACCTTTCCGGTCACCGTGTTAATAGCGGCCTCTAGTAAGACATATTAACCCCAAAGTATACGTAAAGATCATATCGGTTTGAACACGTAATGTTCTCATGTACTAATCCTTTGCCTCACGATATAGATTAAGCTCAAGGCAAGACTGTGTCATCCTCTTAATAGCTTAATCACTCTCTCGATTCCGTTATGGATTATAAACTCGTGATTGACTCCTCAATCACCTTGGCATGGCCATGCACTTTCATAATCCATTACATCGAGGGGCCGAGATATCTCTCCCATAAGGAGGGCAAATTCTATCTTGATCATTCACATCCCACTACATGTTTCATGGCAAACCCAAAGACTACTTTTATGACTACCCGATTCGGAGTAGTGTTTAGTAGTCCCAAAGTAAGCTACTACGCATCTTGGGAACCATGATGATCTCAAGTCTAAGGATTCCACATAAACACTACTTGAGACCAACCGATGACACATAGAATCTCTGGGTGTCTCATGGCGGGTCTATCAACATATGTTCACTAACACATGTCCATATTATTGATTTGGTATCTCCATACCATGATCCATGAGACATGATCATCAATCAATACATATCTTGATCTTTGAATCATATTTGTTCCTCATATGAAATATAATCGGGGATCATTTAGAAATAACAACATTTTGGCATTAAGAGTCTCATGAATAAGTCACATACTCATTGATCAATAATGATAATGTCTATTTCAAGGAACAAAGCAATGCATCATAAACATAGTATGTGATATATTCAACATCTCCATGTTGCCTCTAGGGCATATCACCAAGTCTCCCACTTGCACTAGAGTCAACCATGTAGGTATCTAATACCCATTGCCCTAGTGTGAGCCTCATGCTTTGGGTGGGGAAGCGGCTTTGTCAGCGGATCCGCAATGTTCAAATCCGTGTGTACTTTGCATATCTTAACATCGCCTCTCTCACAATCTCGCGGATGAGATGAAATCGCCGTAGAATGTGCTTGGACTTACAGTGCGATCTAGGCTCCTTGGCTTGCAAGAATGGCTCCATTGTTGTCACAAGATGAGGTCCATTGGGTGGAGGCACTAGCCATCACACCAAGCTCGAAACAAATTTCTTGATCCAAGCGGCCTCTTTAGCGACTTGAAGCCGCTATGTACTCGGCTTCATTGTAGAATCGACAACTGTCTCTGCTTGGAACTCTTCCGACTTACCGCACCGCCATTCGTGCGAGAACACAAATCCGATTGCGATCTAAAATCATCTTTGTCGGTTTGGAAGCTAGCATCGGTGTAACCATTTACAACGAGCTCTTCCTCACCCCATAGACGAGGAACACATCTTTAGTTCTTCTCAAGTACTTCAAGATGTTCTTTACGGTAATCCGATGACTTTCACAGGTGCGACCGTATCTACTAGTAGCACTTAAAGCATCTGAGACATCGGGCGTGTACAAAGCATGGCATACATAATGGATCCAATAGTCAAGCATATGGAATCGCATTCATTTTATCCGCTCATCGGTGTACTAGGACACCGATTCTTGCTAAGATTTATACCATGTGACATAGGTAGGAAGCCTTTCTTGGAATCACGCATGTTGAACCTTTTCAACACCTTGTCAATGTAACGTATCTTGGCTTAATCCAATCGACCTTTTGATCTATCTCTATAGATCTTGATGCCCAGAATATATGCCTCTCCTAAGTCTTTCATAGAAAACTACTTTTCAATGAAGACTTATGATTCGAGCATAGGAATGTCATTTCGATCAATAATATGTCATCCACATATAAGACCGAAACACGAGTGCTCTCCACTAGCCTTTTGTAAACACAAGGCTCTTCTTAGTTCTTGATGAAACCAAACCCTTTGATTACTTCATCAAAGCGAATGTTCCAACTCGAGATGCTCGCTTTAATCCATAAATGGATCTTTGCGACTTGCATATCTTTCTAGCTAATTGCGGATCGACAAAACACGTGGGCTGTGTCATGTACACATCCTCACTCGATTTCCATTAAGGAAAGCTGTTTTGACATCCATTGCCATATTTCATAGTCGAAATAGCGACAATCGCTAGAATGATCCGAATAGACTTTAGCATTGCGACGGGCGAAAAGTTTCATCATAATCAACACCTTGAATTTGTTTGAAACCTTTGGCCTGTCGCGCTTTATAGATGTGAACATTTCCATCTATGTCTATCTTTTCTTGAAAACCCATTTGCACTCAATGGTTTTAACACCATCGGTGGATCAACCAAGTTCAAACTTGATTCTTGTGCATGGATTCAATTTCGGATCTCATGGCTTCAAGCCATTTCTCGAGTCTGGTCCCACCATCGCTTCTTCATAGGTCTTAGGTTCATCGTTGTCTAACAACAATATATCCGTTGTTGAGTAGTCAAGAACATGTACCTCTCGGTACACGACGTGACCTCTCGACCTCGTGGTGCCGGTGTGTCCAGCAGGTTCTTCAACAGTTTGTTCATCTGTTGTGGTTACGTAGGGCTGAAACGTTTTCGGTGTTTCTCGAATTTCTTCAAGTTGCACCATGCTCCCACTATCCCTTCTTGAGAGAAACTCTTTCTCTAAGAAGACACCATCTTGGGCGACAAACACTTTGCCTTCTTCTTGATTATAGAAGTAATATCCTTTTGTTTCCTTAGGATGCCCGATAAAGAAGCATTTATCGATTGGGGTGAGCTTATCGGTTGTAAGCGTTTTACATAAGTCTCACATCCCAAATCTTAAGAAAAGACAAGGTAGGGCGTTGTCTGTCCACATCTCATATGGTGTCTTTTCTCTCGATTTTGATGGAACTCATGTTTAGTGTGGCGGTACATTTCAAGGCGTACCCCAAAAGACAACGGAAGATCATGTGGCTCATCATGGGCGCACCATATCTAATAAGGTGCGATTTCTCGTTCAGATACCCCATTCCATTGAGGTGTTCCCATGAGTCAATTGTGGAACAATTCCACAATCCTTGAGATGATTACCAAACTCATGGCTCAAATACTCGCCTCCACGATCGGATCGTAGAAACTTGATTGTCTTGCCTAAATGATTTTGCACTTCATTTTGGAATTCTTTGAACTTTTCAAAGGATTCGGACTTATCTTCATCGGTAGATATATCCATATCTACTAAAGTCATCGATAAAAGTTATGAAATCTTGAAAACCACCTCACATCGTTGAGCTCATTGGTCCACATACATCGAATGTCGAGTGCCAATAAGTCACTTGCCCGTTCACCTTGACCGGTGAAAGGTGCTTTTGTCATCTTGCCAAGTAAACAAGATTCGCATGTCTCAAATGATTCAAAATCAAATGAGTGCGAATACCATCTCTATGGAGCTTCTCCATGCGTTTCTCATTTATGTGACCTAGCGGCGGTGCCAAATAAGCGTGGGATTCAAATCATTCGATCGTTGCCTCTTTGTATTAATGTTATAGACCGATGACTCTTCAAGAGTAAGAACATATAACCCATTCACCAATGGAGTATGACAATAGAACATATCTTTGAAATAAAGAGAACAACCATTGTTCACGGATCTAAAGTCATAACCTTACGCTTGTAAACATGAAGCGAAATAATGTTCTTGGAAAGAGATGGAACACAATAACAATTATTCAATTCCAAAACTAATCACGAAGGTAAAGACAATGGCATGGTGCCAATGTACCATGACAACTTTTGCTCCATTGCCAACGCGAAGATCCACTTCGCTCCTCCTCAAACTTCGACTTCTTCTTAGCCCACGCAACGATTTGCAAATGTGAGCAACCGATCCGGTATCAAATACCCAAGAATCGATAGATGAAGTAGCAAGATTGATTTCTATAACATTTATACCGGAGCGGAAGTCGTACTTCCTTCTTTTCTCAAGATCCTCCAAGTACTTTGGGCGGTTCCTTTTCCAATGTCACGATTGCTTCTGATGGTAGCAATGCGCATCGAGCGAGGCCCTTCTTGACTTGCTTGGCCTTAGAACCGCTTCGCGATCTCATCGGGCTAACTTTCTTTGACCGCGCCTTTCTTTACATAGGGCTTGCCCTTGCCTTTCTGCATCATCATCACATGATGGCTGCTTTTCTTAATGCTTTCCTCGGTGATTTTAGCATCCCATGCAACTCGGCCAAGGTCTTGTCCATGTTGTTCATGTGATAGTTCGAATGAATGGCTCGAAGCTCGAGGGCGGTGAAGAATCACATCGAGTAGCCAACTCTTGGCTAAGGGAAAACCAAGCTTTCGGACTCTCAATGTAGCCAATCATCTTAATCACATGAGGGTGGACGGATTCCCTTCACAAGCTCGCACGCAAACAAGGACTTTGAAGTGTTGAACCTCTCGGCCCTTGCTTGGTTCTCAAACATACCACGCAACCCCACAATGATATTGTAGGCATCGTGTTCTCATATTGCTACGAAGCTCGAGAGGACATTGTGGCAAGCATGGGGACTCACATCAAGGTAATCATTCGTTTGCTTCTCATAAGCTTTCCGTGCGACCACGGTAGCATTATCGGGCAAGTCATCGGGATAAGGAGACTCAAGGACATGCTCCTTGCGCTCTTGCTTGAGAACAATTCTCGGGTTGCGATACCAATCCAAAAGTTCATTCCATTGAGTTTTTCTTTCTCAAGAATAGATCGCAAATTAAAAGAACTGGATGCGGCATTAGTTGACATGATCTACAACAAAGAATATGCAAAGTTTAGCACTATGTTCATGTTTGATCTTCCATTAAACAATTTAACAAAGATACTCCCACTATATGTTTTGTAATCGTCTTCCTCTAACGACATATAGTGGTCAAGATCCATGTTCATCTAAGTTCTAGTGAGCTTTGGCATCACTTGCTAGAAACCTAGTGACATAGGTAAGCAACACTTGCTAATCACATCTTATGTGACTCTTGTTTTGTTGGGTGGCATCCAATGCCCGGCTCCCAACACCATGCCCCAAGGCCCAAATCTAATTTGATAGCCTTGTCAAGTAAACCAATACTATGCATGTGGATGTCAGACATCCACCCTATTAGATCAAGATAGTTGATGGTACTGCTTTGGCGGACCTACCAAACAATGATCATGATTCTTATAGGCGCGACAATTGGAAGGGCATCAAAACAAATTCTTAATTTTTTTCTTGAGAGAAGCTATTCTATCATGAAAAACTAACCCTTAGTTGGTATGGCATGAAAGAATAGTATGACAAGAAATAAACATCACATGCATATAATCACATTATCTTGTGAATGGTATGGCATTTTGTATCGTAGTGGTCGCCATCGCCATGGTTCCACGGTGATACTCTTCGCCACACTTCTTGTCCTCTTTGTCATCATGCTTGAAGCCTCCATAGCAAAGAACTAAACTATTACAACTAATAGGTAGCAAATGAATTACATGAGGAGCTCAAGCATCACAAGTCGACACGCAGTCGTTATACAATTAAAGAACGACCTCAACCCGGTGTGATTAATACGACACTACAGTCCAAAAACACACATGCATCACATATGCATCTATGCCATACCATTCACATCATTCCTGCAAAAACAAGTTAGCGTAGAACATATTCTACATACGACATGAATGTGTTTCTATAACAATCTATGCGTGTGCATAGGCGGTCCCGATCAAATCAACCCAAATCCGAGCCATTCAAAACCTCACGGAATTACATAGATCGCATCTATGAAATCGCTATGAAAATCTCATCGGGCCGATCAAATCAACCCAAATCCGAGCCATTCAAAATGTCTCAATTTTCATTAGATCAATCACATCAATCATCGCGATCGGTATGCTTGAGGAGACCGCAACACAAGACCTCGATCATTGTCTCAATCTCTTGTTGTGCTGCGATTAGCCCCGATGGTGTTACCGGTAGGTAGGGGCAAGTCACGCGTACATCAAAGAAGAACACGAACTAATCTTTTGGCCACATGATGCTATCAACTCATACATATTCCAACCCCTTATGACCGATTGATCTAGTCCGTAATAGATCCAATCTATTACAACCGCATATCAACATATGCGCTGATCCAGATCGCAAACTAAGCAAGATGGCTCTGATACCACTAATGGATTGCGCGAAGGCTACGATAGCAGAAAACAAAACTTTTCTACCGCGCATACAAGAACATCATGCTAAGGAGGATCATGGATCGTTACCACTAGACAGCGTGCAAGCGAAGAAGAGTTGGAGCCGATCCAACCACGCGCGTCGAGGTAGTAGTGGAAGTAGTCGATCGTCCCGAACCGATCGTCTCCTCCACGCGATCAACCGCACCACGGCGGATCAATCATGGGTTGTTGATGCCGATCAACGCCGCAACAAGCGGCGTCTCCACGGTATCCACACGTCCGGAGCGGAACGCCGATCGCGAGTGTACCGGCGACTCATGACGGCTAGGGTTTGGCTCGGAGGTGGCGGCGGGGTTTAGCTCGGGATATCGGATACATTCCCTCGGCCCTCGCCTCCATATATAGACCTCCTCACTTGGGCCTCGTGGACCGAGGCCCAATAGGAGTCTATCCGGATCTCTATCCGAATTGAGCCCATATCCGAATCACATTGAATTAGTGTTCCAACCCGTTAAGTGTGCGACCACAGCAGGTTCACGTATACTTGGTCGCGACCGAAACACCTTTCCGGTCACCGTGTTAATAGCGGCCTCTAGTAAGACATATTAACCCCAAAGTATACGTAAAGATCATATCGGTTTGAACACGTAATGTTCTCATGTACTAATCCCTTTGCCTCACGATATAGATTAAGCTCAAGGCAAGACACATGTGTCATCCTCTTAATAGCTTAATCACTCTCTCGATTCCGTTATGGATTATAAACTCGTGATTGACTCCTCAATCACCTTGGCATGGCCATGCACTTTCATAATCCATTACATCGAGGGGCCTAGAGATATCTCTCCCATAAGGAGGGCAAATTCTATCTTGATCATTCACATCCCACTACATGTTTCATGGCAAACCCAAAGACTACTTTTATGACTACCCGATTCGGAGTAGTGTTTAGTAGTCCCAAAGTAGCTACTACGCATCTTTGGGAACCATGATGATCTCAAGTCTAAGGATTCCACATAAACACTACTTGAGACCAACTGATGACACATAGAATCTCTGCAGTGTCTCATGGCGGGTCTATCCAACATATGTTCACTAACACATGTCCATATTATTGATTTGGTATCTCCATACCATGATCCATGAGACATGATCATCAATCAATACATATGCTGATCTTTGAATCATATTTGTTCCTCATATGAAATATAATCAGGGATCATTTAGAAATAGCAACATTTTGGCATTAAGAGTCTCATGAATAAGTCACATACTCATTGATCAATAATGATAATGTCTATTTCAAGGAACAAAGCAATGCATCATAAACATAGTATGTGATATATTCAACATCTCCATGTTGCCTCTAGGGCATATCACCAACAGTTGTCACTCTGTTTCTTCTTTCTTGTGTCTCGGCAGCAGGTTCAGGCTTCGGCAGCTGTCTGCAATCTTTGGTTTCTCGATCCATTTCTCTGCTGAACTGTCCTTCCAACTATTTCCTCATTCCCTGACATTAGTTCGCTATTCAGTTTGATCTTCGGTCTTCTGTTGGCTGAAATGAGCTGCAAGTGTTCGATTTTTTCGTTGATTTTTCTGCTGTCCACAGTAATTACTGTGTTCTCAATTTTCAGCTGAGATTCTCTGGTTTCGGGTATGAACAAACTTTCAGTTTCTTGAAGAAAGCAACAAGTCCCTGATTCCTGTTCGATGCTGCTTGAAAAACAGTCTTGTGATTTTTCTGTTTTCAGCAGCCACCAAATCCCTGTGTTCAGATTTTCAGAATGACAGCTTTCTGATTTCAGTTAACAGTATTTCAGCATTTTCGGCCAGCAGACTTCCTATGCTATTCAGGTTGCCGATTCAACTGCATCTGCATTTTAGTACTGCTGTTTTGTGCTGCCGATTACTGCTCTGTTGCTCCTGTTTGCGAACTGCTGTTTTGGTCTTTTTCGGTAGCTTGGAAACTGCTGTTTTGGCCAGGCCAGCAGCAACTTTTGAATAGCAGCAAACGTCTAGCTGCAGTTTTAGAAATCAGCTTCTGTTTCAAGTTCTTTCACTCGGTTCTTGCTCTAGTTCTCTGCTGTCATTCAAACAGAAATTTTTGATTGGACTTGATCACTGGAGAGGACTTTCAATCAAAGTAATATTCCTTGTCCTGTTGGTTTTTAAAATCAAAACAGTTTTCTTCCATCTTCATAGCATCTGTAGCTATTGGAGAAGGGGAGTGTGCAAATTCTTGGGGGCAAATTTTTAAAGGCACCATTCACCCCCCCTCTGTTGCCATATCCGATCCTACAATTGGTATCGAGCGGTTAGCTCTTGTCTATAGATCTTAACGATTACGCAAGCCATGGCGACAGACAAGTATTCCACCAAGCTGCCCATCTTGATGGCTGGATTACCCTACGGAAAAGCCGAATGGAAACTTACATCCGAGCTCGGGGTATGCCATCGGCGGAAGGTGAAGATTCGATTTATTGTTCTGCCGATGAGAACATCAATGCCGGGAATATGGCTGATGTTGAGGCGAATGCAAAGGCAAGAACATCATCATTCGAGGTTGAGCGAAGCGAATTGATCGCATCTCTCACATCGTCCGCCTCGACATCTGGGTGACCCTCAATGCATACCATGAGGGCACCACCCGGATCAAACGGTTCGGCAGGACCGGTTCAAGCGTGAATCTGATGAAATTCGAGATGCTTGCTGGTGAGTCCCTTGGCGAGTGCTTCTCGCGGTTTCACAAGATCTTGAGCAACCTCCGAGCCGTCGGTCTCACATACTCCGACTCGGATAGCGCTCGACAAATCCTCTCTCGCACTCGATCTTGGCGTTTGGGAGATGAAGGTAACTACCATCAAGGACACCACGGACCTCTCGACCACGACTCTTGGCGCTTTACTCGCCCTCAAGACTCACGAGATTGACATAGTCTCTCGTCGGTCGAGTCACGATCGATGGCGCTAGTCACCGATCCCGCTTACGGATCTTCTTCTGCGAGCCTTTGTGCGGATTCTCCTCGCTGCTCTCGTGACATAGCGATGATCGGTTAGGCGACTGCGGATGAACGACTAGCCCTCCTAGCACGGAGATTTTCTCATGCTTACAAGAGGAGGAGGGATGGAAAAGAGGAGGACCCGTGATTTGTTTGAGTGTGGTGGCCCCAACCACATCCGAGCAAATTGTCCCAACTTGGGAAGGGTAAAGGCGACTTCGGCGGTTCGGGCAAGAACGACTACACCGACAAGAACCGCAACTCAAAGCCCTTAGCATCGTTCCAAGGCAAGAAGAAGTTCCGCAACTTTGGGAAGGCGAAGAAGCTCTTCCACCGCGTCCTCACCGCTTTCGGCGACCTCGACCTCGGCGAGGTGGAGGGATGGGCGACGACGACAGACGGGTGATCAAGAACCCAAAGCGGCGGCGACTTCTCGGCATGTGCTTCATGGCCCTTGAGGGCGAATCGAGCGACGGCAGTACTCGACTCCGACGGTATTTCCTTTCTCGACCAACTTAATGAAGCTTTTCTTAAACTAGGAGGATTTCATGCTAGAGCTAAAACTAGGTGTAGCGAGTTGGAGAAGGAAGTAGATAGATTGTCTCTAAAGATTATTGCTCTTACATCTGCTCCCATAAATGATGATTGTGATACTTCTTTGTGCTATCTTGGGTGACATGGAGAAACTAAGGATCTCGCATGATAGTGTGTCCTCAGAGCTTGATATTGTTAAGGTGGAGAATGTTAGTGCGCTTGCTGAATTATAATTGAGTAGGATGGCTATTACCCTACTTACTCTTGATGAGACTATTTCTCCCACCTCATGTGAGGATAAGGACACTTTCTGCTAGAGGACCTTATGCCATGCGACTTGATCTTGCCCAGATCTTGTGAAACTTGCAATAATCTGAAGATGAACTTAAAACGGGCAGACCATAAAATTGCTGAATTGCGTGCTTCCCTGTTAGAGCCTATTGTTTCTTATACCAACTGTCCTAAATTAACCTTTGAGCTTGAATCGGTTTCCAAGCAATTTCAAGAGATGGTTGATCATAACAAGAAAATGGCTCAATTTGCTACTAAGGATCTGTTAGCTCACCATGCAATAGTTGTAATAAACTAAAATCTGAATTAATTGCATTGGATGAAAAATGTGTGAAGCTAACTAAGGACCTTCTAGAAAAATCACATCCTTCTTGTGCTTTACGTCTTTGAAGTGTTTGAAAAGGATAAAGACATGGTAGAGACATTTAGGAAGAGTTACGAGAACCAAATGGCTAGGATTAGAGCTGCCCACATGTGTCTGCGAAGCCCTCAAGGTTGAGGTGGCCGTGCATAAGGAGAAATATGCACGTGCTATTCGCTCTTCTACTATTGGTTCTTCTCCTTCTTCTCCTCCTGCTGTCTCTTCTTCTTCTCCTTGCTCCTCTTGCACCTCTCTTTCGGGAGTGTCAGTACCTTATGAACACTCTCGAGAAATTTGTAGGAGGTAAGAAGAATCTCAATCTTATTCTAGACCAATCAAAGATTTGCAAGTTCAAACATGGTCTAGGATATGATCTCCGTGAGGATGTGAGGAAACATCCACACATCGTGCTCGAGACCCGTGGCTGCGAGGTGTGATTGAGGTCAAGCCAAGAATAAGAAAGTTCAATTTAAATCGGCGGGCTTTGTCCAAGGATTTCGAAGACAAGGTGATTTCACTGCGACTTTGGCCCCTCGGAGGCAGTATCATTGCACCTTCAGCGGAAGGATGGGCATTTGTTTGATCATTGCTTCAAGCGCCAAGATCGCTGAAAAGGCGTGTTGAGTCTCTTAGGCGTATTCGTGGTCAGCCCGGACCTTGAGTGCACCTAAGACCAACACGAGTCTAAACTTACTCTTTGTTGGTGGTTGGGCGACATCAAGGACTTGGTTCTTCCGAGTTTTCGGTTTTCGTCCTCATGCTCCCTTGGTCATGACTTCCGCCGTCACGAGGGTGATCTCGTTTTCCCAATCGAGATAGCTATCATGGCGAGATCGACATGTTCTTTGGTGCTCAGACTCGCTCTCCGTGGCGATCGGATCCGACAACGACTTGATCTGTTCACAGACCCTCTACTTCTTTGAGTGACGGAGAGCGTATGGTAGTTAGAGGTCAGTCGTGTGTGACTACTTCTTACCTTGACACATTACTCGGTGTTGGGTGCCAAAATCACTATTGATTTACCCAGTCTTTGAGACCTTACTCTGTTTGACTCGGGTTCGTAGGGTAGGGAAGGAAAAGGTTTGGCTTGTAGACTCGGGTGTTCACGACACATGACCGGAGATTTCCGTTGGTTTTCTTCCTTGCCCGAGCTCACGGTGATGAGACGATCACCTTCGGAGGCGCTTCATCTCGGCGTCATCGCCAAAGGTGCAGTCTTGCATTAATAATTCGTTTATTTTGAGAGATGTTGCCTTGGTTAGTAAGCTGCAGTATAATTTGCTTTCCGTTTCTCAGCTTACCGATGACGACTTTGAAGTGAGTTTTAAGAAAAACAATTGCAAAATTCTTGATTCTTGGTGATGCGGTTTGCGGGATTTCGTTTTGGGAGGATCTTCCGTGCTGATTTTTCGAGTCTTCGGTGATCCTCTCGGTGTTTGGTTATACGAGTCCCGCGACCTTTCCTACGGCATAGGAGACTTGGTCATATTGGATTTGACCATTTGACTCGAGTTAGCGGCCACGATCTCATTAGGTGATGCGCGAAACTCAAGATGGTCAAAATCTTGTTTGCACTCCATGCCGGCATGGCAAGATGGTTGCCGCTTCTCATCCTCCCACACACGATTCACGATGACCGATGCACCGAGACATTGCTCCACATGGACACGAGTTGGACCACTCGAGTCTTGATCGGCGGGAGGGAAGTGGTGCGTTCTTGTTGTGGTTGATGACTATTCGAGGTACTCTTGGGTGTTTTCTTGGCCTCGAAGGATGAGACGTTTACACATTTCCGAGGTCTTTTAGTAGGCTTCTGTTGAGCTTCGGTGCCTTACGAGCAATCCGCGGTGACAATGGCACGGAGTTCAAAATTTCTACTTGAGAGGTTACGTGTTGAGGCAGTGTAGAGCACCGGTTCTCTTCTCCGCGTCCCCAGTGAGAATGGCGTCGTGGAGAGGAAGAACCGTACCTTGGTCGAGATGGCGGGCGATGCTCGATGAATACTCTACACCGCGGAAGTTTTGGGTGAGGCTATAGCTACCATGTGCCATGTCTCAAATCGAGTTTTCTCGGGGCACACTTACACACTTCTTATGAGTGAGATATGGGCGAAAGCCAGCGTCTCTCATTTTCGTGTGTTTGGTTGCAAGTGCTTTATCTTGAAGTCCGGGAACCTAGATAAGTTCGAGTCACGTTCTTGTGATGGGATCTTTCTAGGCTACTCGACTTCTTGGCGGGCTTATAAGTGCGGGCTGCGAGTCTAGTAAAATGGCGAAACACAGTGAGGTGACCTTCGACGAGGCGGTCAGGGACTAGGCCCGATATCTCGAGTTCTTTAGAGCGATCGAGACCATCTTCGTGGATGATGAGGAGGATGGAGCGAGGTTGTCTACGATCCAGTCCCTCATCCACCCTTGAGGTGCCTTCTTCCACCGCACCTCGAGGTGATCGACCCATGCCTTGATTCCTCTGGAGCTAGTGGCTCTGTTCCTACCCGTCGGTTCACGGTAGAGGCCACTTCTTCTTCTCATCTGGACCTCCTAGACATATACAACAATCTCATCCTTTAGAGCAGATTATTGGAGACCTCTTGAGCGTGTTACCCGCTCAAAATCGCTTATCTCAATTACATCTTCATTACGCTTTTATTGCCTCCTTTGGGCCCAAAGATGTTTCTCATGCTTTATCGGCGAGTCTTGGATCAATACCATGCATGAGGAGTGGAGAGTTCGAAAGAAACAAGGTTTGGGCGCTTGTTGAGCCTCCTCGAGATCACAATATCATTGGAACTAAATGGGTGTTCAAGAATAAGCAAAGTGAGGATGGGGTAGTCATTGAAACAAGGCTAGGCGGTTGCAGGGGTACTCCCGGGTTGAGGGTGCGGATTTCGAGGAGACCTTTGCCTGTAGCTAGACTTGAGGCCATTAGAATTACGCTTGCCTTTGCGGCTTCTAAGGGTTTCAAGCTTTACAGATGGACGTCAAGAGTGCCTTTCTCAATGGCTTCATTGAGGAAGAAGTCTATGTCGAGCGACCTCCGAGTTTCGAGAACCCCAATTACCCAAACCATGTCTCAGCTTTCCAAAGCTTTGTATGGACTTAAGCAGGCCCCCAGGGGCTGGTATGAGAGGCTTAAATCCTATCTGTTGAGTCATGGTTTCGAAATGGGTAAAGTCGACAAGACCTTGTTCATCCGTCGGCTGAGCACCGACTTTCTGCTCGTCGGTTATGTGGATGACATCATCTTTAGCGGCTCTCGCATGCTCTCGTTTCCAGTTTTCCAATGTCATGAGCTCGGAATTGAGATGAGCATGATGGGCGAGTTGAGTTTCTTCCTTGGCTTCAAATTAAGCGAGACTCGGGAGGTACCTTCTTGCATCGGGGCAAGTACACTCGAGACCTCTGAAGTGCTTGATATGAGTGATGAGAAGCGGTGTCCACCCTATGGCTACATCAATTCCACTCGACCCGGATGAAGGCGGCGAGCGATCGATCGAAGGAGTGTCAGTATGATCGGCTCCCTCTTGTACCTCACGCCTCGAGACCGGACAAACACTTCTCCGTGTGTCTTTGTGCTCGGTTTGAGCTTCACCTCGCGTATCTCACCGCCAAAGCGGTGAAGCACGCCGCCGGTACCTTGAGCTACCATTGACTATGGTATACGGTACTCTTCCTCATCTGTCTTTCCCCGAGCCTACTCGATGCAGATTTTTGGTGTAGGATAGATAGGAAGAGCACCGGGCACTGCCGGTTCATTGGCACTTCTCTCGTTTCTTGGTCTTGAGGAAGCGATCCGGTGTTGCACAATCCACGGAGGCCGAGTGCGTTCTTTGCGACCGATTCTTTGTAGCCAAGTGCTGGATGGTCTCGACCTGCGGGACTTTGGGTTAGTTATCGGCGTTGTTCCACTCTTTGTGATAACACTGCAATTAACATTGCTAAGAACTCGCAAGACATTCTCGGACCAAGCATATCGACATTCGCTTTCACTTCCTTAGAGACCATGTGGAGAAGGGTGACATCGTGCTCCGGTTTGTGGAGGGTGACCACCGGTTGGTGACATCTTCACCAAGCCTTTGGATGGCTCGAGGTTTTCACTCTGCGGAGAGCTTGGGGTGGTTTGTCCTTATGGATTGTTGTGACGGGAGCTTGTGCTTTCTTGCTTTACTATATTTATTATGCTCTTACTCCTTTCTCGATTGCATTGCATATGGGTGCATTGGGTTTAGTCCTTCCAAAGATAGGTTAAAGTGGTTCTTTTGTCTAGTTGCTTAGACTTCTTACTCTTATCTTATGCTTTCGGGATGCTCTATTAGTTGTTTCTTATCTCACTAGATTGAGCTCACTCACTTCTTGCGATCTAGCGAGGGTCGGGCCACCTTGGGTGAGGCAGTGCGTGTTTGCTCTCTAGTGTGTGGTTTCTGTCACTATTAGTCACAGAGTCATATGGGGTAGATGAGAGTCGATCGAGCCATAGTATCCTCTATATCTTATCTATGCTTTAAGGACTTTGTTTTCTTTGTTAGCTCCTTGTTTTTATTGCTTTGGTTCAGGGGGAGTTCATTTGGGAGCTTCTGGAATGTAATATTGACTTAACTTGAACTAAAAGTTGCATCACATGTTGAGGGGGAGCTGGATTTTTCTGCATTACTTTCTGCATTAAAAGCAAACAACCTTCTAAAGCCTCTTTTGATGGGAGCGGGTCCCGATCTTCCAACAGGTTCGGTATGTTCGATTTGGTGGGCGCGACACAAATCGATCCGGCTTCGAACGACACGTTCCAAACCCCGCAATCGCAGCACCACGTCTCCTCGGGTTATCAACCGTGCGCTGCCGGTTGACCTTGCCAAGAAGGCTAATCCTCGCTGCGAATCGAAGAACACAAGCAAGAACAAGGAAGAACACAACCAAATTGCAGATATATTGATGAAGCACTTTCGAAAATTGGGGTTTCACAAACCGATGACGCGAAACTGTTCAAAGACAGAATTAATCTAAGCAAAACCCAACCCTAATGGTGGGGTGGCGGCTGTATATAAAGGAGTAAGGGCGTGCAAAACCCTGGACGCGTCCTTAATGGACTCCAACACGATACAAAGCCGAGCGGCCCAAAAGACGGTGTCACAGCACCCTGACAGATTCTGGACGTCCACTTGTTTCGACGATTCCCGTTGACTCAGAAGGAATTTTGATATGAGACCAGAGCCATTGGAAAGCTTATCTTCTCAGCTTTCCATACATATGTGGAACGTCCAAAACGGAGTCCGGATGCGATCTGGGCGTCCGTTTTAGTGCGGCCTGGTCCTGGACTCCGAATTGGATTCGAAGTGGGCTTGAGTTGGACATCCAACATGATTCGACCACCCTTGCTGGACTCGTGCACCTCGTAGCCCTTCTCCAAGTACTTCTTGATCCTCTCCATGGTTCCTAATCATAATTAAATCATTAGGTAGTGTCGATTCTCAAATGAACAAAAGAAGTACTTAGGAACGAGCTCACATGTAAATTCAATTGTCGGTAGCGAGCTCTAGTGATTGGTCCTTGAATATCAAGTGGAGGAGTGTTGTGTATATCCGAAGAAGTGATGTCCTCATCATCTTTTGACTCAATTGAAACCCTAATTCCCTCTAGAAGCCATTGAGTGGATAATGGGGTATGTAGCCCTCAACTCCTATTTATAGCCCTTGGCTAACGGGTCTCCAACCCGTTACGCCGGCTAAACCCTAACGGAGCCCGCTCCCACTTGTGCAGCCTCGCGAAATGACTATTTCGCCCCTCCTGCACCTTCCGGGAAGCTTCCGCGCTCCTTGTTGTCCAAGCCTCGCAACCATCTCGAGTCCACGTCGTCTTCGACACATCCCGACCGTTCTGACCTCAGCGCCACCTGCGCCTAGTCCGGTCCACCGTGTCTCGCCACGACTCCGCCTCGATGTCTTGCGACCACACGGACAAGAAACACGTCAAATAGCACCGCCGATACATGAAAGCGTAAATAGAGATCAAACACAGCCGAGTCATCGAATATGCATCCTAACCCATACGACTAGGTTCGACCAAGTCCGACCAAGTCTGTTACGCCACGCAACGTCTAGGTCCGAACCAACCGACTCAAACTCGACTTTTCCTAAATCGATGTCAATTACTCATCATACACAACGGGATGACCTCCACATGGTCAAAAGTGTTGGTTCTGGTTCAAAAGTGAATTTAGAAATTGATTTTACTAAATTTGGAGCTAAAATGAACAAGTTATACACATTTGAATACTTTCGGTTTGAATAAATCCCAAAAATAATAAAATCGTGGAGGGGCCTTGGCGAGAGACGCTTTCATGCGGTCTTGACACGGGACCCAGTGGCGAGGGCTCACGCCGCTCTCGCGGCCCGACAAAGGGGCCCGGAGGCGGCTGGCTCAGCTCAGCGGTCGTGGGCGGTGGGACCCACATCGCCGACGGTTTTAAAAAATGGCTCAACCTCGGGCGCTGCGTGGCGGGGCTCGAGCGCGCCGAGGGAGCCAGGGGGAAGAGGGTGGCGGCGGTAGCCAACCCGCTCGTTTATCTCACCCCTTAAGGGATGATTTTCCCCTTAAGAAGTGCGAGGGTGGGATGGGCGGCCGGGCGGGAAGACGGTGACCATCGCCGGCGAGGGAAACTCACCGAGGGTCGGGAGCTTCGTGAAATACAAAGCTGAGCTTGCGCGATCTTGGTGGTGGTGACGAGGAGGCCGGGGCCACCGGAGGTGGGTCGGCGGCGGCGGCGGCGGCTCCGGGAGGCTCACGCGCCGACGAGCTACGGCCGTCGGCGAGCTCGGGAGGCCGGCAACAGCTCGGCGATGGTGCGAGATGGTGTGGGAGCAAGGATCGAGCTCCCACAAGAAGGACCCGGCGAGTGCGGCGAGGGCCGCCGGGAGTTGGGGAAGAAGGGTCATCGCCCGCGATAGGGTGGCTCTTGGGGCAATTGGCCGGAAAGCGACCGGAGGGCACAGCGAACCTTCAGGCTGCTCCCGGGCTTTATAGCCGTGAGCGGCTGCCCGGAGGAGGCCGGCGGGCATAAGGCGGCTGCTGGGCGGTGGGCGGCGGACACTGGCGGCGGAGGCGGCGGGGTTCGGGGACGACGTGGGGTCTTTTCCCCATAACGCCGCCCCCCCAGTGGGGTCTCCGCGGGGTCATCGCATGGCCGAGGGGGTCCGGGCGCCTTGGGAGGAGGAAGAAAGGGAAGCAGGCCTGACAGTGGGCCCGCTTGCGAGAGAGAGAGGGGCGGGAGAGGCGGCCGCGGTGGCCGAGATGGCGCCTGGGTGGGACGTGGCGCCATCCGGACCGGACGCGCGTCGACCAGAGAGAGGGGGAGGGCGGATCCGGGGGCGACGTGGGCGGATCCAGCCCGTCCATGCGTCGGCCGGGTGGGATTTTTGGTTTTTATTTTGATTTTGCATTTTCAGCAATGCTAGAAGGCATAATGTAATTCGGAAAAATATGAAATTACTTCCAAAAATTTTAGAAAAATTCACAGAAATTCCCAGACATATTTTTGGTTTAACAAAATTAATTCCCACTGAGATGACCATTTTATTTACAAACTATGGGCTCATAATGGAACCTTTTTCTCTTTCTTTTTATTTTTCTCCTCTTTTCTTTTATAAGATTTGTGATATTACTATTTTGTGTACAAATATTCTTTTGGCACAGTGACCAACTTATTTATGCTACCTTTGAAAATCTTTATCATGGATTATCTTTTCAGATTCGAATTGAAATTTAGAAATTACTATTAATCAAACAGGTGGTCTTTTCCACAAAATTCTTCAGAAGAACACTTTCACCCATCTTAACACAATATTCTACAAAATTTTCTACAATACTTTATTACACAGAGACTCTAAGTTTTCAGGACGTTACAAACCTACCCCCCCTAAAAAGAATCTCGACCCCGAGATTTAACTTAACTAGGAAACAAGGTAGGGTAATCTCTGCGCAGCTGATCTTCACGTTCCCAAGTAGCTTCTTTCTTTGAATGGTGACTCCACTGCACTCTGCACATGCGAATGGATTGGGTCCTGGTTTTCTTTTCCACTGTGTCCAAAATTTTGATGGGTCGCTCTTTGTAAGTTAAGTCCTCCTCGAGCTCGATTGCTTCTAATGGGGCTCGGTCTTCTGGCACCCGCAAGCATTTCTTCAGCTGGGACACATGGAAGACATCGTGAACTTCAGACATGTTCGGGGGCAAGGCTAACTGATATGCAACCTCCCCCTTCTTGGCCACAATAGGGAATGGCCTAACATAGCGTGGGGTGAGCTTGCCTTTGACCTTAAATCTCTTAACTCCACGCAGAGGCGACACCTTCAAGTACACGTGATCTCCAATTTCAAAACTTAGGGGCCTCCTCCTTTTATCAGCGTAGCTCTTTTGCCTGGATTGGGCCGCCAACAACCGGTCCCTAATCAGACGAACTTTTTCTTCTGCTTGCCTTAGAGTTTCGGGGCCAAACACATAGTTTTCTCCCACTTCGGACCAATGGAGCGGGGTCCGACACTTTCTGCCATATAGGGCTTCAAAGGGTGACATCTTGAGTCGGGTGTAGCTGTTGTTGTAGGCAAACTCGGCATAGGGCAGACATTTATCCCATTCCTTCGAGAAGTCCAGAGCACATGCCCGGAGCATATCTTCTAATATTTGATTTACTCTTTCTGTTTGTCCATCGATTACGAGGATGGTGGCGGTGCTAAAATCTAAATGGGTACCCAGGGCTTCATGCAGACTTGCCCAAAAATGCGAGGTAAATTGGGAACCTCGATCTGAAACAATCCGCTTAGGTATGCCATGGAGGCATACAATGCGGGACATGTACAGCTCAGCTAACTTATCTCCCTTGTACGTTGTTTTGACGGGAATGAAATGGGCAACCTTGGTTAATCTGTCAACGATGACCCAGACTGAGTCACATCCTGACTTCGTTGGCGGGAATCCGGTAATGAAGTCCATGCCAACTTCCTCCCATTTCCATTGAGGTATTTGCAGAGGCTGAAGCAGTCCTGCCGGCCTTTGGTGCTCGGCCTTTACTCTCTGGCAGACATCACAGCAGGCGACGTGCTCAGCAATGTCTCTCTTCATGCACGGCCACCAAGAGTATTGCTTCATGTCTTGGTACATCTTGGTACTACCGGGATGAAGGAATATCTGGTGTGTGCTTCAAGCATTAGATCCCTAAGGTCCTTTTGAGGGGTACCAGCAATGCGATTTCGTGCTTTAGGATTCCTTGATGATCGATTCATTTTAGGGCTTTCCTTCTCCCATTGATTTCTTCCATTTCATAACAGCTGGGTCTCCTTTTTGTGCAGCTTCTATCATTTCTTCAATACTTGTTTGTTCTTCAAAGGCGGTCAGGGCTCCTTCTTCTGCAATCCCTAGGTTCAGGGTGGTTAGCTCTTTATATAATTCAGGTTGGTGCTCCCGAACCATAAGGTGATTGCAGTAGGCTTTCCTACTCGGGCGTGCGCCACTCGTTAGCTTTTCGGGGTGGTAGTGGGCGCTCATGTCATAATCTTTAATCAATTCTAACCACCTTCTTTGCCTTAAATTCAGATCGATTGGGTGAAGAAGTACTTGAGGCTCTTATAGTGCGTGTAAATATCACGGTGATTACCAATAAGATAGTACCTCCGGATCTTCGTGGCATGAACCACGGAAGCTAATTCCAGGTCATGGGTTGGGTAGTTGGCTTCATGAGGGCGGTCGTCGGGATGCATACGCCACCACCTTGCCTTCTTGCACAAGCACACCCCCAAGCCCTTGATGTGACGCATCGCAGTATACTTCAAAGTCTCGACGCACATCGGGTAGGACCAGCCTTGGTCCAGCCAAATGCCTGCTCTTTCTTGAGTAACTGGGTCATAGGTCCGCAATTGGAGAACCCTTCAATGAACCTTTGTAGTATCCCGCTAATCCAAGAAAGCTCCTCACCTCGATGGAGGTAGGTCGCTACCATTCCGTTCTCGCAGCAATTTTGGCGGGGTCTCTGGACACTCCTTTTCGCACACAATATGCCCGTGAGGCGATGTCCCGCAACCAGAACTCACATTTGCTGAACTTGGCATAGAGTTGGTGTTCCTTCAATCTTGTTAGTACCAAGCGTAAATGCTCGGCATGCTCGTCCGCGGTTTTGGAGTAGATGAGAATATCATCGATGAACACTACCACAAACTTATCCAGGTAGTCCATGAAGACCTTGTTCATGAGATTCATGAAATAGGCGGGAGCATTGGTCAACCCAAAGACATAATCAGAAACTCGTCGGCCCATATCTAGTGGTGAAGGCGGTCTTGGGATGTCTTCCTACTAATCTTCGATTGGTGATAACCCGACCTTAAATCAATCTTGGAGAATCTTGTGGCTCCCCAAGTCGATCAAGCAGTCATCGATCACAGGTAGTGGGTACTTGTTCTTGATGGTTACTTCATTTAAAGCCCGATAATCTACACACATCCTTGCGGTTCCATCCTTCTTCTTTACAAAGATTACCGGGGATCCCCAAGGTGAGGAACTCGGCCTGATAAAACCTTTGTCATGTAGCTCATGGAGTTGCTTCTTCAATTCCTCTAGCTCATCTACGGTCATCCGGTATGGTCTCTTGGAGGTAGGGGCGACACAGGGCTTCAAGTTGATAACAAACTCGAAATCTCATGCGGTGGCATGCCGGCGGTTCATCAAGAAAGACTTGAAGATAGTCTTGCACCACCATCATCCCTTCTAGCGGTACATCTTCGCAATAATATATTTCTCGGCCCCATCTATACGGTCGGTCCACCTTCACCACAATGGTCAATCCTGGGCCCTTGGTCAACTTAACTTGCCTCAAGGCACAATCTAATATTCCTTGGTGTTTAGCTAACCAATCCATTCCTAGTATAATATCCAAGGTCTGGGAGGTTAGCACGACTAAATCTGCTACTGAATATAAACCTTTCCATGACAATTTCTACTCCGGACACACTAAGGTGGCCTTAATCATCCTAACGGGTGAACTAAGCATTAATGCTTTCTTCAGCAGTGGACAGCGACTTAAGTTTATCCACATACCCTTTGCTATAAATGAATGCGAGGCCCCGAATCAAAAAGGACGCGTCTTTGGTAGGGTCTTGACAAAGAACGCATTCAAGAGGGACTCAGCACCTCCTCGCCTTCTTGGTGACATGATTAACCCTTCCCGATTTAGAGTAGATGCAGCCGGTTGGATTGAGGAGCCCGATTCCCTCTGCTGGTCTTGAAGCTTGACCTCGGGAGGGTGGTGGCCAAGTTGAACTTCACCGAGTGGTGCACCGAGGCGGCGATAAGCGTAGTGTCCCTTCTCGCCACAGTTGAAGCGGTTGAAGGAGGTCGTTGGATTTGTCCTGCAGCCTGGCCTGAGGGGCGAGGAGTCTGGAACGTGCTACTACCCGGACGGGGTGCGAGGTTTGGGCTTGGAGACGGGGCTGTCCCAGAGAAGGGGGAATTGTTGAAGAATCTCTGGATGAACCTTCCTTACGGGCGCCGAACCACACCTTCCGTTTGCGACTCGCCTCGTGTTCTTCTTCTCATTTTCGGGACCAATGCCTTATTCACCACCGATGAAAATGGAGAAGTCTGCGTGATGAGTCGCACACGGAGTTCTTCATTCATCCCTTGAAGAACCGGTCAATTTCTCCTCTTCATCGCCCACATCCTTGGGGCGAACGGGCCGATTGATTAAACTTGGTGAGATAATCATTGGTGACAGGCCGCCACGCTTCAAAGTCCCGAACTCATTCTTCTTTATTCGCATTACCCCACTGGGACGAAATTGGCCTTAAAGGCCGCCTTGAATTCTGCCTGTTATGATTGCTTTGCGCTAGCTCGGTGGGGTATCCTCATACCCTTTGTGGCGGTAATTCTCCCACCAGCGGTAGCGGCCCTTGAGCCGATGGGTGCAAAGAGCACTGGTCATCCTCTGCAGACGGCCAAGCGAAGCTTTCTTTCTGTGTCCCACGCCCAATCTTACCTTCGGGGCTCATCTGCCTTGCCAAGGTAAGGGGCCGTGTCTGATGAAGTCGCCTGTCGGAGGCATGAACATTGGTGTGGAGTGCTGCACTGCGAAGATGGCACAAGTATCTGCGTTCTTTGGGCCATAACTTGTGCCATAGATGGGTTAGGCGGTGGGGTGGGAGGTTTACCCTTGACACAGGCCTCTACCCTTCACCTTCTTTGTGTTTCTTGGTCGGCTTCCACTACACTGCATGTCCGGTTTGCTCCGACCAGCGCGGGTAACCCTATGGCTAGCCATCTGTAGATAATTTAACATTCTTTTAGACCCGTGTTCTAACCTCCCTATAAAAGTTAATAACCCACGACCAGCACATTAAAGAATCAATGCAAACATCCAACAACAGTAAATAAACACAAGGCCATTTTCATTAAACACAGATAGTACATCACATAGCCAGCTTTTTATGGCTTCACAGCCACGCTGGGCTTTACAAACATACACATACTTAACGATACTAAGGCACTGGCATAAGCTGCTACTAGTGGGGGTAGGGCCTATGCTTGCTATTACTAGCCAAACTCTAGCAAGCACTGCACTAACTGACCCACGCACTGCCTACTCCTCCATGTCACCAACACTGGGACTGGAGGGGGTGTAGTCCGTACACTTAGAACGGGACCTGCTACCACTAAACTCAGACGGGTCGGTGTCGGAGTAAGAGCATGAACGGCTGCGTCGAGTATCTCTACTGGCAGCGCGGGATCGAGGCCAGGGGCGACGCTCTTGCGTCTTCGAGCTCGGTGCGAAGTCCCGGAACCCGTGGAGGTGCTTGGAGCTGAGTCGGTGTGGCGTCTGCAGGAGTCTGGTGTGCGGCAGCTGCCACCTCTGCCTTGGCCTCTGCCAATGCCCGCTCACACCGGGCGAAGCTCACGCAAGGAGTCCACCTCGATGTGGCGGCGAGGAGGCGCTCCCGGCGCGGTGATCTCCTCTCAGGCCACCACATGGGCTGTACCCATGACCGGGTGAGGTCCACACGGTAGGTAAGCCTCGGGTCGTCCTCCAACTCTGCCACCCGGGTCCCGTCGAACCTGGCGTGCTCCGTCCGTAGTGGGTGGTAGGTGAAAGGTGACTCTAACACCAGCGTCGCGTGGATGTCGCAAAGTCGGGCCGCGGCCAGACGAGCGGCATCCTGTAGTGCTGCTGCCACCAGGCTCCTCCGGTGGGTGGTCTGAAACACGTGAGACTGGTCTCCCTCGCGGCGGGGGTAGATGAAGATCTCCACCAACCAGGACTCGTCTCCTCCTATCCTGGTCCTCCGACCGCGGTAGATGGGCGCGTCCTCGTAGCCCAAGTAGTGGAGTAGTTTGCGAAGTATATCCGCAAACTCTCCCTCACGCACTCCGTGAGCGAAGAAGTCCCAGTGTCCAACGTCTGCAACTCCTGCCATCTGTAATTAAATAATATCGTTAGTAATTTTTCGAAATAACAACTGAAAGGTAGATCAGAGTAGAGCTAGGAGGGATGCGGGAAGAAATATTACGCTATATTTTAAGAAATTTCCTTTATACATACTTGATGTGTTTATTGCCAAAAGGGGGAGAATAGATTGGAGAAAAAGAGAAAATTTCTTTCTGGGAACTTGCTAGAGCTTTGGAGATCAATTTGCTCTTTATTCTATTACTCTAGTGTTCTCTCTGTCGACATGGTCATAATTTTATTTTCATTCTTTGGACCATGTCGTCTTCTACAAACTCAACTTCTTATTTCACGGTGTTTGTCAATATACTCATCAAGGGGGAGATTGAGAGATCATGTGGAGATGATCCCATCTTTGTGATGAGTATTTGACTCTTGTTTGAAGGAAATTTGAGTTTGTTTTGGGCTTCTTATGCGAAGTCTTAGCCCAGTCGATGTCCAAGTCGTACGATCGCTCCTGGTTCGTGCGACCACGTTTGGTCGTGGTCGAAACTCTTCCGAGTGTCTTTGTCGACCATGGTGGTCGTGGTCGGAAGGTTATACGACCACGTTGAACTCAATCGGTGGTCTCGACCACGTTGCGGCGTCCTCGGAATTTTGGTTGTGGTTGAAAGTGTTCCGGCATTTACGACCTTGTTGCCGAGTATCGGAAGTCACCGACGGCGGCGTCGACCACGTTGTGGCGCCCCGCGAATTTGAGCGTGATCGGAAGTCTGCCGGTAGCGTCGACCAC
Source organism: Bonia amplexicaulis (assembly GCA_036346245.1). NCBI lineage: Eukaryota > Viridiplantae > Streptophyta > Magnoliopsida > Poales > Poaceae > Bonia > Bonia amplexicaulis. The sequence continues at coordinate 334,537 of JAYGGG010000284.1, read as the reverse complement.
GTTGGTGGTAATCGGATTCCACCGAGCAACAGACGAGTTCTTTGGCCATGGTCGGAAGGGTTTACGACCACGTTGGCAGTGGGAGCGTTCGACCACGTTGTGGTCTCGGGCATTCGACCACCTTGTATCGCTAGCGGGTGCGACCACGTTGGCGATCGAGCCACGACCACGTTAGCACGGGTGCGAACGTGGTGGGTAGTCGTGGCTATGGTCTTCGATCACGTTGTGCGGTCGGATGTTCGACCACGTTGTCGGAGATTGACCGTGGTCGTGCGGGTTCATTCAAACCGGTCGTGTGGGCTCATATGGTGTCCGATTACGGTGAGGTTTGGTCGGTTGGGTTCCTTGTGAAGTCGTGGACCTTGTAGACTGGTTTGTTCTACATTTTGACAAGGTTTGGTAAAATCTAATTTCTGTGGAAAAGAGACTTGAGCTCGTGAGTCAGTGCGAGTATGGATCGGTGCTATGTGATGGTTTTGTTGTCTTTGTTGGTTGCGGGAACCGAGAGACGGCCTTGGTGAGGCTTAGGAGGTCGGGACTAGACAAGGGAGTTGTTGAGGTCGAGCGACGTGAAAAGCCGAAGAGGACGTGTCGTGCGGTGGGTCGACAAAGATGGACAAGAAAGCGGTGGAGGAAGCTTCACGGAAGGCGGCGGAGGGGCATTTTGGAGAAATGTCAAGGCTGCGGGGAAGTTGTCCACCGGGAAAGCACTGTGACTCTTGGAGAGGCTCTGTGAGAGCTCTGTGGAGTTGGTGGCGCTAACGGCAAAGCGGTGGAGCCGTTGCACGAGAGGAACGGGTAAAGCATCGGAGGCTGCAAAGCTTAACCACTCGGTTAGCGGGTTGTCTCGTGTGGAGACCCGTTAGTGAGACTATAAATAGAGAGGTTAGGTCTCGGGAGCAAAGAGAGGTTGTCCCGAGGTGCTCGAGTGTTCCTCTCTATCTTGTGTGAGTTGTCTCGGGTAAGAGCATGGATGCTCGTGTACCTCCGATGGAGTGGTCAGAAACCTCCATGTGCAATAGAAAGATTGGATTCATCTCTCTGTATCTTTCTCGCTTTTGTTCTTGAGATGATTTGTTTGATCCATTTGCCTTCCCTTTGTTGTTCTTGCTATATGTGTTCTCTTTGAGAGTTGGCTCGTATTTCTTTGCTCGAATCGATTCATTTTCTAAGACATCTTGGTCGCTTATTCTAAGACCAAGAATCAAAACAGAGAAACTTACGTGTTTTCGATTACGCCACATCTATTTGCCTTGATCCGTGTTCGATCGCATCGTTCTCTCCTTCCTTAGCAAAGACTCTTGATATTCTTGGTAATTTCACTTTTAAATATCTTGCTCTTGCTAAGTTTCAAGTTTCTTGCGGTTTCGACTTGTGTGCAAAAGTTATCTCATTTTTCCGCTCTACGGTGGTGCTGTAGAAAATAGAGTAACTACGCTTCATCATCCGATTTTCGGCTCTTACGACCACCACCACTTCCATTGGTTGGCGATCGATCACGATGTATCTATTTCTCCGAGGGTGCTTCTGGGTGTGTCTTCGACCACGGCGAAGATCTTTCGACCACGATTTGTCTCGATCACTTGCATTCCGTTGTCGATTCACGATCACGATGGTAGATTTCACGACTTCCTTTTCACCGTGTTTTCGGTTGTCTTTTCTTAAGGCCTGTTTCTTTGACTTCATAGCTCTCTAGCTATAGGAGGAAAAGAATAGGTTGAATACTTAGGAGGAATTTTAAGGCACCATTCACCCCCTCTGTTGCCATTTCGGTCCTTCAATTGGTATCGAGGCGGTTAGCTCTTCTTCATAGATCTTAACCGTCTCAAAGAGCCATGGCAATGACAAGTATTCCACCAAGCCGCCTATTTTCGATGGCTGGATTACCCCTTCCGAAGAGCCGAATGGAAACATATATCCGTGCTCGGGGTATGCTATTTGGCGGAAGGTGAAAATACAATTTGTTGTTCCCGCCGATGAGAACATCAATGCCGGAATATGGTCGATGTTGAGGCAAATGCAAAGGCAAGGAACATCATCATACGAGGATTGAGCGAAGCGAATTTGATCGCATCTCTCACCGTCGTCCGCTCACGACATCCGGGTGACCCTCGATGCATATCATGAGGCACCTCCCGCATCAAGACGGTTCGACAGGATCGCCTCAGCGAATCTGAAAGAAATTCGAGATGCTTGCCGGAGAGTCCCTTGACGAGTGCTTTTCACGCTTTCACAAGATTTTGAGCAATCTCCGAGCGGTCGGTCTCACATACTCCGACTCGGATAACGCTCGACAGATGCTTTCGCACTCGATCTTGGGTTTGGGAGATGAAGGTGACTACCATCAAGGACACCACGGACCTCTCGACCTTGACTCTTGATGCGCTTTACTCGCCTCAAGACTCACGAGATTGACATAGTCTCTCGTCGGTCAAGTCACAATCGATGGCTCTAGTCACGGATCCCACTGCTTCTCGGTTCTTCCGCCGATTCTCTTTGCGGTTCTCCTAGCTGCTCTCGTGATGTAACCGATGATCGCCAGAGCGGCTAGAGGACTAACAACCGCCCTCCTAGCTCGGAAGTTCTCCCATGCTTACAAGAGAAGGAGGGACGGAAAAGAAGAGGACCAAGGATTTGCTTTGAGTGTGGTGGCCCCAACCACATTCTCGCAACCGCCCAAAGCGGAGAAGGGCAAAAGCGACGTTGGCGGTTCCTAAGAAGAACGACTACATCGACAAGAACCGCAACAAGAAGCCTCCACTGGGCGCAAGGCAAAAGAAGTACCGCGACTTTGGGAAGGCCAAAAGTTGTTCCACCGCGTCCTCACGCGCTCGACGACCTCGACCTCGGCGAGGTGGAGGGATGGAGCGACGACGACGGACGGGTGATCAAGACCCCAAGAGCGGCGACGACTTCTCCCAAGATGTGCTTCATGGCCCTCGAGGGCGAACCGAGCGACAACTCAGATCCGACTCGGACGAGGTATGCCCCACCTATGACCAGCTCAATCATGCTTTTCTTAAGCTAGGTGGATTTCATGCTAGAGCTAAGGCTAGGTGTACTGAGTTAGAGAAGGAAGTAGCTAGATTGTCACGGGAGCTTACTTCACTTACATCTGCTCCCTCCCGTGACGAATGTGATACATGCATTGCCTTGCTTGGAGACATGGAGAAACTAAGGACCTCGCATGATAGTCTGTCCTCGGAACTTGACATTGTTAAGGTGGAGAACATTAGTCTTCTTGCTGAGCTTGAGATGAGTAGGGTAGTTCCTGTTTCATCTTCTACTGTTGAGACTATTTCTTGCACCTCATGTGAGGATAAGGACAATGCTTTTAGAGGTCTTTATACCATGTTGCTTGATCCGCTCGAGACTTGTGAAAGTTGCAATAATTTAAAATGAACTTAAAAGGGCGATCACAAAATTGCCGAGTTACAAGCCTTTTACTTGAGCCTATTACTTCATGTGCAAATTGTCCCAAATTCTTCACGAACTTGAATCGTCTCCAAACAGCTTCAAGAATTTGTTGATGATAATAAGAAAATGGCTCAGTATGCTTCTAAGGATCCTGTTAGCTCACCATGCAAAAGTTGTAATAAACTAAAATCTGATTTGATTGCCTTAGATGAAAAGTGTGTGAAGCTAACTAAGGACCTTCTAGAAAAACCACATCCTTCCTGTGCTTTCTGTGCTGAAATATTGGAAAAGGATAAGAACATGGTAGAGACGTTTAGGAAGAGTTACGAGAACCAAATGGCTAGGATTAGGGCTGCCCCCTGTGTGTCCTGCGAAGCCCTCAAGGTTGAGGTGGCCGTGCATAAGGAAAAATACGCACGTGCTATTCGCTCTTCTTCTGTTGGTTCTTCTTCCTCTCCTCCTGTTGTTCTTTCTTCTTCTACCTGCTCCTCTTGCGCCTCTCTCTTTCGGGAGTGTCAGTATCTTATGAACACTCTCGAGAAATTTGTAGGAGGCAAGAAGAAGCTCAACCTTATTCTAGACCGCCTAAGATTTCCGGTTTAAAAGGGTCTAGGATATGATTTTCATGAGGATGTGAAGAAGCATCCACCGTCGTGCTTTCGGATCCGTAGTCATAGTGTGTGATCGAGGTCAAGCCCAAGAACAAGAAAGTTCAATTTAAATCAGCGGGCTTTGTCCAAGGGATTTCTGATAGCAAGGTGATTTCACCGCAGCTTCGGCCTCTCAGAAGGCGAAGCCATCTCATGCTACTTCAGCCCCTCAGAAGGCGAAGTATCATTGCACCTTCGCCGGAAGGATGGACATCTGATTGACCAATGCTTCAAGCGCCAAGATCGCGCGAAGAGACCGTGTTGAGTCTCTTAGGCGTATTCAGGGTCAGCCCCAGACCTTGAGTGCACCTAAGACCAACACGAGGTCTAGGTTTGCTACTGTTGGTAGCTTTGGGCAGCACCGAGGACTTGGTTTTTCTGAGTCTTCTGTTTTTCGTCCTCGTGCTTCCTCTGGTCGTGACTTCCGCCGTCCTGAGGGTAGATCTCGTTTTCCCCATCGAGATGCCTACCCGCGGCGTGATCAGCCTGTTGCCGGTGCACCGACTCACTGTCTCAGTGGCGGTCGGACCCGGCCAATGCCTTCTCGTGCATGCTCATAGACCTTTTGCTTCTTTGAGCGACGGAGGGCGTAGGGTAGTTAGAGGTCAGTCGTGTGTGACTACTTCTTCTGCTCGACGTGTGACTCAAGATTGGGTTCCAAAATCTATCTTGATTTATCCCAAGATCGAGACTTTGCTCTTTGTTGACTCGTGTTCACGGGCGGGGAAGGAAAGGTTTGGCTTGTAGACTCCGGGTGTTCACGACACATGACCGGAGATTCCCGTTGGTTTTCTTCCCTTGCCCGTGCTCCAGGTGATGAGACTATCACCTTTGGAGATGCTTCATCTGGGCGCGTCATCGCCAAAGGTACTGTGCGCATTAATGATTCATTTATTTTGAAAGATGTTGCTTTAGTTAGCAAGCTGCAGTACAATTTGCTCTCAGTCTCTCAGCTTACCGATGACAATTTCGAGGTGAGCTTTAAGAAAAACAATTGCAAAATTCTTGATTCTTGGTGAGTCCGTTTATGGATTTCTCGCTTTGGGAGGATCTTTCGTGCTGATTTTTCCGAGTCTTTTGGTGATCCTCTCCGTTGTTTGCTTGCTTCTGAGTCCCGCGACCTTTCCTTCTGGCATAGGAGACTTGGTCATATTGGATTTGACCATTTGACCCGAGTTAGCGGCCACGATCTCATTCGTGGTCTGCCGAAACTCAAGATGGTCAAAGATCTTGTTTGCGCTCCATGCCGGCACGGCAAGATGGTTGCCGCTTCTCATCCTCCGGTCACAGTTACTATGACCGATGCACCGGGACAGCTGCTCCATATGGACACAGTCGGACCAGCTCGAGTGCAATCTGCAGGAGGGAAGTGGTATGTTCTTGTCGTGGTCGATGACTTCTCGAGGTACTCTTGGGTGTTTTTCTTAGCCTCGAAGGATGAGACGTTTTCACATTTCCGAGGTCTTTTCAGTAGGCTTTCTGTTGAGCTTCCAGGTGCCTTACGAGCGATCCGCAGTGACAATGGCACGGAGTTCAAGAATTCCTACTTTGAGAGTTTCTGTGGTGAGACGGGTGTAGAGCACCAGTTCTCTTCTCCATACGTCCCTCAGCAGAATGGCGTTGTGGAGAGAAAGAACCGTACCTTGGTCGAGATGGCCAGGACGATGCTTGATGAGTACTCTACACATGAAGTTTTGGGTGAGGCTATAGCCACCGCGCCATGTTTCCAATCGAGTTTTTTTGGGCACACTTGCACCGCACTTATGAGTTAAGATACGGCGAAAGCCCAGTGTTTCTCATTTTCGTGTGTTTGGTTGCAAGTGTTTTATTACAAGTCCAGAACCTAGATAAGTTCGAGTCACGTTCTTGTGATGGACTTTTTCTGGGCTACTCGACTTCTTCGCGGGCCTATAGGGTCTGGAACTGCGAGTCTAGTAAAATGGTAGAAACCTGTGAGGTAACTTTCGATGAGGCCAGTCCGGGGACTAGGCCCGATATCTCAGGTTCACTAGAGCAGTCCGAGACCATCTTCGTGGATGATGAGGATGATGGAGATGAGGGTTGTCTACCCGATCCAGCCTCCTCCACCCCTTGAGGTGCCTTCTTCCACCGCACTCGAGGAGACCACCTTGCCTTCGCTTCTTCTTCGAGCTAGTGGCTCTGTTCCTACCCCGTCAGTAACGAGATAGAGGCCACTTCTTCATCTCATCCAGACCTCCAAGACAAATCCAAAATCTCATCCTTCGTGCGATGATTGGAGATCTATTTGAGCGAGTCACACGCCCAAGTCTCGCGTGTCATTTTTCTCGCCTCCACTCGCCTTGTAGCTTCCTTTGAGCCCAAGGACGCTTGCCATGCTTTATCCGATGAGTCTTGGGTCAACGCCATGCATGAGGAGCTAGAGAGTTTCGAGAGAAACAAGGTCCGGGCGCTTGTTGAGCCCCTCGAGATCAAAATATCATTGGAACCAAATGGGTATTGAAGAACAAGCAAAGTGAGGATGGGGTAGTCATTCAAACAAGGCTAGGTCAAGTTGCAGTGGGTACTCCTGTGTTGAGGGTCCGGATTTCGAGGAGACCTTGCCCTCGTAGCTCGCCTTGAGGCCATTAGAATTCGCTTGCCTTTGCAGCTTCTAAAGGTTTCAAGCTTTACCGATGGACGTCAAGAGTGCCTTTCTCAATGGCTTCATTGAGGAAGAAGTCTATGTCGAGCGACCTCCGTGTTTCGAGAACCCCAAATACCCTAGTCATGTCTTCAAGCTTTCCAAAGCATTGTATGGACTTAAGCAAGCCCCTAGAGCTTGGTATGAGAGGCTTAAGTCCTATCTATTGAGACATGATTTTGAGATGGGTAAAGTTGACAAGACCTTGTTCATTCGCCGCTTGGCAATGACCTTCCGCCGCCTAAATTTATGTCGATGACATTATCTTTGGCGGCTCTTCTCATGCTCTAGTTTCACGCCTCGGATGTCATGAGCACCGAGTTTGAGATGAGCATGATGGGTGAGTTGACTTTCTTCCTTGGCTTCCAAATCAAGCGCACTCGGGAGGGTACCTTCTTGCATCAAGGCAAGTACACCCGTGATCTCCCGAGACGCTCGACATGAGTGATGGAAAGCGGTGTCGACTCCGATGGCTTCTACGGCCACACTTGACCCGAGATGAGGACTATGAGCCGCTTGACCATAAAGAGTTCGAAGCATGATTGGCTCTCTCTTGTACCTCATCGCCTCGAGACCGGACATACACTTTCTCGTGTGTCTTTGTGCCCGGTTTCGAGCTTCTCCTCGCGTATCTCATCGCCAAAGGTGAAGCGCATCTTCGGTACCTTCGAGCTACCATTGACTATGGTATCTCGGTACTCTTCCTCATCCCGCTCATCCCTTAGAGCCTATTCGGATGCGCACTTTGCCATCAGAGGATAGATAGGAAGAGCACTTCGGCACCGCCAGCTCATTGGCACTTCTCTCGTTTCTTGGTCTTCGAGGAAGCGGTCCCTGTTGCATCCACCCACCGCAGAGGCCGAGCACGTTGTCGCAGCCGATTCGTAGCCAAGTTTGGATGGTCTCGACTGCGGGACTTTGGGTTAGCTATCGATCGTGTTCCGCTCTTTTGCGACAACACGTCTGCGATTAGCATTGCTAAGAACCCAGTGCAGACTCTCGGACCAAGCACATCGATATCGATATCATTTTCTTCGAGACCATGTAGAGAAGGGTGACATCGTGCTCCGCCAGGAGAGTGACCACCGCTTGGTCGATATCTTCACCAAGCCTTTGGATAGCACGAGGTTTTCACCTGCGGGAGAGCTTGGGGTGGTTTGTCCTTACGGACTATTGTGAGGGGAGCTTTGGGCTTCTTTGCTTTATCATATTAATTGTGCTTCAGATCCTTCTTGTTGCATCGCATTTTGGTGCATTGGGTTTAGTCCTTCTAGCATAGGTTAGAGTGTGTCTCTTCTTTGAGTTGCTTAGACTTCTTGCTCTTATCTTGTGCTTTCGGGATAGTCGTTTCTTATCTCACCAGGTTGAGCTCACTCACTTCTTTTAGGTTCTAGCGAGGTTGGGCCACCCTGCAGGTGTGGCACGTGTTTGCTCTCTAGTGTGCGTTTTCTCGGCACTGTTGTCCCGGAGACATATAGGGTAGATGAGAGTCGATCGAGCCATAGTATCCTCTATATCTTATCTATGCTTTAAGGATCGCCGGTTTTCTGATTTATTTGCCGACTCTTGATTTTTATTGCTTTGGTTGTGGGGAGTTCATTTGGGAACTTCTAGATTTTAATTTTGACTTAAACTCAACTTGAACTAAAAGTCGCATCACATGTTAAGGGGAGTGGATTTTACGCATTGCATTCGCATTGTAATATAACCACATTGAGCCTTGATTATTATCCGGTTATGACATGCTTTCAATACTTTACACATTGCCATGATTTGTGCTCCATTGCTAATCTGATCATGACTTTATATGTGTAGTCAAGTCTTTGCCATGATAGGTTAATTAAAATGCCAAATTTGACCTAATTCATGTCTTGTTCATATTTGAGATTAGTCGACCTTGTGTTATCCTTTTATGATTCTCGCCATGTCAAATAGGTCGAGTTGAGTCTTGAATCTTAGTTGAGCAATAGATTGAGCTATACAGCTTGATGACACATAAGTTAGTACAATCTATTAAAAGCAAAAGATCTCTTTGTGCGAAAAACCGATCTCACCAATTCTTTCTCATGAGACGGCTTGCCATTGCACAAGGCATGAACTCGGGGAGTTTTGATGACCAAGATCATTTCCTTAAGCTTCTCGCTTGGAATGATCGCATAAGGCTTGAGGTCTAGCACATGACTGAATAAAAAGATGGTTGAAAACAACCATGTGTTCTCTAAAGAAAAATGTCATTTGTGCTCAATTGCAAAATGTCAAAGTACTTAAACAAATGTATCATTCTTGAACAAATAGCACTCTAGTTTGCTCAACACTAGCTTCTTGATTCCATTTAGCTTATTGACATGGTTTGCATCATTTGTGGATATCATTAGCTAGACTAAAATCTTGTTTGACTTGACTTGCTAAGCACTTCATTTAAAATTCAGATTATACCTTCATTGTTTAGCTTCACTTTACATACTTAGTCATGATCTTTATAGCATATTTGTATGTTATGGCTTGGTGTAATACATTTTGGTCATTTTGGATAATTCTCATGGCTCAAGCATACTTTGAATAATCAAATCACCATTCCATCCATCATTTTGACTTATTCTCTTGCATACTTGATGTGTTTATTGCCAAAAGGGGGAGAATAGATTGGAGAAAAAGAGAAAATTTCTTTCTGGGAACTTGCTAGAGCTTTGGAGATCAATTTGCTCTTTATTCTATTACTCTAGTGTTCTCTCTGTCGACATGGTCATAATTTTATTTTCATTCTTTGGACCATGTCGTCTTCTACAAACTCAACTTCTTATTTCACGGTGTTTGTCAATATACTCATCAAGGGGGAGATTGAGAGATCATGTGGAGATGATCCCATCTTTGTGATGAGTATTTGACTCTTGTTTGAAGGAAATTTGAGTTTGTTTTGGGCTTCTTATGCGAAGTCTTAGCCCCGTCGATGTCCAAGTCGTACGATCGCTCCCGGTTCGCACGACCACGTTTGGTCGTGGTCGAAACTCTTCCGAGTGTCAGACGACCATGGTGGTCGTGGTCGGAAGGTTATACGACCACGCTGAACTCAATCGGTGGTCTACGACCACGTTGCGGCGTCCTCGGAATTTTGGTTGTGGTTGAAAGTGTTCCGGGGCATTTACGACCTTGTTGCCGAGTATCGGAAGTCAGCTGGACGGCGTACGACCACGTTGTGGCGTCCCGCGAATTTAAACGTGATCGAAGTTCACCGGTAGCGTGCGACCACGCTGGTGGTAATCGGTTCGGTAGAGCAGCGTTTAGTTCTTTGGCCATGGTCGGAAGGTTTACGACCACGCTGGCAATTGGGAGCGTTCGACCACGCCAGGTCTCGGGCATTCGACCACCTTGTATCGCTAGCGGTGCGACCACGTTGGCGATCGAGCCACGACCACGTTAGCACGGGTGCGAACGTGGTCGGTAGTCGTGGCTATGGTCTTCGATCACGTTGTGCGGTCGGATGTTCGACCACGTTGTCGGGAGATTGACCGTGGTCGTGCGGGTTCATTCAAACCGGTCGTGTGGGCTCATATGGTGTCCGATTACGGTGAGGTTTGGTCGGTTGGGTTCCTTGTGAAGTCGTGGACCTTGTAGACTGGTTTGTTCTACATTTTGACAAGGTTTGGTAAAATCTAATTTCGTGGAAAAGAGACTTGAGCTCGTGAGTCGTGCGAGTATGGATCGCTGCTATGTGATGGTTTTGTTGTCTTTGTTGGTTGCAGAACCGGAGACGCCTTGGTGAGGCTTAGGAGGTCGGGACTAGACAAGGGAGTTGTTGAGGTCCGAACGACGTGGAAAAGTCGAAGAGGACGTGTCGTGCCGGTGGGGTGACAAAGATGGACAACAAAGCGGTGGAGGAAGCTTCACGGGCGGCGGAGGGGCATTTTGGAGAAATGTCAAAGCTGCGGGGAAGTTGTCCACCGGGAAAGCACTCGTGACTACTGGAGAGGCTCTGTGAGAGCTCGTGGAGTTGGTGGCGCTAACGGGCAAGCAAAGGGCCGTTGCACGAGAGGAACGGGTAAAGCACTCGAGGCCCGCAAGCTTAACCACTCGGTTAGCGGGTTGTCTCTGTGTGGAGACCCGTTAGTGAGACTATAAATAGAGAGGTTAGGTCTCAGGAGCAAAGAGAGGTTGTCCCCTGAGTGCTCTGAGTGTTCCTCTCTATCTTGTGTGAGTTGTCTCGGTAAGAGCATGGATGCTCGTGTACCTCCGATGGAGTGGTCAGAAACCTCCATGTGCAATAGAAAGATTGGATTCATCTCTCGTATCTTTCTCGGTTTTGTTCTTGAGATGATTTGTTTGATCCATTTGCCTTCTCTTTGTTGTTACTGCTATATGTGTTCTCTTTGAGAGTTGGCTCGTATTTCTTTGCTCTGAACTGGGATTCATTTTCTAAGACATCTTGGTCAGCTTATTCTAAGACCAAGAATCAAAACAGAGAAACTTCTGTGTTTTTCGGTCTGCCACATCTATTTGCCTTGATCTGTGTTCGACCGCATCGTTCTCTCCTTCCTTAGCAAAGACTCTTGATATTCTTGGTAATTTCACTTTTAAATATCTTGCTCTTGCTAAGTTTCAAGTTTCTTGCGGTTTCGACTTGTGTGCAAAAAGTTATCTCATTTTTCCGCTCTACGGTCGTGCGCCGAAAACAGAGTAACTACAGTTCATCATCCGATTTTCGGCTCTTACGACCACGACCACTTCCATTGGTTGGCGATCGATCACGATGTATCTATTTCTCTGAGGGTGCTTCTCGGGTGTGTCTTCGACCACGGCAGAAGATCTTTCGACCACAGTATTTGTCTCGATCACTTGCATTCCGTTGTCCAGTTACGATCACAGTGGTAGATTTCACGACTTCCTTTTTCAGCTGTGTTTTCGGTTGTCTTTTCTTAAGGCCTGTTTCTTTGACTTCATAGCTCTCTAGCTATAGGAGGAAAAGAATAGGTTGAATACTTAGGGAGGAATTTTTAAGGCACCATTCACCCCCCCTCTGTTGCCATTTCGGTCCTTCAACGGCCAACTAAGGTTTTCACCCTATAGTCGTATGCTCGATACCGACTCTGTGACCCGGATTTTGCAATCCGAGACCTGCAGGTGCCTTCTTGCATTATTCTGGATCGATAGATAATGCACACGATACATTGCGAATCATTTCATACACGCGGAATTCACAACAAGCCATACTAATATTACATTGCAAAAGTGAAGTTAGGCCTTCACAAAGTGCAGCAGTTACAATAGGGCCAAGCAGGCCAAATATTTACATTACAAAAGTCTAGCAGCGGAAAAGATACAAAGTAGGCCTTTAAACCACAAGCAGAGACTGAGGGCAAAAGTGGTCATACAAAATATTCTAGGGCTCTAGAATATTTGGATGGAGCCACACCTTAGTCTAAATGCCTAAGGTTCTAAGCACGGATTATTCGTCCTAATTCCCGGCGCGGTCTTCTCCATCTGCAGCAGCGCTTCATCGTGAGCATACGGGTCTTGGGCTCTGAATCGGATTGTTGGTATTGCAGTGAGCACACTAACCACCGTGCTCACGAGTCAACACACGTAATCACGATGGGTAGTATGCAAGGCTTTTAGCAAGGAAAGGCTCAAGTTGTTTTGTTTGCGTAAATATGCTTTTGAACTATGATACTTAAAATTCCCTAGGACCTAGCCGCTTGAATTTGTAAACATGATACAAAAAACATATTCAGTTATTTTTATCGAATCAGAGACCATCCACCGTTACATGGTCTCTGCTCTTCATACTATGCCTTTAGCGTTATAACCGCTTACTTTACCACTGGGACGACACCCAGGATAACTCAAAAGAGGGCCTTACTCTGCCTTCCTATAAAGGCCTTTCTCCGCCCTTTTAAAAGATTTTGAAATGAACTATATCTAGTTAAGTTCCCATATGCGCCCATAACGAGGGCACGGCTATTCGAATAGTTTTGACTCTGCAGTGTGTACACTTTACCCACATGAGATAGATCTGCTCGATGCCCCACATGATTCCTTAGCCATGCAGTTGAGTAGACTACCACAGGGCTTTTACAATGCATTTTCCTAGCGAGTTACGACCGCTAAGGTTTCCACTTCCTCCTGCACGACCACCCTTCTAGAAGCCCCTCTTGCGCCATCACGTCGGAGGATGTGGCCATCCTCACCCGCCCGTGTTCACACCGACGCAACTCTTACTAAGTCAATGCAAATTAGTTGGCCTGCCTACACTTTGCCGATGTGGTTGTACATGTTGTATCGTGGGAGATTATCACAAGATTCAGTCCTTAAGTGTCATCTGGGCGGTTCTACCACAATCTCTTGTGCTATCACGGCACCACTTTATCACAAATCTGTGCTATCACGGCACCATTCAACACTCCCGCCCTCAACCATCCGCCCAGATAATTAAGCATGTGAGGTTCTTTTGGATGAAACATACACTTATACTACCATGATCCAGTCATCATCACAATGACTGCCCAATACTGCTTTCTTTAATTTACAAGATATGCTAGGGTGCTCTCACACCCTTGTTCATCTAAACAACTCTAAGCATGCATTTATAATTATAGACTTAGTTTCAAAGGAGGTGTAGCATTATTACTTTTACTAGGGTGACAAAGATCACATAGTCAAAGTATGGCCAAGGATATATATACCAAATCAAGAGAACATGGGCATATATCTACATTCTGAAATTAACATGTATCGCAACATAAATATAAGCATGCAAGTTATAATACTTAAACCAAAATACTTTATCGAAACATAGGCTCAAAATGATCAAAGCATTGACTCGCCTTGGTTGTCGAGGTCCGGTTTTGAACGTTGGATTCTCTGACACCGCAGCTTCCTCCTCTTGAGTCTCGAAGCTACGTTTTATCTGTGAAAATTTAGATAAAATCATCACAACAATCAAATAACACAATGAAAATTTAAATAAGCTTCAAAAGTGTTGGTTCTGGTTTCATTAAGTAGCCCTTGATTTTAGATGAATTTAGAAATTGATTTTACTAAATTTGGAGCTAAAATGAACAAGTTATAGTTGGAGCTAAAATGAACAAGTTATACACATTTGAATACTTTCGGTTTGAATAAATCCCAAAATAATAAAATCGACGAGCGGGCCCACCGCAGAGACCGCACTCATGCGGTCTCGACATCGCGGGACCCAGTGGCGAGGGCTCACGCCCGCTCCCGCTGCCACGACAAAGGGGCACAGGGAGGCGCGGTGGCTCAGCGCCGTCACCGGCGGTGGGACCCACATCGCTGATTTGTTTTAAAAATGGCTCAACCTCGGGCGCCGCGTGAGCGGGGGCTCGAGCAGCCGAGGGAGCCACGGGGGAAGAGGGTGAGCGACGGTAGCCAACCCGCCATTCGTTTATCTCACCCCTAAGGGATGATTTTTCCCCTTAAGGGGTGCGAGGGTGGACGAGGCGGCCGAGGCCGGAAGACAGTGGCCGTCGCGTGAGGGAAACTCACCGAGGGTCGGGAGCTCGTGAAATGCAAAGCTGAGCTTGCGGCGTCTTGGTGGTGGTGAGGAGGCCGGGGCCACCGGAGGTGGGTCGGCGATGCAGGCGGCGGCTCGGGAGGGCTCACGGCCGGGCGAGCTACTGGCCGTCGGCGAGCTCGGGGAGGCCGGCAACGGCTCGGCGATGGTGCTGGAGATGGTGTGGGAGCAAAGGATCGAGCTCCCACAGTGGGACCGCAGAGTGCGGCGAGGGCCGCCGTGGGAGTTGGGGAAGAAGGGGCATTGCCGTCGATGGGGTGGCTCTTGGGGCAATTGAGCCGGAAAAGCGACCGAGGAGGGCACGACGAACCTTCAGGCTGCTCCCGGGCTTTATAGCCGGCAGAGCCCGCTGCCCGGAGGCCTGGCGGGCGGCTACAGCGGTGGGCGGCGGCGGACACAGGCGGCGGAGGCGGCGGGGTTCGGGGGACGACGTGGGGTCTTTTGTAACACCACGAAAAACTTAGAAGGATTATGTAATAGAATTGTTGTCGGTTGTTTTGTAGCATCATGTTGGTTGGGTTCTAAAATAATTTTTCTAAAAGTTCTAAGGAAGAGACCACTGCTTAATTAATAGTAATTGCTAAATTGAATTGAATCGAAAAGATGATCCATGATAAAGATTTTCAAAGATAGCATAAATAAGTTGGTCACTATGCCAAAGAAATATTTGTGCACAAAGTAGTAAAATCACGAGTTTGTAAAAGAAAAGAGGAGAAAATAAAAGAAAGAGAAAGGGTCCAGTTGTGGGCCCAAAGATGGTCAATGTAGTGGTCACCTCATTGGGAAAATAATTTTCTTAAACCCAAGAATACCTCAGGGAGTTCACGTAAATTTTCTAGAATTTTGGTGGTAATTTCATATTTTTACGGACTATATTAAGTCCTCCGCATTTGGAAAATCAAAAGTCAAAATAAAACCCATTGAACCCCGGTACGCGTGGGCGGCCGGATCCGCCCACGTCGCCCCGGATCCGCCTCCCCTCTCTCGGGTCGGCGCGTTCGGACCGGATGGCGCCACGTCCCTCCCGGCGCCATCTCGGCCATCCGCGTGATCGCCTCTCGCGCCCTCTCTCTCGCAAGCGGGCCCGCTTGCAGAGTCACATCCTTTCTTCCTCCTCCTCCAAGCACGGACCCCCCTCGCGGCCGTCGGCGCCTGCTGTGGAGACCCGCAGAGGGGCAGCGTTATGGGGAAAAGGCCCCACGTCGTCCCTCGAACCCATTGTCCTTCCGCCGCCTGTGTCCGCCGCTCACCGCCACAGTGCCTTCCCCGCCCCCGGCTCCTCCGGGCGGGCGTTTTGCCGGCTATAAAAGCCCGGGAACAGCCCAAAGGTTCGTCGTGCTCCCTCGACATTTCTCACCGCCCATTGCCCTCAAGAACCACCCGATCACGGCAACTACCCTTCTTCCCCAACTCCGGCCGACGGCCCTCGCCGCAATTCGGTGATCCTCACTTGTGGGAGCTCGATCCTTTGCTCCCACACCATCTCGCACCATCGCCGAGCTGTTGCCGGCCTCCCCGAGCTCGCCGACGGCCAGTAGCTCGCCGGCACCGTGAGCCCTCCCGGGCCGCCGCCGCCTCGTCGCCGACCCACCTCCGGTGACCCCGGCCCTCCCGTCACCACCACCGGCATCGCCATGAGCCCGGCTTTGCATTTCACGAAGCCCCGAGCCTCGGTGAGCTTCCCTCGCCGGGCGGCCACCCGTCTTCCAGGCCTCGGGCGCCTCATCCACCCCTCGCACCCCCTTAAGGGGAAAATCATCCCTAAGGGTGAGATAAAACGAGCGGGGGTTGGTCACCGCTCACCCTCTTTCCCCACGGCTCCCTCGGCGCGTTCGAGCCCCGCTCATGCAGCGCCGAGGTTGAGCCATTCTTTAAAACGTCGGCAGTGGGCCCCACTGCCGGCCGATCATGCGCCACCCACCCGCGCCTCCGGGCCCCTTTGTCGGGGCAGCGGGAGCGGGCGAAACCCGCCGCTGGGTTCCACGCGTCGACCCGCGCAAGTCACGGTCTCGACGATGGGCCCCACTCACGATTTTATTCTTTTGGGATTTATTCAAACCGAATGTATTCAAATATGAATAACTTGTTCATTTTAGCTCCAAATTTAGTGAAATCAATTTCTAAATTCATCTAAAATCAAGGGCTACTTAATGAAACCAGAACCAACACTTTTGAAGCTTGTTTAAATTTTTATTGTGTTATTTGATCGTTGTAATGTTTTTTTTATCTAAATTTTCAAGATATGAAACGTAGCTTCGAGACTCAAGAGAAGGAAGTCTGCATATATAGAATCTAACGTTCAAAACCGGACCTCGGCAACCAAGGCGAGTCAATGCTTTGATCATTTTGAGCCTATGTTTTCAATAAAGTATTTTGGTTCAAGTGTTATAAATTGCATGCTTATATTCTATGTGGCAATACATGTTAATTTCAGCTTTTAGATATGCCCATGTTCCCTTGATTTAGTATATGTCCTTTGCAACACTTTTGCTATGTGATCCTTGTCACCCTAGTAAAAGTAATATTGCTACGACTCTTTGAAACTAAGTCTATAATTATAAATGCATGCTTAGAGTTGTTATAGATAAACAAGGGTATGAGAGTACCTAGCATATCTTACAAACTAAAGATGCAGTATTGGGCGGTCATTGCGATGATGACCGGATCATGGTAGTATAAGTGTATGTTTCATCCAAAAGAACCTCACATGCTTAATTATCCGGGCGGACGGTTGAGGGCGGAAGTGTAGAATGGTGCCGTGATAGCACGATTTGTGGTAGAGTGGTGCCGTGATAGCACAAGGGTTTGTGGTAGAACCGCCCGATAGCACTTAAGGACCGAATCGGTGACAATCTCCCACGATATAACCAAGACAACCACATCTTTGCAAAGTGTAGGCGGGGCCAACTAAGTTGCATGGACTTAGTACGAGTTGCGTCGGTGTGAACACGGGCGGGTAGAGGATGGCCACATCCTCAGGCGTGATGGCGCAAGAGGGGCTTCGGAAGGGTGGTCGTGCAGGAGGAAGTGGAAACCTTAGCGGTCGCAACTCGCTAGGAAAGTGCATCGTAAAAGCTCGTGATAGTCTACTCAACCGCATGGCTAAGGAATCGTGTGGGGCAATGAGCGGATCTATCTCATGTGGGTAAAGTGTACACACTCTGCAGAGTCATGAACTATTCGAATAGCCGTGCCCACGGTTAAGGGCGATATGGGAACTTAACTAGATATAGCTCTGCTTCAAAATCAGACAAAATGGCGTAGAAAGGCCTTTATGGGAAGGCGAGTAAAGGCCCTCATTTGAGTTGTCCCGGTGTCGTCCCGGTGGTGCTGTAGCGATTATCTGTTGAAGGCATGGTATAATGAGCGAGAGATCATGTAATGGTGGATGATCTCCGATTCGATAAAGAAAATGTAGATGTCGGTGAGGATCATGTTTAAACTTTCAAATGGCTAGGTCCTAGAAATTTTAAGTATTATAGTTCAAAAGGCATATTTCATAAATAAAGCAACTTGAGCCTTTCCTTGTTAAAAGCCTTGCATACTATCTCTTGCATTTGGTGTGTTGACTCGTGAGCACGGTGGTTAGTGTGCTCACTCGCAATACCAAAACCCGTTCCTGAGCTCAAGACCCTTATGCCTTTGAAGAAGCACTGCTGCGGATGGAGAAGACCGCTACGAATTAGGGCGCTTATTGCGCGCTTAGCACCTTAGGCATTTAGACTAAGGTGTGGTTTCATCGAGATGTTCTAGAGCCCTAGAATGTTTGTATGACCACTTTTGCCCTCGATCTCTTGTGGTTTAAAGGCCTATTTTGTATCTCTTCCACGCTAGACTTTTTGAATTGTAAATATTTGGCACCTTGGCCCTATTGTACCTCTCTGCCTTTGTGAAGGCCTAACTACACTATTGCAATGTAATATTGTTATGGCTTGTTGTAATTTTCGCGTGTATGAAATGATTGACAATGTATCTGTGTGCATTATCTACTGATCCAGGGAATAATGCGGTAAGGCACAGCAGGGTCTGGATTGCAAAATCCGGGTCCGACAGAGCTGGTATCAGAGCATACGACTGTAGGGTAAAAACCTTAGTTGGCCGTTAGTATTTAGGCTGTTGTATATTTAAAAATGTATAAAAGGAAGTTCTTAAAAATATAGCGTAATATTTCTTTCCGCATCCTTCCTAGCTCTACTCTGATCTACTTTTCAGTTGTTATTTTGAAAAATTACTAACGACACTATTTAATTACAGATGGCAGGAGTTGCGGGCGTTGGACACTGGGACTTCTTTGCTCACTGAGTGCGTGAGGGAGAGTTTGGATATCGCCATAAACTACTCCACTACTTGGGCTCTGAGGACGCACCCATCTACCGCGGTCGGAGGACCAGGATAGGAGGAGACGAGTCCTGGTTGGTGGAGATTTTCATCTACCCCCGGCGCGAGGGAGACCAGTCTCACTTGTTCCAGACTACCCACCGGAGGAGCCTAGTGGCAGCGCTCTACAGACGCCGCCTGCTTGGTTTGGGCGTCCGACTTTGCGACATCCACGCGACATCGGTGTTAGAGTCACCCTTCACCTACCACCCTCTGCGGACGGAGCACGCCCGTTCGACGGACCCGGTGACGAGTTGGAGGACGACCCGAGGCTTACCTACCAGGTGGACCTCACTCGGGTCATGGGTACAGCCCATGTGGTGGCCCAGGAGGAGATCACCGCGCCTGGGCGCCTCGCCACGCCACATCGAGGTGGACTCCCTGCGAGCAGCTTCGCCCGAGGTGCGGGCCTTGGCGAAGGCCAAAGCGGAGGCGCTGCCCGCACCTGCACTCAGCAGCGCCCACACCGACTCGGTTCCCACCTCCACGAGTGTTACGGGGACTCGCACTGTGCTCACAAAGACGTAGGCGTGCGACCCCACGGGCCTCGATCCGCTCACGCCGTGGAGAGACTCGACGCAGCCGTTCACGCTCTCACTCCGACACCGACCCGTCTGAGTTTAGTGGTAGCAGGTCCCGTTCACAGTGTACGGACTACACCCCCTCCAGTCCCAGTGTCGGTGACATGGAGGAGTAGGCAGTGCGTGGGTCAGCTAGCACAGTGCTTGCTAGAGTTAGCTAGTAATAGCAAGCATAGGCCCCACCCCACTAGTAGCGACTTATACCGGTACCTTAGTATCGTTAAGTATGTGTATGTTTGTAAAGTCCAATGGCTTGTGAAGCCATAAAAAGCGGCTATGTGATGAACTATCTGTGCTTAATGAAAACGGCCTTGTGTTTAATTACATTGTTTGATAATTGCATTGGTTCTCTATTGTGTCGGTCGTGGGTTATTAACTTTTATAGGAGGTTAGATCAAGGGTCTAAAGAATGTTAAAATTATCTACGATGGCTAGCCATAGAGTTACCCGCGCCCAAGCGGGAGCCAACCCGCACATGCGTGCGTAAGTGGAAGCCAGGTCAAGAAGCCCAAGAAGGTGAAGGGAAGAGGCCCAGTCAAGGGTAAACCTCCCACCCCCACCGCTAACCCCTCCATGGCGCAAGTTATGGCCCAGCAAACGCAAATACTTCAGCTATCTTGGCGGTCGGCAGACCCACGCCAATGTTCACGCCTCCGACATGGGAGATTTCATCAGGACCTCGCCCCTCACCTTCGCCGGGCGAGATGAGCCCTAGAGGCTAAGATTGGCCGAGGGATACGAAGGAAGCTCCGTTTGGCCAAATCTGCGAGGATGACCAAGTGCTCTTCGCAACCCATCAACTACAAGGGGCATGGCGCTGGTGGGAAAATTATTTGGCCACCAAGGGATATGAGGATACTCCAATGGAGCTAGCACCTCAACTATAATGTGGGCGTAATTCAAGGTGGCCTTTAAAGCCAATTTTGTCCCACCGTGGGGTAATGAGAATAAAGAAGAATGAATTCGGGACCTTGAAGTTGTATGGCACTGTCGGGTCAATGATTATCTTACCAAGTTTAACCAAGCGGCCCGCTATGCCCCTGTGGATGTAGCGGATGAAGAGGAGAAGATCGACCGGTTCTTGAAGGATGAATGAAGAACTCCTGCGACTCATCACACAGACTTCTCCACTTTCATCGGTGGTGAATAAGGCATTGGTCCCGAAAATGAGAAGAAGAACACGGAAGCTAGTCGCAAAGCGGAGCGGTGTGGTTCGGCGCCGCAAGGAAGGTTCATCCGAGATTCTTCAACAATTCTCCCTTCTCCGGGCAGCCCGCCTCGAGCCAAACCCGGCACCTCGTCCGGGTGGTAGCACGTTCGCCTCCACTCGCCCACGGGCGGTGCGAGAACAAACCCTCGACCCCTTCAATTGCTTCAACTGTGGAGAGAAGGGCACTACGCCTATCGCCGCCCTCGCGCACCACTCGGTGAAATTCAACTTGGGCACCACCCCCTCCCGAGGTCAAGCTTCAGCACCCAGCAGAGGAAATCAGGCTCCTCAATCCAACCGGGCTGCATCAACTCCAAATCGGGGAAGGGTAAATCATGTCACCGTCAAGAAGGCGAGGAGGTCATGGAGTCCTATTGGGTGCGTTTTTACATCAAGACCATACCAGCACGCGTCCTTTTTGATTCTGGGGCATCGCATTCATTTATAGCAAAGGGGTATGTGGATAAACTTAAGCTGCCTGTCCACCTGTTGAAGAAAGCATTAATGCTTAGTTCACCCGCAGGAGTGATTAAGGCCACCTTAGTGTGTCCGGGAGTAGAAATTGTCATGGAAAGATTTATATTCCTAGCAGATTTAGTTGTGCTAACCTCCCAGACCCTGGATATTATACTAGGTATGGATTGGTTAGCTAAACATCAAGGGATATTAGATTGTGCCTTGAGGCAAGTTAAGTTGACCAAGGGCCCAGGATTGACCATTGTGGTAAAGGTGGACCGACCATATAGATGTTGGTGATATGCCCTAGAGGCAACATGGAGATGTTGAATATATCACATACTATGTTTATGATACATTGCTTTGTTCCTTGAAATAGACATTATCATTATTGATCAATGAGTATGTGACTTATTCATGAGACTCTTAATGCCAAAATGTTGCTATTTCTAAATGATCCCTGATTATATTTCATATGAGGAACAAATATGATTCAAAGATCGACATATGTATTGATTGATGATCATGTCTCATGGATCATGGTATGGAGATACCAAATCAATAATATGGACATGTGTTAGTGAACATATGTTGGATAGACCCGCCATGAGACAACTGCAGATTCCATGTGTCATCGCTTGGTCTCAAGTAGTGTTTATGTGGAATCCTAGACTTGAGATCATCATGGTTCCCGGCATGCGTGGTAGCTACTTTGGGACTACTAAACACTACTCCGTAAATCGGGTAGTCATAAAAGTAGTCTTTGGGTTTGCCATGAAACATGTAGTGGGATGTGAATGATCAAGATAGAATTTGCCCCTCCTTATGGGAGAGATATCTCCGGGCCCCTCGATGTAATGGATTATGAAAGTGCATGGCCATGCCAAGGTGATTGAGGAGTCAATCACGAGTTTATAATCCATCACGGAATCGAGAGAGTGATTAAGCTATTAAGAGGATGACACGGGTCTTGCCTTGAGCTTAATCTATATCGTGAGGCAAAGGTTAGTACATGAGAACATTACGAGTTCAGATATAATCTTCACGTATACTTTGGGGTTAATATGTCTTACTAGAGGCCGCTATTAACACGGTGACCGGAAAGGTGTTTCGGTCGCGACCAAGTATCGTGAACCTACAGGGTCGCACACTTAACGGGTTGGAACACTAATTCGAATATGATTCGGATATGGGCTCAATTCGGATAGAGATCCGGATAGACTCCTATTGGGCCTCGGTCCACGAGGCCCAAGTGAGGAGGTCTATATATGGAGGCGAGGGGGAGAGGAACGATCGATATCCCGAGCTAAACCACGCCGCCACCTCCAGAGCCAAACCCTAGCCGCTCGCGAGTCTTTGGTACACTCGCGATCGGCGTTCAACTCCGGACGTGTGGATACGGTGGAGACGCCGCTTGTTGCGGCGTTGATCGGCATCAACAACCTACATATTGGATCCGCTCGTGGTGCGGTTGATCGCGTGGAGGAGACGATCGGTTCGGGACGATCGACTACTTCCACTACTACCTCGACAGCGCTGGTTGGATCGGCTCCAACTCTTCTTCCATTGCTGCTGGCGTCTAGTGGTAACGATCCATGATCCCTCCTTAAGCATGATGTTCTTGTGTGCGCGGTAGAAAAGTTTTGTTTTCTGCTATCGTAGCCTTCGCGCAATCCATTAATAGATGGGGTCGAGAAATATATTATTGCGAAGATGTGCCGCTAGAAGGAATGATGGTAGTGCAAGACTATACTGAAGTCTTCCCTGATGAGCTACCTGGCATGCCCCCAGACAGAGATCTCGAGTTTGTTATCAATTTGAAGCCTGGTGCTGCCCCTACCTCCAAGAGACCATACCGGATGACCGTAGATGAGCTAGAAGAATTGAAGAGAGTTTTCAAGAATTGAAGAAGAGATTGACTACCACCCCAGTGCTAGTTCTGCCCGATGTGCGGCGAGACTTCGAAGTATACTGCGATGCGTCTCATCAAGGGCTTGGGGGTGTGCTTATGCAAGAAGGCAAGGTTGTGGCATATGCATCCAGGCAACTTCGCCCTCACGAAGCCAACTACCCAACCCATGACACGGAATTAGCTTCCGTGGTTCATGCCACGAAGATCTGGAGGCACTACCTTATTGGTAACCACCGTGATATCTACACGGATCACAAGAGCCTCAAGTATTTCTTCACCCAACGCATCTAAATTTGAGGCAAAGAAGGTGGGTGGAGTTGATTAAGGATTATGACATGGCGTCCACTACCACCACAGGAAAGCTAACGTAGTGGCAGACGCTCTGAGTAGGAAAGCCTACTGTAATCACCTTATGGGTCGGGAGCACCAACCTGAATTATACAAAGAGCTAACATACGAACCTAGGGATTGTAGAAGAAGGAACCACGACCGCCTTTGAAGAACAAACAAGTATTGAAGAAATGATAGAAGCTGCACAAAAGGAGACCCAATTTGTTATGAGTTGATAGCATCATGTGGCCAAAAGATTAGTTCGTGCTCCTTCTTTGATGTACTGTGACTTGCCCCTACCTACCGGTAACACCATCGGGGCTAGCTGCGCCTGATCGCAGAATTGAGCCAACGGATCGAGGTCTTGTGTTGCGGTCTCCTCGGGCATACCGATCGCGATGATCAATGTGATTGATCTAATGAAAATTGAGACACTTTGAATGGCTCGGTTTGGGTTGATTTGATCGGCCGATGAGATTTTCATAGCGATTTCATAGATGCGATCTTGCCACGAAACCAGGGGCGGCTCCCCTCGACCCCCACCACGACCCGGCCAGGACCGCCGTTCTGCACACGCATAGATTGTTATAGAAACACATTCATGTCGGTGTAGAATATGTTCTACGCTAACTTGTTTTTGCGGGAATGATGTGAATGGTATGGCATAGATGCATATGTGATGCATGTGTGTTTTGGCGGCTGTGTCGTATTAATCACGGTAGGGTTGAGGTCGTTCTTTAATTGTATAACGACACTGCGTGTCGACTTGTGATGTTGAGCTCCTCATGTAATTCATTTGCTACCTATTAGTTGTAATAGTTTAGTTCTTTGCTATGGAGCTTCAAGCATGATGACAAAGAGGACAAGAAGTGTGGCGAAGAATATCACCGTGGAACCATGGCGATGGCGACCACTACGATACAAAATGCCATACCATTCACGGTATAATGTGATTATATGCATGTGATGTTTATTTCTTGTCATACTATTCTTTCATGCCATACCAACTAAGGGTTAGTTTTCATGATAGAATAGCTTCTCTCAAGAAAATTAAGAATTTGTTTTGATGCCCTTCCAATTCTCGCTACTTATAAGAATCATGATCATTGTTTGGTAGGTGCATTAAAGCGGTACCATCAACTATCTTGATCTAATAGGGTGGATGTCGGACATCCACATGCATAGTATTGGTTTACTTGACAAGGCTATCAAATTAGATTTGGGCCTTGGGGCATGGTGTTGGGAGCCGGGGCATTGGATGCCACCCAACAAACAAGAGTCACATAAGATGTGATTAGCAAGTGTTGCTTACCTCGTCACTAGGTTTCTAGCGGTGATGCCAAAGCTCACTAGAACTTAGATGAACATGGATCTTGACCACTATATGTCGTTAGAGGGAAGACGATTACAAAACATATAGTGGGAGTATCTTTGTTAAATTGTTTAATGGAAGATCAAACATGAACATAGTGCTAAACTTTGCATATTCTTTGTTGTAGATCATGTCAACTAATGCCGCATCCAGTTCTTTTAATTTGCGATCTATTCTTGAGAAAGAAAAACTCAATGGAGCGAACTTTTTGGATTGGTATCGCAACACGAGAATTGTTCTCAAGCAAGAGCGCAGGAGCATGTCCTTGAGTCTCCTTATCCCGATGACTT
The DNA here is from genome assembly GCA_036346245.1 of Bonia amplexicaulis. Classification (NCBI taxonomy): domain Eukaryota; kingdom Viridiplantae; phylum Streptophyta; class Magnoliopsida; order Poales; family Poaceae; genus Bonia; species Bonia amplexicaulis. The sequence goes on along the minus strand of JAYGGG010000284.1, from coordinate 309,752 downwards.
GCACGATAATGCTACCGTGGTGCGGAAAGCTTATGAGAAGCAAACGAATGATTACCTTGATGTGAGTCGTCTCATGCTTGCCACAATGTCCTCTGAGCTTGAAGCAATATGAGAACACGATGCCTACAATATCATTGTGGGGTTGCGTGGTATGTTTGAGAACCAAGCAAGGGCTAAGAGGTTCAACACTTCAAAGTCCTTGTTTGCGTCGTGTGCTTGCGAAGGGAATCCGTCGACCCTCATGTGATTAAGATGATTGGCTACATTGAGAGTCCGAAAAGCTTGGTTTTCCCCTTAGCCAAGAGTTGGCTATCGATGTGATTCTTGATCGCTCCCCTCGAGCTTGAGCCATTCATTCGAACTATCACATGAACAACATGGACAAGACCTTGGTGAGTTGCATGGGATGCTAAAATCACCGAGGAAAGCATTAAGAAAAGCACCATCATGTGATGATGATGCAGAAAGGCAAGGGCAAGCCCTATGTAAAGAAAGGCGCGTCAAAGAAAGTTAGCTCCCGATGAGATCGCGAGCGGTTCTAAGGCCAAGCAAGTCAAGAAGGGCCTCGCTCGATGCGCATTGCTACCATCAGAAGCAATCGGGACATTGGAAAAGGAACCCAAAGTACTTGGAGGATCTTGAGAAAAAAAGGAAATGCGACTTCGCTCGGTATAAATGTTATAGAAATCAATCTTGCTACTTCATCTACCGATTCTTGGGTATTTGATACGGATCGGTTGCTCACATTTGCAAATCGTTGCGGGGGCTAAGAAGAAGTAGAAGTTTGAGGAGGAGCGGTGGATCTTCGCGTGGCAATGGAGCAAAGTTGTCATGGTGGTGTTGGCACCATGCCATTGTCTTTACCTTCGTGATTAGTTTTGGAATTGAATAATTGTTATTGTGTTCCATCTCTTTCCAAGAACATTATTTACGCTTCATGTTTACAAGCGAAGGTTATGACTTTAGATCTGTGAACAATGGTTGTTCTCTTTATTTCAAAGATATGTTCTATTGTCATACTCCATTGGTGAATGGGTTATATGTTCTTACTCTTGAAGAGTCATCGGTCTATAACATTAATACAAAGAGGCAACGATCGAATGATTTGAATCCACGTTTATTTGGCACCGCCGCTTAGGTCACATAAATGAGAAACGCATGGAGAAGCTCCATAGAGATGGTATTCTGCACTCATTTGATTTTGAATCATTTGAGACATGCGAATCTTGTTTACTTGGAAAGATGACAAAAGCACCTTTCACCGGTCAAGGTGAGCAGGCAAGTGACTTATTGGCACTCGTACATTCGATGTATGTGGACCAATGAGCTCAACGACCCGGGTGGTTTTCGAGACTTCATAACTTTCTCGATGACTTTAGTAGATATGGATATATCTACCGATGAAACATAAGTCTCAATCCTTTGAAAAGTTCAAAGAATTCCAAAATGAAGTGCAAAATCATTTAGGCAAGACAATCAAGTTTCTACGATCCGATCGTGGAGGCGAGTATTTGAGCCATGAGTTTGGTAATCATCGAAAGGATTGTGGAATTGTTCCACAATTGACTCGCTTGGAACACCTCAATGGAATGGGGTATCTGAACGAGAAACGCACCTTATTAGATATGGTGCGCTCCATGATGAGCCACGATGATCTTCCGTTGTCTTTTGGGGTGCGCTCTTGAAACAGTACCTTTCACACTAAATGTAGTTCCATCAAAATCGAGAGAAAGACTCCATATGAGATGTGGACAGACAACGCCCTAGCTTGTCTTTTCTTAAGATTTGGGGATGAGACTTATGTAAAACGTTTACAATCGATAAGCTCATCCTAAATCGATAAATGCTTCTTTATCGGGTATCCTAAGGAAACAAAAGGATATTACTTCTATAATCAAGAAGAAGGCAAAGTGTTTGTCGCTCAAGATGGTGTCTTCTTAGAAAGAGTTTCTCTCAAGAAGGGATAGTGGGAGCATGATGCAACTTGAAGAAATTCGAGAAACACACAAAACGTTTCAGCTCTGAGAACCACAACAGATGAACAAACTGTTGAAGAACTGTTGTGGACACACAAGCACCACGTGGGTCGAGAGGTCACGTCGTGTACCGAGAGGTACATGTTCTTGACTACTCAACAACGGATATATTGTTGTTAGACAACGATGAACCTAAGACCTATGAAGAAGCGATGGTGGGACCAGACTACGAGAAATGGCTTGAAGCCATGAGATCCGAAATTGAATCCATGCACAAGAATCAAGTTTGGAACTTGGTTGATCCACGATGGTGTTAAAACCATTGAGTGCAAATGGGTTTTCAAGAAAAGATAGACATAGATGGAAATGTTCACATCTATAAGCGCGATTGGTGGCCAAAGGTTTCAAACAAATTCAAGGTGTTGATTATGATGAAACTTTTCGCTCGTCGCAATGCTAAAGTCTATTCGGATCATTCTAGCGATTCTCGCTTATTTCGACTATGAAATATGGCAAATGGATGTCAAACAGCTTTCCTTAATGGAAATCGAGTGAGGATGTGTACATGACACGACCCACGGTTTTTGTCGATCCGCAATTAGCTAGAAAGATATGCAAGTCGCAAAGATCCATTTATGGATTAAAGCGAGCATCTCGAGTTGGAACATTCGCTTTGATGAAGTAATCAAAGGGTTTGGTTTCATCAAGAACGAAGAAGAGCCTTGTGTTTACAAAAGGCTAGTGGGGCGCACTCGTGTTTACGGTCTTATATGTGGATGACATATTATTGATCGGAAATGACATTCCTATGTCGAATCATTAAGTCTTCATTGAAAAGTAGTTTCTCTATGAAAGACTTAGGAGGCGGCATATATTCTGGGCATCAAGATCTATAGAGATAGATCAAAAGGTTGATTGGATTAAGCCAAGATCGTTACATTGACAAGGTGTTGAAAAGGTTCAACATGCGAGATTCAAGAAAGGCTTCCTACCTATGTCACATGGTATAAATCTTAGCAAGAATCGGTGTCCTAGTACACACGATGAGCGGGATAAAATGAATGCGATTCCATATGCTTCACTATTGGATCCATTATGTATGCCATGCTTTGTACGCCCGGATGTCTCAGATGCTTTAAGTGCTACGAGTAGATACCGTCGATCGGTGAAAGTCATTTGGATTATCAGTAAGAACATCTTGAAGTACTTGAGAAGAACTAAAGATGTGTTCCTCGTCTATGGGGTGAGGAAGAGCTCGTTGTAAATGGTTACACCGATGCTAGCTTCCAAACCGACAAAGATGATTTTAGATCGCAATCGGGTTTGTGTTACGCACGAATGGCGGTGGTAAGTCGTGGAAGAGTTCAAGCGAGAGAGGCGATTCTTGATTCTACAACGTAAGCCGAGTACATAGCGGCTTCAAGTCGCTAAAGAGGTTTGTTTGGATCAAGAAATTTGTTTACGAGCTTGGTGTGATGGCTAGTGCCTCCATTCAATGGACCTCATCTTGTGACAACGGTGGAGCCATTCATAAGCCATGGAGATGTTGAATATATCACATACTATGTTTATGATACATTGCTTTGTTCCTTGAAATAGACATTATCATTATTGATCAATGAGTATGTGACTTATTCATGAGACTCTTAATGCCAAAATGTTGCTATTTCTAAATGATCCCGATTATATTTCATATGAGGAACAAATATGATTCAAAGATCGACATATGTATTGATTGATGATCATGTCTCATGGATCATGGTATGGAGATACCAAATCAATAATATGGACATGTGTTAGTGAACATATGTTGGATAGACCCGCCATGAGACACTTTGCAGAGATTCCATGTGTCATCGGTTGGTCTCAAGTAGTGTTTATGTGGAATCCTTAGACTTGAGATCATCATGGTTCCCGAGATGCGTAGTAGCTTACTTTGGGACTACTAAACACTACTCCGTGGCGGGTAGTCATAAAAGTAGTCTTTGGGTTTGCCATGAAACATGTAGTGGGATGTGAATGATCAAGATAGAATTTGCCCCTCCTTATGGGAGAGATATCTCGGCCCCTCGATGTAATGGATTATGAAAGTGCATGGCCATGCCAAGGTGATTGAGGTCAATCACGGGTTTATAATCCATCACGGAATCGAGAGAGTGATTAAGCTATTAAGAGGATGACACAGGTCTTGCCTTGAGCTTAATCTATATCGTGAGGCAAAGGGATTAGTACATGAGAACATTACAGTGTTCGGTAGATATAATCTTCACGTATACTTTGGGGTTAATATGTCTTACTAGAGGCCGCTATTAACACGGTGACCTAAAGGTGTTTACGGGTCGCGACCAAGTATCGTGAACCTGCTGTGGTCGCACACTTAACAGGTTGGAACACTAATTGAATATGATTCGGATATGGGCTCAATCGGATAGAGATCCTGATAGACTCCTATTGGGCCTCGGTCCACGAGGCCCAAGTGAGGAGGTCTATATATGGAGGCGAGGGAGGAACGATCCGATATCCCGAGCTAAACCCTGGCCGCCACCTCCAGAGCCAAACCCTAGCCGCTCGCGAGTGCTGGTACACTCGCGATCGGCGTTCCACCCAGACGTGTGGATACGGTGGAGACGCCGCTTGTTGCGGCGTTGATCGGCATCAACAACCTACGATTGGATGCGCTGGTGGTGCGGTTGATCGCGTGGAGGAGACGATCGGTTCGGGACGATCGACTACTTCCACTACTACCTCGACGCGTGGTTGGATCGGCTCCAACTCTTCTTCCATTGCAACTGCGTCTAGTGGTAACGATCCATGATCCTCCTTAAGCATGATGTTCTTGTGTGCGCCAGTGAAAAGTTTTGTTTTACGCTATCGTAGCCTTCGCGCAATCCATTAATAGATGGGGTTAGAAATATATTATTGCGAAGATGTGCCGCTAGAAGGAATGATGGTAGTGCAAGACTATCTTGAAGTCTTCCCCGATGAGCTACAGCATGCCCCAGACGGAGATCTCGAGTTTGTTATCAATTTGAAGCACGGTGCTGCCCCTACCTCAAGAGACCATCTTGGGATGACCGTAGATGAGCTAGAAGAATTGAAGAGAGTTTTCAAGAATTGAAGAAGAGATTGACTACCACCCGTGCTAGTTACGCCTGATGTGCGGCGAGACTTGAAGTATCTTGCGATCGTCTCATCAAGGGCTTGGGGTGTGCTTATGCAAGAAGGCAAGGTTGTGGCATATGCATCCGTGCAACCGCCTCACGAAGCCAACTACCCAACCCATGACCTGGAATTAGCTTCCGTGGTTCATGCCCTGAAGATCTGGAGGCACTACCTTATTGGTAACCACCGTGATATCTACACATCACAAGAGCCTCAAGTATTTCTTCACCCATCGCATCTAAATTTGAGGCAAAGAAGGTGGTGGAGTTGATTAAGGATTATGACATGGCGTCCACTACCACCACAGGAAAGCTAACGTGAGTGGCACGCCTTTCGAGTAGGAAAGCCTCTTGTAATCACCTTATGGGTCGGGAGCACCAACCTGAATTATACAAAGAGCTAACCGCCCGAACCTAGGGATTGTAGAAGAAGGAACCTGACCGCCTTTGAAGAACAAACAAGTATTGAAGAAATGATAGAAGCACAAAAGGAGACCCATTGTTATGAAATGGAAGAAATCTATGGGAGAAGGAAAAGCCCCAAGAATGAATCGGATCATTAAGGAATTCTAAAGTACGAAATCGTACTTTCATACCCCTCAAAGGACCTTAGGGACCTAATGCTTGAAGCACACACTCTGCATATTCCTTCATCACAGTAGTACCAAGATGTATCAAGACATGAAGCAATACTACGGTGGCCGGGCATGAAGAGAGACATTCTTGAGCACGTCGCTTCTTGTGATGTCATCAAAGGGTAAGCGGAGCACCAAAGGCGGCGGGGCTGCTCTGACCTCTGCAAATACCCCAATGGAAATGGGAAGAAGTTGGCATGGATTTCATCACGGGTTCCATAGCGAAGTCGGGATGTGATTCGATCTGGTCATCGTGGATAGGTCGACCAAAGTTGCCACTTCATTCCCGTCAAGACCACGTACAAGGGGATAAGTTGGTGAGTGTACATGTCCCGCATCGTATGCATGCATGGCATACCCAAGCGAATGTTTCAGATCGAGGTTCCCGGTTTACCTCGCATTTTGGGCAAGCTTGCATGAAGCTCACAGGTACCCATTTAGATTTCAAGATCGCTTACCATCCTCGGGCCGATGGGCAAACGGAGAGAGTAAATCAAACATTAGAAGATATGCTCCGGGCATGTGCTCTAGACTTCTCGAAGGAATGGGATAAATGTTTGCCCTATGCCGAGTTTGCCTACAACAACAGTTACCAGTCCAGCTTGAAGATGTCACCCTTTGAAGCCTTATATGGCAGGAAGTGTCGAACCCCACTTCATTGGTCCGAAGTGGGAGAAAACTACGTGTTTGGCCCTGAAATACTAAGGCAAGCAGAAGAAAAAGTTCGGCTGATTAGGGATAGGTTGTTGGCAGCCCAATCCGAGCGAGAAAAGCTACGGGATAAAGGAGAAGGCCCCGAGTTTTGAAGTTGGAAATCATGTGTACTTGAAGGTGTCACCCTTGCGGGAGTCAAGAGGTTTAAGGTCAAAGGCAAGGTGACCCAGCTATGTTGGGCCTTTCCTATTTTAGCCAAGAAAGGAGAGGTTGCATACCATTAGCCTTACCCCAAGCATGTCGAGGTTCACGATGTCTTCCATGTATCGGTGAAGAAGTGCTTGCAGTGCGGAAGACCAAGCCCACTTGAAGCAATCGAGCTCGAGAAGGACTTAACTTACAAAGAACGACCCATCGAATTTTGGACACGGTGGAAAAGAGGACGGGGCGCAATCCATTCGCACATGCGAGTTCGGTGGAGTCACCATTCAAAAAGGAGGCTACTTGGGAGCGTGAAGATCAGCTACATAAAGATTACCACACTTTGTTCTCTAGCTAAACCAAATCTAGGGTTGAGATTCTTTTAGGGGGTAGGTTTGTAACACCCTGAAAAACTTAGAAGGATTATGTAATAGAATTGTTGTCGGTTGTTTTGTAACGCATCATGTTGGTTGGGTTCTAAAATAATTTTTCTAAAGTTCTAAGGAAGAGACCACTGTTTAATTAATAGTAATTGCTAAATTGAATTGAATCGAAAAGATGATCCATGATAAAGATTTTCAAAGATAGCATAAATAAGTTGGTCACTATGCCAAAGAAATATTTGTGCACAAAGTAGTAAAATCACGAGTTTGTAAAAGAAAAGAGGAGAAAAATAAAAAGAAAGAAAAGGATCCAGTTGTGGGCCCAAAGATGGTCAATGTAGTGGTCACCTCATTGGGAAAATAATTTTCTTAAACCCAAGAATACCTCTGGGAATTCCTGTAAATTTTCTAGAATTTTTGGTGGTAATTTCATATTTTTCCGGACTATATTAAGTCCTCCCGCATTTCTGGAAAATCAAAGTCAAAAATAAAACCCATGAACCCCGTGAAGCGTGGGCGGGTGGATCATACGTCGCCCGGATCCGCCCTCCCCTCTCTCGGTCGGCAGCGTTCGGACCGGATGGCGCCACGTCCTCCCGGGCGCCATCTCGGCCATCCGTGATCGCCTCTCACGCCCCTCTCTCGCAAGCGGGCCCCGCTTGCAGGCCGTCTCCTTTCTTCCTCCTCCTCGCCGCGCCGGACCCCCCTCGCGGCGTGCGGCGCCTGTGGAGACCCCGCGGAGGGGCAGGCGTTATGGGAAAAGGCCCCCACGTCGTCCCGAACCTGCTGCCCTTCCGCCTCGCCGTGTCCGCCGCCACCACAGCAGTGCATGACCGCCGCCCCTTGACTCCTCAAAGGCGGCCGTTTCTTGACTATAAAGCAGGAACAGCCCAAAGGTTCGCCGTGCTCCACGGACATTTCTCGGCCGCCCATTGCCCTCAAGAACCACCCGATCGCGGCAACTACCTTCTTCCCCAACTCCGTGGCGACCCCCCCGCATAATTCGGTGATCCTCACCGTGGGAGCTCGATCCTTTGCTCCCACCATCTCGAACCATCGCCGAGCTGTTGCCGGCCTCCCGAGCTTCATGGGCGGACGTAGCTCGCCCGGCACCGTGAGCCCTCCCGGGCCGCCGCTGCGCTCGTCGCCGACCCACCTCCGGTGACCCCGGCCCTCCCGTCACCACCACCCGGCATCGCCCATGAGCCCGGCTTTGCATTTCACGAAGCCCCGAGCCTCGGTGAGCTTCCCTCGCCGGCGGCGGCCACCGTCTTCCGGCCTCGGGCGCCTCATCCTCCCCCTCGTACCCCCCCTGGGAAAAATCATCCCTTAAGGGTGAGATAAAACGAGCGGGTTGGTCACCGCTCACCCTCTTTCCCCGGCTCCCTCGGCGCGTTCGAGCCCCGCTCACCTTGGCGCTGAGGTTGAAACCATTCTTTAAAAGCGTCGGACGGTGGGGCCCCACCGCCGGCGATCTTCCACCACCGCGCCTCCGGGCCCCTTTGTCGGGGCAGCGATGGCGGGCGGAAACCCGCCGCTGGGTTCCACAGCGTCGACACCGCGCAAGTCGGATCTCGACGATGGGCCCCACTCGTCAATTTTATTCTTTTGGGATTTATTCAAGCCGAATGTATTCAAATATGAATAACTTGTTCATTTAGCTCCAAATTTAGTGAAATCAATTTCTAAATTCATCTAAAATCAAGGGCTACTTAATGAAACCAGAACCAACACTTTTGAAGCTTGTTTAAATTTTATTGTGTTATTTGATCGTTGTAATGTTTTTTTTATCTAAATTTTCGCATATGAAGCGTAGCTTTGAGACTCAAGAGGAGGAAGCTGCGGCTGCCATAGAATCTAACGTTCAAAACCGGACCTCGACAACCAAGGCGAGTCAATGCTTTGATCATTTGAGCCTATGTTTTCAATAAAGTATTTTGGTTCAAGTGTTATAAATTGCATGCTTATATTCTATGTGGCAATACATGTTAATTTCAGCTTTTAGATATGCCCATGTTCCCTTGATTTAGTATATGTCCTTTGCAACACTTTTGCTATGTGATCCTTGTCACCCTAGTAAAAGTAATATTGCTACGACTCTTTGAAACTAAGTCTATAATTATAAATGCATGCTTAGAGTTGTTATAGATAAACAAGGGTATGAGAGTACCTAGCATATCTTACAAACTAAAGACAGTATTGGGCGATCATTGCGATGATATTTGGATCATGGTAGTATAAGTGTATGTTTCATCCAAAAGAACCTCACATGCTTAATTATCTGGGGCGGACGGTTGAGGCGGAAGTGTAGAATGGTGCCGTGATAGCACAGATTTGTGGTAGAGTGGTGCCGTGATAGCACAAGGGTTTGTGGTAGAACAGCCCGAGATAGCACTAAGGGGTGAATCTGGTGACAATCTCCCGCGATATAACAGGTACAACCACATCTTGGCAAAGTGTGGCGGGGCCAACTAAGTTGCATGGACTTAGTACGAGTTGCGTCGGTGTGAACACGGGCGGGTAGAGGATGGCCACATCCTCCGGCGTGATGGCGCAGAGGGGCTTACGGAAGGGTGGTCGTGCAGGAGGAAGTGGAAACCTTAGCGGTCGCAACTCGCTGGGAAAGTGCATCGTAAAAGCTACGTGATAGTCTACTCAACCGCATGGCTAAGGAATCGTGTGGGGCAATGAGCAGATCTATCTCATGTGGGTAAAGTGTACACACTCTGCGAGTCATGAACTATTCGAATAGCCGTGCCCACGGTTAAGAAGCGGAACATGGAACTTAACTAGATATAGCTACTGTTTCAAAATCTGTACAAAGGGGCGAGAGAAAGGCCTTTATGGGAAGGCGAGTAAAGGCCCTCATTTGAGTTGTCACAGGTGTCGTCCGGTGGTCTTTAGCGATTATCTGTTGAAGGCATGGTATAATGGCGAGAGATCATGTAATGGTGGATGATCTACGATTCGATAAAGAAAATGTAGATGTCGGTGAGGATCATGTTTAAACTTTCAAATGGCTGGGTCCTAGAAATTTTAAGTATTATAGTTCAAAAGGCATATTTCATAAATAAAGCAACTTGAGCCTTTCCTTGTTAAAAGCCTTGCATACTATCTACGCATTTGGTGTGTTGACTCGTGAGCACGGTGGTTAGTGTGCTCACTCTGCAATACAAAAACCAGTTAGGAGCTCAAGACCCTTATGCCTTTGAAGAAGCACTGCTGCGAGATGGAGAAGACATGCAAGGAATTAGGGCGCTTATTGCGCTTAGCACCTTAGGCATTTAGACTAAGGTGTGGTTTCATCGAGATGTTCTAGAGCCCTAGAATGTTTGTATGACCACTTTTGCCCTCGAGTCTCTGCTTGTGGTTTAAAGGCCTATTTTGTATCTCTTCATTGCTAGACTTTTGAATTGTAAATATTTGGCACCTTGGCCCTATTGTACCTCTGCGCCTTTGTGAAGGCCTAACTACACTATTGCAATGTAATATTGTTATGGCTTGTTGTAATTTTAGCGTGTATGAAATGATTGACAATGTATCACGTGTGCATTATCTCTTGATCCGAGGAATAATGCGGTAAAACCGGCGAGTGCGGATTGCAAAATCGGGTCAGACATCTTTTCCCATATTTGTCCCCAGTGGGGTCTCTGCGGCGGGCGTCGCACGTAGGGGTCGGGAGGCGGAGGAGGAAAGAAAGAAGCAGGCCCTAACAGTGAGGCCCGCTTGCCGAGAGAGAGGGCGCGGGAGGCGGCCAGGTGGTGGCAGATATGGCGCTGGGTGGGGCGTGGCGCCATCCGGACCGGACGCGTCGACGGAGAGAGGGAGGCGGATCCGGGGCGGCGTGGGCGGATCCGGCCCGATCCATCGTCGGTGGGTGGGATTTTGGTTTTATTTTGATTTTGCATTTCGGCAATGCTAGAAGGCATAATGTAATTCGGAAAATATGAAATTACTTCCAAAATTCTAGAAAATTCACGAAATTCCAGACATATTTTGGTTTAACAAAATTAATTCCCACTGAGATGACCATTTTATTTACAAACTATGGGCTCATAATGGAACCTTTTCTCTTTCTTTTATTTTCTCCTCTTTTCTTTTATAAGATTTGTGATATTACTATTTTGTGTACAAATATTCTTTTGTACAGTGACCAACTTATTTATGCTACCTTTGAAAATCTTTATCATGGATCATCTTTTCAGATTAAATTGAAATTTAGAAATTACTATTAATCAAGCAGTGGTCTTTTCACAAAATTCTTGAAAGAACACTTTCACCCATCTTAACACAATATTCTACAAAATTTTCTACAATACTTTATTACACGGAGACTCTAAGTTTTCGAGACGATACAAACCTACCCCCTAAAAGAATCTAGGCCAGATTTAACTTAACTAGGAAACAAGGTAGGGTAATCTCTGCTCAGCTGATCTTCACGTTCCCAAGTAGCTTCTTTCTTTGAATGGTGACTCCACTGCACTCTGCACATGCGAATGGATTGGGTCCTGGTTTTCTTTTCCACTGTGTCCAAAATTTTGATGGGTCGCTCTTTGTAAGTTAAGTCCTCCTCGAGCTCGATTGCTTCTAATGGGGCTCGGTCTTCAGCACCCATAAGCATTTCTTCATGGGACACATGGAAGACATCGTGAACTTGAGACATGTTCGGGGCAAGGCTAGCGATATGCAACCTCCCTTCTTGGCCACAATAGGAATGGCCCAACATAGCGGGGTGAGCTTGCCTTTGACCTTAAATCTCTTAACTCCACGTGGGCGACACCTTCAAGTACGTGATCTCCAATTTCAAAACTTAGGGGCCTCCTCCTTTTATCAGCGTAGCTCTTTTGCCTGGATTGGGCCGCCAACAACCGGTCCCTAATCGAGCGAACTTTTCTTACCTTGCCTTAGAGTTTGGGGCCAAACACGTAGTTTTCTCCCACTTGGACCAATGGACGGTCAGACACTTTCTATATATAGGGCTTCAAGGGTGACATCTTGGTTTGGATGGTAGCTGTTGTTGTAGGCAAACTCGGCATAGGGTAGACATTTATCCCATTCCTTGAAAGTCCGAGCACATGCCGGGCATATCTTCTAATATTTGATTTACTCTTTCTGTTTGTCCATCGGTCTGAGGATGGTAGGCAGTGCTAAAATCTAAATGGGTACCGAGGGCTTCATGCAGACTTGCCCAAAAATGCGAGGTAAATTGGGAACCTCGATCTGAAACAATCCGCTTGGGTATGCCATGGAGGCATACAATGCGGGACATGTCTGACTCAGCTAACTTATCTCCCTTATGCGTTGTTTTGCGGGAATGAAATGGGCAACCTTGGTTAATCATCAACGATGACCCGGTGAGTCACATCGACTTCGTTGGCGGGAATCCGTAATGAAGTCCATGCCAACTTCCTCCCATTTCCATTGAGGTATTTGCGGTGAGCGATCCTGCCGCCTTTGGTGCTCGGCCTTTACTCTGGCGGACATCACAGTGAGCGACGTGCTCGACAATGTCTCTCTTCATGCACAGCCACGGTGGTATTGCTTCATGTCTTGGTACATCTTGGTACTACCAGGATGAAGGGAATATCTGAGTGTGTGCTTCCGAGCATTAGATCCCTAAGGTCCTTTTGAGGGTGCGAATGCGATTTCGTACTTTAGGATTCCTTGATGATCCAGATTCATTTTAGGGGCTTTCCCTTCTCCCATTGATTTCTTCCATTTCATAACAGCTGGGTCTCCTTTTTGTGCAGCTTCTATCATTTCTTCAATACTTGTTTGTTCTTCAAAGGCGGTGGGGCTCCTTCTTACGCAATCCCTAGGTTCGGGCGGTTAGCTCTTTATATAATTCAGGTTGGTGCTCCGAACCATAAGGTGATTGCGAGAGGCTTTCCTATTCAGGCGTGCGCCACTCGTTAGCTTTTCCAGGGTGGTAGTGGACGCTCATGTCATAATCTTTAATCAATTCTAACCACCTTCTTTGCCTTAAATTCAGATGTGACTGGGTGAAGAAGTACTTGAGGCTCTTATGGTCTGTGTAAATATCACAGTGATTACCAATAAGATAGTGCCTCCAGATCTTCAGGGCATGAACCACGGAAGCTAATTCCAGGTCATGGGTTGGGTAGTTGGCTTCATGAGGGCGAAGCTGTCGGGATGCATACGCCACCACCTTGCCTTCTTGCACAAGCACACCTCCAAGCCCTTGATGTGACGCATCGCAATATACTTCAAAGTCTCGAAGCACATCGGGTGGGACCCGACCTTTGGGGTGGTGGTCAATCTCTTCGGTTCTTGAAAACTCTCTTACGCCTTGGTCCAGCCAAATGCACTCTTTCTTGAGTAATCGGGTCACAGTGCGGCAGTTCGGAGAACCCTTCAATGAACACTTTGTAGTATCCCGCTAATCCAAGAAAGCTCCTCACCTCGATGTGGAGGTAGGCTGCTACCATTCCGTTACTGCAGCAATTTTGGCGGGGTCTACGGACACTCCCTTTTCAGACACAATATGCCCCAGGAAGGCGATGTCCGACAACGAACTCACATTTTCTGAAATTGGCATAGAGTTGGTGTTCCTTCAATCTTGTTAGTACCAAGCGTAAATGCTCGGCATGCTCGTCCGCGGTTTTGGAGTAGATGAGAATATCATCGATGAACACTACCACAAACTTATCCAGGTAGTCCATGAAGACCTTGTTCATGAGATTCACGAAATAGGCAGGAGCATTGGTCAACCCAAAAGACATAGCGTAAACTCGTCGGCCCATATCTAGTGGTGAAGGCGGTCTTGGGATGTCTTCCTACTAATCTTCGATTGGTGATAACCCGACCTTAAATCAATCTTGGAGAATCTTGGCTCCCCAAGGCGATCAAGCGGGTCATCGATCACAGGTAGTGGGTACTTGTTCTTGATGGTTACTTCATTTAAAGCCCGATAATCTACACACATCCTTGCGTTCCATCCTTCTTCTTTACAAAGATTCAAGGGATCCCCAAGGTGAGGAACTCGGCCTGATAAAACCTTTGTCCTGTAGCTCATGGAGTTGCTTCTTCAATTCCTCTAGCTCATCTACGGTCATCCGGTATGGTCTCTTGGAGGTAGGGGCAGCACCAGGCTTCAAGTTGATAACAAACTCGAAATCTCTGTCTGGTGGCATGCCAGGCAGTTCATCAGGAAAGACTTCAGTATAGTCTTGCACCACCATCATCCCTTCTAGCGGTACATCTTCGCAATAATATATTTCTCGGCCCCATCTATACGGTCGGTCCACCTTCACCACAATGGTCAATCACGGGCCCTTGGTCAACAACTTGCCTCAAGGCACAATCTAATATTCCTTGGTGTTTAGCTAACCAATCCATTCCTAGTATAATATCCAAGGTGCGGGAGGTTAGCACGACTAAATCTGCTAGGAATATAAACCTTTCCATGACAATTTCTACTCCCGGACACACTAAGGTGGCCTTAATCATCCTAACGGGTGAACTAAGTATTAATGCTTTCTTCAACAGGTGGACAGGCAGCTTAAGTTTATCCACATACCCCTTTGCTATAAATGAATGCGAGGCCCCAGAATCAAAAAGGACGCGTGCTGGTAAGGTCTTGATAGAGAACGTGCCAGTGGGACTCAAAAGACCTCCTCGGCTTCTTGGTGACATGATTAACCCTTCCCGATTTAGAGTAGATGCGGCCGGTTGGATTGAGGAGCATGATTCCCTCTGCTGGGTCTGAAGCTTGACCTCGATGGGGGTGGTGCCCAAGTTGAACTTCAGGGTGGTGCTGCGAGGGCGGCGATAGGCGTGGTGCCCTTCTCGCCACAGTTGAAGCGGTTGAAGGAGGTCGTGGATTTGTCCTTGCAGCCGGCACGAGGCGCGAGTGAGGCGATGCTACTACCGGACGGGTGCGAGGTTTGGGCTTGGAGGCAGGGCTGTCCCGGAGAAGGGGAATTGTTGAAGAATCTCGGATGAACCTTCCTTGCGAGGCCGAACCACACTTCCGTTTGCGACTCGCCTCAGGTTCTTCTTCTCATTTCTAGGACCAATGCCTTATTCACTGCCGATGAAAGTGGAGAAGTCTTGCGTGATGAGTCTGCACATGGGTTCTTCATTCATCCCTTGAAGAACCACCAATTTTCTCCTCTTCATCCCACATCCTTGGGGCGTAACGGGCGATTGATTAAACTTGGTGAGATAATCATTGGTGACAGGCATACGCTTCAAAGTCTGAACTCATTCTTCTTTATTCACATTACCCCACTGGGACGAAATTGGCCTTAAAGGCCGCCTTGAATCTGCCGGAGTTATGATTCTTCGCTAGCTCCGGTGGGGTATCCTCATACCCTTTTGTGGCGTGTAATTCTCCCACCAGCGCGGCCCTTGGAGTTGATGGGTGCATAAGAGCACTGGTCATCCTCTGCATTTGGCCAAGCGAAGCTTTCTTTACGTGTCCATGACCAATCTTACGCTTCCAGGGGCTCATCTGCCCCGGCGAAGGTAAGGGGCCGTGTCCTGATGAAGTCGCCCAGGTCGGAGGCATGAACATTGGTGTGGGTCTGCTGGCCTTTGAAGATGGCCTGAAGTATCTACGTTTGCTGGGCCATAACTTGTGCCATAGATGGGTTAGCCGGTGGGGGTGGGAGGTTTACCCTTGACACAGGCCTCTACCCTTCACCTTCTTTGTGTTTCTTGGTGGCTTCCACGCCGCATGTCGGGTTTGCTCCGACTTGTGCGGGTAACCCTATGGCTAGCCATCGTAGATAATTTAACATTCTTTTAGACCCGTGTTCTAACCTCCTATAAAGTTAATAACCCATGACCAGACACATTAAAGAATCAATGCAAACATCCAACAACAGTAAATAAACACAAGGCCATTTTCATTAAACACAGACAGTACATCACATAGCCAGCTTTTTATGGCTTCACAGCCACGCTAGGCTTTACAAACATACACATACTTAACGATACTAAGGCACTGGCATAAGCTGCTACTAGTGGGGGTAGGGCCTATGCTTGCTATTACTAGCCAAACTCTAGCAAGCATTGCACTAACTTACCCACGCACTGCCTACTCCTCCATGTCACCGACACTGGGGCTGGAGGGTGTAGTCCGTACTGCTGGGAGCGAGACACCTACCACTAAACTCGGGCGGGTCGGTGTCGGAGTGAGGCGTGAGCAGGCTGCGTCGAGTATCTCCACGGCAGGCGGAGCGAGAGGCCCGGGGCATGCGCTCTTGCGTGCTGCGAGCACTGTGCGAAGTCCCCGGACACAGGTGGAGGTGCAGGCTGAGTCGGTGTGGCGTCTGCCGAGTGCAGGTGCGGGCATTGCCGCCTCGCCTTGGCCTCTGCCAAGGCCCGTTCTGGGCGGCTGCTCACGCAAGGAGTCCACCTCGATGTGGCGTGCGGGAGGCGCTCGAGTGCGGTGATCTCCTCTTGGGCCACCACATGGGCTGTACCCATGACCCGGGTGAGGTCCACTAATGGATCGCGAGTAGGCTACGAGGCGGAAAACAAAATTTTTCTACCGCACACAAGAACATCATGCTTAAGGAGGGATCATGGATCGTTACCACTAGGCCTTGTGCAGTGAAGAAGAGTTGGAGAAGCCGATCCAACCACGCACGTCGAGTAGTAGTGGAAGTAGTCGATCGTCCGAACCGATCGTCTCCTCCGCGATCAACCACACCACGAGCGGATCAATCATGGGTTGTTGATGCCGATCAACGCCGCAACGCAGCGGCGCCTCCACGGTATCCACCGTCGGGTTTGGAGCGCCGATCGCGAGTGTACCGGCAAGACTCGCGAGCGGCTAGGGTTTGGCTCGGAGGTGGCGGCTACGGATTAGCTCGGGATTATCGGTGCGTTCCTCACCCTCGCCTCCATATATAGACCTCCTCACTTGGGCCTCGTGGACCGAGGCCCAATAGGAGTCTATCCGGATCTCTATCCGAATTGAGCCCATATCCGAATCACATTGAATTAGTGTTCCAACCCGTTAAGTGTGCGACCACAGCAGGTTCACGTATACTTGGTCGCGACCCGAAACACCTTCCGGTCACCACATTAATAGCGGCCTCTAGCAAGACATATTAACCCCAAAGTATACGTAAAGATCATATCAATTTGAACACGTAATGTTCTCATGTACTAATCCCTTTGCCTCACGATATAGATTAAGCTCAAGGCGAGACACGTGTCATCCTCTTAATAGCTCAATCACTCTCTCGATTAGGATGGATTATAAACTCGTGATTGACTCCTCAATCACCTTGGCATGGCCATGCACTTTCATAATCCATTACATCGAGGGGCCGAGATATCTCTCCCATAAGGAGGGGCAAATTCTATCTTGATCATTCACATCCCACTACATGTTTCATGGCAAACCCAAAGACTACTTTTATGACTACCCGATTCACGGAGTAGTGTTTAGTAGTCCCAAAGTAGCTACTACGCATCTTTGGAACCATGATGATCTCAAGTCTAAGGATTCCACATAAACACTACTTGAGACCAGCGATGACACTTGGAATCTCTGCGGTGTCTCATGGCGGGTCTATCAACATATGTTCACTAACACATGTCCATATTATTGATTTGGTATCTCCATACCATGATCCATGAGACATGATCATCAATCAATACATATCTCGATCTTTGAATCATATTTGTTCCTCATATGAAATATAATCGGGGATCATTTAGAAATAGCAACATTTTGGCATTAAGAGTCTCATGAATAAGTCACATACTCATTGATCAATAATGATAATGTCTATTTCAAGGAACAAAGCAATGTATCATAAACATAGTATGTGATATATTCAACATCTCCATGTTGCCTCTAGGGCATATCACCAACATCCACAGTAGGTAAGCCTCGGGTCGTCCTCCAACTCGCCACCGGGTCCCGTCGAACTGGCGTGCTCAGGTCCGTAGTGGTGGTAGGTGAAAGGTGACTCTAACACCGGCGTCGCGTGGATGTCGCAAAGTCGGGCGCGGCGGGCGGCGGCATCTGTAATCTTCTTGCCACGAGCTCCTCCGGTGGGTGGTGCGAACACGTGAGGCCTGGTCTCCCTCGCGACGGGGTAGATGAAGATCTCCACCAACCGGGACTCGTCTCCTCCTATCACGGTCCTCCGACCGCGGTAGATGGGCTCGTCCTCGTGGCCCAAGTAATGGAGTAGTTTGTGAGTATATCCAAAACTCTCCCTCACGTACTCAGTGTGAGCGAAGAAGTCCCAGTGTCCAACGTCGCAACTCCCCGCCATCGTAATTAAATAATATCGTTAGTAATTTTTGAAATAACAAGCGAAAGGTAGATCGAGTAGAGCTAGGAGGGATGCGGGAAGAAATATTACGCTATATTTTAAGAAATTTCCTTTATACATTTTTAAATATACAACAGCCTAAGTACTAACGGCCAACTAAGGTTTCACCCTCGGTCGTATGCTCGATACCGACTCTGTCGGACCCGGATTTTGCAATTCGAGACCTGCTGTGCCTTCTTGCATTATTCACTGGATCGATAGATAATGCACGGATACATTGCGAATCATTTCATACACGCGAATTCACAACAAGCCATACTAATATTACATTGCAAAAGTGAAGTTAGGCCTTCACAAAGTCGCAAGATTACAATAGGGCCAGCGGGCCAAATATTTACATTACAAAAGTCTAGCGTGGAAAAGATACAAAGTAGGCCTTTAAACCACAAGCGAGGCGAGGGCAAAGTGGTCATACAAAATATTCTAGGGCTCTAGAATATTTGGATGGAACCACCTTAGTCTAAATGCCTAAGGTTCTAAGCACGGATTATTAGTCCTAATTCCGTGTGGTCTTCTCCATCTGCAGCAGCGCTTCATCGTGAGCATCTGGTCTTGGGCTCTGAATCTGGATTGTTGGTATTGCGAGTGAGCACACTAACCACCGTGCTCGTGAGTCAACACACAGAATCTGATGGGTAGTATGCAAGGCTTTTAGCAAGGAAAGGCTCAAGTTGTTTTGTTTGCGGAAATATGCTTTTTGAACTATGATACTTAAAATTCCCTAGGACCTAGCCAGTTGAATTTGTAAACATGATACAAAAAAACATATTCAGTTATTTTTATCGAATCAGAGACCATCCACCGTTACATGGTCTCTGCTCTTCATACTATGCCTTTAGCGTTATAACCGCTTACTTTACCATTGGGGCGACACCGGGACAACTCAAAGAGGGCCTTACTCGCCTTCCTATAAAGGCCTTTCTCGCCCTTTTAAAGATTTTGAAATGTAACTATATCTAGTTAAGTTCCCATATGCGCCCATAACAGAGACACGGCTATTCGAATAGTTTTGACTCTGCAGTGTGTACACTTTACCCACATGAGATAGATATGCTCGATGCCCCACATGATTCCTTAGCCATGCAGTTGAGTAGACTACCACAGGGCTTTTACAAATACACCCAGCTGTTGTCTTATTGAATGTTGGTTGGTGTTTATATTATTGAATGCTAGTTGGTGAGTAAAGGCTTATCACAGACGGTTCTATGTTGAGAACCGTCTGTGATATTTATTATCACAGATGATTCTAAGTTTAGAACCATCTGTGATATTTATTATCATAGACGGTTCTATGTTAGAACCGTTTGTGATATTTATTATCACAGACGATTCTAAGTTTAGAACCATTTGTGATAATCCTTTATATATAACGCCATAACGTCACGAAAACTTAGAGTCTACGTGTAATAAAGTATTGTAGAAAATTTTGTAGAATATTGTGTTAAGATGGGTGAAAGTGTTCTTACAAGAATTTTGTGGAAAAAGACCACCTGTTTGATTAATAGTAATTTCTAAATTTGAATTCGAATCTGAAAAGATGATCCATGATAAAGATTTTCAAAGGTAGCATAAATAAGTTGGTCACTGTGCCAAAAGAATATTTGTACACAAAATAGTAATATCACAAATCTTATAAAAGAAAAGAGGAGAAAAATAAAAAGAAAGAGAAAAAGGTTCCATTATGAGCCCATAGTTTGTAAATAAAATGGTCATCTCAGTGGGAATTAATTTTGTTAAACCAAAAATATGTAAGGAATTTCGTGAATTTTCTAGAATTTTGGAAGTAATTTCATATTTTCGAATTACATTATGCCTTCTAGCATTGCTGAAAATGCAAAATCAAAATAAAAACCAAAAATCCCACCGTGAAGCGCATGGACCGGCCGGATCCGCCCATCGCCCGGATCCGCCCTCCCCTCTCTCTGCAGTCGGCGCGAGTCCGGTCCGGATGGCGCCACGTCCACCAGGCGCCATCTCGGCCACCATGTGATCGCCTCTCCCGCCCCTCTCTCTCTCGCAGCGGGCCCGCTGTCGGGCCGTTTCCCTTTCTTCCTCCTCCTCCGCGCGCGCTCCGGACCCCTCGGCGTGCGGCGCCCCCGCCACGGAGACCCCACTGGGGACAGCGTTATGGGAAAAGACCCCACGTCGTCCCGAACCCCTGCCCCTCCCGCCGTGTCCGTGTCCGCCGCCCACCGCGGCCGCCCGCCCGCCGCCTCCTCCGGGCGGCCGTTCTGCCGCTATAAAGCCTGGGAGCAGCCTGAAGGTTCGCCATGCCCTCACAGTCGTTTTCCGGCTCAATTGCCCCAAGAGCCACCCTATCGCCGGCGACGCCCTTCTTCCCCAACTCCGGCCGGTGGCCCTCGCAATTCTGCCGGTCCTTCTTTGGGGAGCTCGATCCTTTGCTCCCACACCATCTCAGACCATCGCCAGTTGTTGCCGGCCTCCCGGCTTCGCCGACGGTAGTAGCTCACCGGCCGTGAGCCCTCCTGAGCCGGCGCGCTCGTCGCCGACCCACCTCCGGTGGCCCCGGCCCTCCTCGTCACCACCACCAAGACGCCAAGCTCGGCTTTGCATTTCACGAAGCTCCCGACCCTCGGTGAGTTTCCCTCGTGGCGACGACCACCGTCTTCCAGGCCTCGGCCGCCTCATCCACCCCTCGTACCCCCTTAAGGGAAAAATTTTCAGCAGATAAAGCGTAGCTTCGAGACTCAAGAGGAGGAAGTGCAGTCTGTAGAATCCAACGTTCAAAACCGGACCTCGACAACCAAAGGCGAGTCAATGCTTTGCTCATTTTGAGCCTATGTTTTCGATAAAGTATTTTGGTTTAAGTATTATAACTTGCATGCTTATATTTATGTTGCGATACATGTTAATTTCAGAATGTAGATATATGCCCATGTTCTCTTGATTTGGTATATATATCCTTGGCCATACTTTGACTATGTGATCTTTGTCACCCTAGTAAAGTAATAATGCTACCTCCTTTGAAACTAAGTCTATAATTATAAATACATGCTTAGAGTTGTTTAGATGAACAAGGGTGTGAGAGCACCCTAGCATATCTTGTAAATTAAAGAAAGCAATATTGGGCGGTCATTGTGATGATGGTGGTTTATGTGGGTATAAGTATTTTTGAAAGAACCTCACATGCTTAATTATCGGGCGGATGGTTGAGGCGGGAGTGTTGAATGGTGCCGTGATAGCACAGATTTGTGATAAAGTGGTGCCGTGATAGCACAAGAGATTGTGGTAGAACCGCCTGATGACACTTAAGGACCGAATCTTGTGATAATCTCCCACGATACAACATGTACAACCACATCTTTGGCAAAGTGTAGGCGGGGCCAACTAATTTGCATTGACTTAGTAAGAGTTGCGTCGGTGTGAACACGGGCGGGTGAGGATGGCCACATCCTCCGACGTGATAAGCGCAAGAGGGGCTTACGGAAGGGTGGTCGTGCAGGAGGAAGTGGAAACCTTAGCGGTCTTAACTCGCTAGGAAAATGTCGCACATTCTCATTTCACTTGCTTATTTCCTTTAAAATTAGCCCTTCATGATGATCAATGCGTCGTAACTAGTTTAGTCACGTTGTTAAATAAATCGACCCTTATGCCATTTCAAAAGGAGGTAACTCGTCAAATTGATTGTATTCTTCCTCATCCACTACATTCTCTACTCGATAATTCTCCTTTTTCCATGAAGAACTACATGGCGTTTCTTATTTTGAATTAAACACATAGAAAATTTGAACAACTTGGTTGGCGAGTACGAATGGTTCGTCTTTGTGCAGAGAGGTTGGAGGTCCACAGTAGTGACACCGTGCTTGTCAACCTTCACATGGGAGATGTACCTAAGCGGCACCGAAATAAGGGATCTTGAAAACCACGTAGTCGAGCTCCCAAATCTCTTCTTTGAACCCATAGTACGAGTTTCTCAACCCATCGATGCGAACGCATCTATCGAACACCGCTAATACAGTTAGTGCTCTTTACATCCTGAGCCTGTGTATAGAATGTGTACCCATTTATATCATTTCCTTGACATGTCACAACTATAATGTTGGCTCTTTTACCAACCATGTCAAAATCTCACTTGGTGAGCTCCTAGCGATTTGGTCCTTCAACCATTGGTTGAATCGACTGTTGTGTTGCCTCATGATCCAAACATCTGGTCGCTCCGGATTACATTGCCAAAGCACATCCTTGTCTTTGGTCAACATAAAGCGCCACCGATCATGTGTTGCAAGGCGTGAAATAGGCTTGAGTATACGCGTCCACATACGGGTGATTGCTTTTCTTCCGATAGTTCCGATACCCTTGACATCCCCTCATGATGAGATTGAGGCACACCTATCGGTTGAATCTAAGCCATATAATCGACACAAAACTCAATGACCTCTTCGCTTGCATAACCTTCGATGATGCTGCCCTCCGGCCGAGATCGATTCCGTACATAAGACTTGAGAATTCCTATGAACCTCTCAAATGCGTACATGCTACGTAGGAATACGGGCCCGCATATTTTTATCTCCCACATAAGGTGAACAATGAGATGGACCATGATATCGAAAAACGAAGGAGGGAAATACATTTCAAGATGACATAGAGTCATCACCACCTCGTCCTGCAGAGCATCTTGTCCTTTGGGATCGACGACCTTTTGAGTAATTGAGTTAAAAAAATAACATAGTCTCATAATTGTCTCTCGAACTACGATCGGCAAAATATTTCTAATTGCAATAGGGAGCATCTGTGTCATCAGCACATAACAATCATGAGACTTCATGCCATTTAACTTCAAATCTTGCATCGAAACAAGTTTCTTCACGTTACGGAGTAACGAGGCGGAACTTTGACACCATACAACCAGCAGCGCATTCTGTTTTCTCGGCCTTGGACAGACTGTAACACGTAGGGGGAAGGTACGTTCATCCATTATCAGTGCATGTCGGTGCTAACTCAGGCCTGATGTCCATATCAGCCAAGTTAAGCCGTGCGTTGATGCCGTCCTTTGTGTTATCACGAATGTTCAGTAAGATACCAATCAAGCTGTCACATACATTCTTTTCTACGTGCATGACGTCGATGTAGTGTCAAACATCTAGGTACTCCCAATAAGGTAAGTCCCAAAATATTGATCTCTTCTTCCAGGTGTTCTTCTCATGAGCCCTTAATTTACGTCCCTTTCAAGGGCGACATCTAAATCCTTAACTATATTATAAATCTCTTTTCCCCTTAAATGCCTTGGAGCTGAACCGTCTTTCTTCTCTCCGTTAAATTGTTTCTTCATCTTGCGGTATGGGTGAGCTCTCCGGAGGAACCGGCGATGACGCATGTAGACGGTTTTTCGTAAGTGTTTCAGCCACACACTCTCGGTACCATCTAAACAGTGAGTACAAGCTTTGGCACCTTTTGTACTCTGGCCCGATAGATTAGCAAGGGCAGGATAATCATTTATGGTGAATGTAGGATCGAAATGGCAATAGAGAGGGGGTGAATGGTGCCTTTTAAAAATTCCCCTAAGTATTCACACGAAATTTCTTCTCCGATAGCTATCGAAGCTATGAAGAAAAGTTGAGTGCTCATCGGAGAATCGAAAAACGGTTTTGCAAAACCACGACTAGCTCAAAGATTGAGAATGCTCATTGAAGTGCGAGCTTGACAAAAATCTTCTCGGACGTAACTAAATTGAGACAACGTGGCAAGTGCTAGCGAAAATAACAAAACTTGAGAGTGAAAATAGAATCACTGAAAAAGTAGATCAATATATATATATATATATATATATATATATATATATATATATATATATATATATATATATATATATATATATATATATGAAAAATACCTTCTACACCGGGTGTAGTTACACCCACCTCTAATATACCACCTAAACAAACTTGAAATACTCCTTTATCATTTTAGGTACATTTGTATACTAATTATAAGATACTCCAATGTGAACCACACGAAAAACTTGTAAATGAGTTCATAGTTTTTAGCGTATTTTGTAAATACCCTTATATACTGGCGTATAAAAGGAATATGTCGAAAAATGTACATACCAAGGAAAACTGAGGCTGCGGCAGGAAAACAAAGCTCCTTGTTGGCACGAAAAGAATGAACCAAAGTGCATGTAGTCTCTGCAGTTCTTGCCCATGTTGACACCGAAAAGGGTTGCCGAGAAGCGACCTTTCCTGCTGAAGACATGTAGTAGCAAAAAATGAAGGCAACCTGAAAGCGACATGCCAAAAGCGACATATAAACTGCAGCAAATAAAGAAGAAATAGCGGTGACAAATCTAGAAAAGGTCTTTAGAAAAAGAGAAAGCGAGAAGATAAAAGCAGTGCCAAAGGCTGAGGGGAGAGAGATCAAAATGGAATTGAATACTTGTTGCTATCAAAGTTGGTGAACAAAAGCAAAGGAAATCAAAAGAAACAGGAGCGCTGCGAAACCTAACGATTGGTGAGCAGCTGCGTCGAGTCTCTCCGTAGAGCGGATGAGGCCACAGGGGCCGCGGCTCTTGCGTGCTATGAGCTGGTGCGGAGTCCCGGAACTGGTGGAGGTACAGGGCTGGGGTCGGTGTAGGTGTCTGCCGAGCTGGGCACGGCAGCGGCCGCCTCGCCTTGGCCTCTACCAAGGCTCGCTTCGCCTTCAGGCGAGCTGCTCTCGCAAGGAGTCCACCTCGATGTGGCGTGCGAGGCGCTCAAGCACGGTGATCTCCTCCTGAGCCACCACATGGGCTGTACCCATGGCCCGAGTGAGGTCCACCTGGTGTGTAAGCCTCGGGTCGTCCTCCAACTCTGTCACCCTGGTCCCGTCATACCTCGCGTGCTCTGTCCGCAGTGGTGGTAGGTGTAAGGTGACTCCAACACCAGCGTCGCGTGGATGTCGCAAGTCGGGCGCGGCGGGGCGGGCGGCGTCTGTAGTCTTCTTGCCACCAAGCTCCTCGGTGGGTGATCCGGAACACGTGAGGCCGGTCTCCCTCGGCCGGGGTAGATGAAGATCTCCACCAACCAGGACTCGTCTCCTCCTATCCTGGTCCTCCGTCCGCGGTAGATGGGCGCGTCCTCGTAGCCCAAGTAGTGGAGTAGTTTGCGAAGTATATCCGCAAACTCTCCCTCACGCACTCCGTGAGCGAAGAAGTCCCAGTGTCCAGCGTCTGCAGCTCCTGCCATCTGTAATTAAATAATATCGTTAGTAATTTTCAAAATATCAACTGAAAAGTAGAACAGAGTAGAACTAAGAAGGATGCGGGAAGAAATATTACGTTATTTTTTAAGAAACTCATTTTATACATTTTTCAATATCATGAAGCCTAAATACTAACGACCACCTAAGGTTTTTACCCTACGGTCGTATGCTCGATACCGACTCTGTCGGACCGGATTTTCAATCCGAATCTGTGTGCCTTCTTGCATTATTCCCTAGATCGATAGATAATGCACAGATACATTCTTGAATCATTTCATACATCACCGAGTTCACAACAAGCCATAATATTTTACATAGCATAGGTGAAGTTAGGCCTTTACAAAGGCGCGGATTATTCTGATGAGGGCGAGCGGGCCAAATATTTACATTACAAAAGTCCAGCAATGAAGTGATACAAAGTGAGCCTTTAAACCACAAGCAAGGCGAGGGCAAAGTGGTCATACAAATATTACTAGGGCTCTAGTAATATCGGATGAAGCCACACCTTAGTCTAGATGCCTAAGGTTCTAAGCGCGGATTATTCGTCTTAATTCTCGTAGTCTCCTCCATCCATGGCCGGTGCTTCCTCGTGAGGCATACGGATCTTGAGCTCCAGAATCTGGATTGTTGGTATTGCGGTGAGCACACTAACCACCGTGCTCGTGAGTCAACACATAGAATCTGATGGGTAGTATGCAAGGCTTTCAACAAGGGAAGGCTCAGGTTATTTTTATTTGCAGAAATGTGCCTTTTTGAACTATAATACTTAAAACTCCCTAAGATCTAGCCAGTTGGATTTTAAACATGATGCTCGATGACATATACATTTATTGCTATCGAACCAGAGACCATCCACCATTACATGGTCTCTGCTCCTCATACCATGCCTTCAACGTTATAACCGCTTACTTTACCACTGGGACGACACCCAAGACAATTCAAATAAGGGCCTTTCTCTGCCCTCCACTTTTCCATTCCCATCCACAAAGTTTTTGAAACATAACTATATCTAGTTAAGTTCCCATGTCCGCCCTTGACCGTGGGCATGGCTATTTGAATAGTTTTGACTCTGCAGAGTGTGTACACTTTACCCACATGAGATAGATCTGCTCATTTCCCCACACGATTCCTTAGTCATGCGGTTGAGTAGACTATCACAGGGCTTTTACAATGCATGCTTCCTAGCAGAGTTACGACCGCTAAGGTTTCCACTTCCTCCAGACACGACCACCCTTCCGAAGCCCCTCTTGCGCCATCACGTCGGAGGATGTGGCCATCCTCTACCCGCCCGTGTTCACACCGACGCAACTCTTACTAAGTCAATGCAAATTAGTTAGCCCTGCCTACACTTTGCCAGCATGTGGTTGTACTTGTTGTACCGTCGGAGGTCATCACAAGATTCAGTCCTTAGGGGTTATCTGGGCGGTTCTACCACGATCCCCTTGTGCTATCACGGCACCACTTTATCACAAATCTGTGCTATCACGGCATCATTCAACACCCATGCCCTCAACCATCCGCCCAGATAATTAAGCATGTCAGGTTCTTTCGGACGAAAATACACTTATACCAACATAAACCAGTCATCATCACAATAAGCGCCTTGTCTGCTTTCTTTGGTTTGCAAGATATGCTAGGGTGCTCTCACCCATGTTTATCTAAACAACTCTAAGCATGCATTTATAATTATAGACTTAGTTTCAAAGTAGTGGTAGCAGTATTACCTTTACTATCTGGGCGGTTCTGTCACGATCCCCTTGTGCTATCACGGCACCACTTTATCACAATTCGTGCTATCACGGCACCATTCAACATTCACACCTCCAACCACCCGCCCGGATAATTAAGCATGTAGGATTTTGGGGACAGAAAATATTCATACCAACATATACGAGTCATCATCACGATGACTGCTCAACCAAAATCCTCATATGTTTGAAAGTGATGCTTGGGCGTTCTCACGTCCATGAATATCTAAGCAGTACTAAGCATGGCATATAGTTACGGACTTATTTTCAAAGGCGTGTAACATTATTACTTTTACTAGGGCGACAAGGATCACTTAGTCAAGCATATTGTAAAGGATGTATACTAAACCAAGAGAACATGGATATATATCTAAAAATCTGAAATTAACATGCATTGCAACATAAATATAAGCATGCCATTTATAATACTTAAACCAAAATACTTTATTGAAAACATAGGCTCAAAATGATCAAAGCATTGACTCGCCTTGGATGCAAAGGTCGGGATTCGGGCGTTGGAGTCTCACAGTGACAGCTTCCTCTTCTTGGGCCTCAAAGCTCGTTTTATATCTTGCAAAATTTGAAAAAAATCATCACAACAATCAAATAACACAATAAAAATTTTAACAAGCTTCAAAAATGTTGGTTCTGGTTCCATTAGGTAGCCCTTGATTTTAGATGAATTTAGAAATTGGTTTCACTAAATTTGGAGCTAAAATGAATAAGTTATACACATTTGAATACTTTCGGTTTAATTAAATTTCAAAATTAATAAAATCTGACAGATGGGGCCCTTGTCGGTGAACGCCTTCAGCGGGCGCCGACACGTGGGGCCGGGCGGCGTGGCTCACGCCCGCCCGTGGCGGCCTTGCGAAGCGGGGCCCGAGCGGCGGCGGCTCACGCCCGCCTGCAGCGGCCACAGCGGCGGGTCCCATTGTCGATGGTCGGTGTATGCGTGGCCGTGACGGTGGGGCCCACATCGTCGGGAAATAAAATAAAGGCTCAACCTCGGTGCTGCGTGAGCGGGGCTCGAGCAGCGAGGCCGGGGAAGAGGGTCGCGCACGCTGGCGGCGGGCTCGTGGCGCATCTCAACCCATAAGGTGAGAATACCTCTTGAGTGGCCGCGAGGGGCGGGGCGAGGTGGTCCGGAGCCAGGGAGGCGGTGGCCGTCGCCGCGAGGGAGGTCCGGCGAGGTTCGGGAAGTGGTGAAATCGATCTTGAGCTTCTGGCCGGAAGGCGATGGTGACGACGAGGAGGCGGGGATCACGGAGGTGGGTCGGCGGCGCGGCGGCTCGGGAGGCTTCTGACAGCCGTGAGCTACGGCCGTGAGAGCTTCGGGTGAGGCCGGCAATAACTTGGCGACGATCTAGAGATGGTGTGGGAGCAAGGAATCGAGCTCTCACGGCGAGAATCGGTGGAGTTGCGGGGCCGGCGGCCGGGAGTTGGGGAGAAAGGAGCTCATCGGCGCTCGGGTGGCTTTGGGGGCGGTTAGAGGTGGGAGAGCGACGAGGCGCCGAGGCGATCCTTCCGAGGTGACCCATGGGCTTTATAGCTGGCCGGGAGTGGGGCCACAGCGGACCGGCGGGACACGGGCAGGCGCAGCCAGTGGCAGGCTGGCAATGCCAGCCGCGGCCTTGTGCAGGTGCGGGGTTCGTGGGCGGTGGTGCCACGTCACAGCCGATGCCCCCTCTGAGGTTTTATAGCGATGTGGGCGCCGTCCAGTCCGTCCACGCGTCGGCCGGGGGGTTTTTGGATTTTATTTTTGATTTTCGAATTTCCAGAATGGCTAGAGGGCACATTATAAGTCAGAAAAATATGAAATTACCACAAAAAATTCTAGAAAATTCACAGAAATCCCTAGAGATATTTTTGGGTTTAAGAAAATTATTTCCCAATAAGGTGGTTATTACATTTAAAATTCTTAGGCCCACAACCGGTTTCTCTTCTTTTTTTCCTTTTTATTTTTCTCCTCTTTTCTTTTCTAATTGGGTATATATTTACTTTGTGTAAAAACGTATATATATATCTAAATTTTTCCTACTTATTTCTAAAATCTTACACCAAGCATTTATGCCACTTTCACTTCTTAATTTAAATCTGTCTTCGGTTCTTTGAAAATCTATTTATTTTAACTTTTGAAGTTTCCTTTATAGATCATCTTTTCATATTCGAATTCAAATTTAGAGTTCTCTATTAATTAAACAGATGGGTTTTTCCTTCTTAGCATTTTACTTTCTGGGTTCTTCCCCGAAGTTTTTCAGAAAAACATTTTCAAAAGCCCAACTCAACACAATGTATTACAGAATTTGCACAACATTTTGTTCTACAATTCCTCTAAGTTTTCAGGATGTTACAAATCATAAACGGATAACTAAAGACAGACTAGTCTCAAGATCTATCATGACATGAATTAATTCAAGTTGTGCATTTTTAATCAACTTATCATGGCAAAGGCTAGTCTACACATATAAAGTCATGATAAATTTAGTAATGAAGCATCTATCATGGCAAGATGTAATGCATTGTAAACATGTCATAACAGGATAATAATCAAGGCTCCATGTAGTTATATTACAATGCAGAATGACAAGTATGCAAGAAAATCCAGCTTTTCCTCAACATGAGAAACACTTCTAGTTCAAGTAGAGTTATGTCAACATTAAGATCCAGAAAATCCCAAATGAACTCCCCTTGAACTAAAGCAATAAAATCGAGAAGCTGGCAGAGAAATCAAAGAAGGCAGTCCTTAAAGCATAGACAAGATATGGAGGAAACTATGGCTCGGACTGACTCTCATCTACCCCATATGACTCTAAGACTATCAACTGATAATCTAACACACTAAGGAGCAAACACGTACCCTGTCTACCCAAGGGTGGCCCAACCCTCGCTAGAACCTATAAGCAGTGTGTAAGCTCGACCTTGTAAGAAGAGAACCAGCTAATAAGCAGCATCATAAAATCACAAGATAAGAGTAAGAAGTCTAAGCAACTCGGTAAGAGAACCACTCTAACCTATGCTAGAAGGACTAAACCCAATGCACCCGTCTGCAATGCAATCAAAAAGGAGTAAGAGCATAATTAACATGATAAAGCAGTAAAGCACAAAGCTCCCCCTCACAACAGTCCATAAGAACAAACTACCCCAAGCTCTCCCCGCAAAGCTGAAAACCTAGAGATATCCAAAGGCTTTATAAAGATATCAGCCAACTGGTGGTCACTCTCCACAAACTGAAGCACTATGTCACCCTTCTCCACATGATCTCGCAGAAGCGTTATCACAAAAGAGTGGAACACTATCGATAACTAACCTAAAGTCCCGCAGGTCGAGACCATCAAAGCACTTGGCTACGACCAATCGGCCGCTGACAACGTGCTCGACCTCTGCGGTGGGTGTGCAACACCGTCTTGCTTCCTCGAAGACCGGAAACAAGAGAAATGCCAATGAATTGGCGGGTGCACAGTGCTCTTCCTATCTATCCTCTGACCGACAAAGTGCGCATCCGAGTAGGTTCTCAAGGAAAGACATGAAGAGGAAGAGTACCAGATACCATAGTCAATGGTAGCTCGAATGTACCGAAAGATGCGCTTCACCGCCTGACGGTGAGATACGCAAGGAGAAGCCTGAAATCGAGCACACAGACACACGGAGAAGTGTATGTCCGGTCTCGAGGCAGTGAGGTACAAGAGGGAGCCAATCATGCTGCGATACTCCTTTTGATCAACTAGCTCGCCATCCTCATCTGGATCTAGTGAAGCTGAGGTAGGCATAGGAGTTGACACCGGCTTACCATCGCTCATGTCAAAGCGTCTCAGGAGGTCACGAGTGTACTTGCCTTGATGCAAGAAAGTAACCTCCCGAGTCTGCTTGATCTGGAAGCTAAGGAAGAAAGTCAACTCACCCATCATGCTCATCTCAAACTCGGTGCTCATGACATTCGAGAACTATGAAACAAGAGCATGAGAGGAGCCACCAAATATAATGTCATCGACATAAATCTGGACGAGCAGAAAGTCAGTACCATGCCTACGAATGAACAAGGTCTTATCCACCTTACCCATCTCAAAACCATGACTCAACAGATAGGACTTAAGCCTCTCATACTAAGCTCTTGGGGCCTGCTTAAGTCCATACAAGGCTTTGGAAAGCTTGTAGACATGGTTTGGGTATTTAGGGTTCTCGAAACCTAGAGGCTGTCTCACATAGACTTCTTCCTCAATAAACCCATTGAGGAAGGCACTCTTGACATCCATCTGGTAAATCTTGAAACCCTTAGAAGCTACAAAGGCAAGCAGGATTCTAATGGCCTCAAGTCTAGCTACAAGGGCAAAGGTCTCCTCAAAATCGAGACCCTCAACCTGGGAGAAGCCTTGAGCTACCAGTCTAGCCTTGTTTTGAATGACTACCTCATCCTCACTCTGCTTGTTCTTGAACACCCACTTGGTCCCAATGACATTGTGACCTCTAGGGGGCTCAACAAGCGACCAGACCTTGTTTCTCTCGAAATTTTCTAACTCCTCATGCATGGTATTGACCCAAGACTCGTCTGAAAGAGCATGACAAACATCCTTGGGTTCAAAGGTGGCAACAAAGGCAGAATGGAGACAAAAATGTGACATGCCAGACTTTGAGCGAGTGACTCGTTCAAAAAGGTCTCCAATCATTTGCTCGGAAGGATGGTCTTTCTGGATATGTCGAGGATGTCCTGGATGAGAAGAAGAAGTGGCATCTACCTCATAAACTGATGAGGTAGGAACAGAGCCACCAGCTCCAGAAGAAGCAGAAAGCATGGGCTGATCTCCTCGAGGTGCGGTGGAAGAAGGCACCTCAAGGGGAGGACGATGAACTGGATCAGGTAGACAACCCTCATCTCCATCGTCCTCATCATCCACAAAGATGGTCTCGAACTACTCTAAAGAACCTGAGATATCGGGCCTAGTCCCCGGACTGGCCTCGTCGAAAGTTACCTCATAGGTCTCTACCATTTTACTAGACTCGCAGTTCCAGACACTATAAGCCCGCGAAGAAGTTGAGTAGCCTAGAAAGATACCATCACAAGAACGTGACTCAAACTTGTCTAGGTTCCTGGACGTCAAGATAAAGCACTTGCATCCAAATACACGAAAATGAGATACACTGGGCTTTCGCCCATATCTCAACTCATAGGAAGTACGATGCAAGTGTGCCCTAAGAAAAACTTTGTTTGAAACATAGCACGCGGTGGCTATAGCCTCAGTCCAAAACTTCCTTGGGGTAGAGTACTCAACAAGCATCGTCCTAGCCATCTCGACCAACGTACGGTTCTTCCTCTCCTAGCAGCTATTCTGCGGGGGCGTATGGAGAAGAGGCGGTGCTCTACACCTGTCTCTTCGCAGAACCTCTCGAAGTAGGAATTCTTGAATTCCGTGCCATTGTCACTACGGATCGCTCGTAAGGTACCCGGAAG
The DNA here is from genome assembly GCA_036346245.1 of Bonia amplexicaulis. NCBI lineage: Eukaryota > Viridiplantae > Streptophyta > Magnoliopsida > Poales > Poaceae > Bonia > Bonia amplexicaulis. The sequence continues at coordinate 277,024 of JAYGGG010000284.1, read as the reverse complement.
CTCAACAAAAAGCCTACTAAAAAGACCTCGAAAATGTGTAAATGTCTCATCCTTCGAGGCTAAGAAAAACACCAAGAATACCTCGAAGTCATCGACCACGACAAGAACATACCACTTCCCTCTGTTGGCCGCACTCGAGTGGTCCGACCGTGTCCATGTGGGCAGCATGTCCGGTGCATCGGTCATAGTCACTTGTGTGGGAGGGTGAGAAGCGGCAACCATCTTGCCGTGCGGCATGGGCGCAAACAAGATCTTTGACCATCTTGAGTTTCGGCAAACCACGAATGAGATCGTGGCCGCTAACTCCGGTCAAATGGTCAAATCCTATATGACCAAGTCTCCTATGCCAGAAAGTCAAGTCACGGGACTTAGAAGCAACCAAACACCGGAGAGGATCACCAGAAGACTCAGAAAAATCAGCACGAAAGATCCTCCCATAACGAGAAATCCCGCAAACCAGACACCCAAAGAATCAAGAATTTTGCAAGCGTGTTTATGAAAGCTTACCTCGAAATCGTCATCGATAAGCTGGAAACCGAAAGCAAATTGTAATGTAACTACTCACCAAGGCAACATCTTTTAAAATAAATGAAACATTAACAAGCCAAGCCTTTGGCGATGACGCACCCAGACGAAGAGTCTCCGAAGGTGATAGTCTCATCACCTGGGGCATGGGCTAGGGAAGAAAACCAATGAGAATCTCCGGTCATGTGTCGTGAACACCCGGAGTCTACGAGCCAAACCTCTCCTTCCCCGCCCGTGAGCACGAGTCAACAAGAGAGCAAAGTCTCAGTACTGGGATAAATCAAAATAGATTTTGGAACCCAATCTTGAGTCACACGTCGAGCGAAAGAAGTAGTCACACACGATGACCTCTAACTACCCTCGCTCTCAGTCGCTCAAAGAAGCGTAAGGTGCGTGAGCAGACACAGGCATGTGGGTCGACTACTATGGGAGAGCGAGTCGGAACACCGGCAACACGCTGATCTTGCCGTGGGTAGCCATCTCGACGGAGGAATCGAGATCTACCCTCAGGATGGCGGAAGTCACGACCGAAGGGAGCATGAGGACGAAAACCAGAAAACTCGGAAGAACCAAGTCCTCGATGCTGCCCAAATCCACTAATAGTAGCAAACCTAGACCTCGTGTTGGTATTAGGTGCACTCAAGGTCTGGGGCTGACCCTGAATACGCCTAAGAGCTACAACACGGTCTCTACGCGCGATCTTGGCGCGCCTGAAGCATCGCTCAACCAAGTGTCCATCATTCTGACATAAGGTGCAATGATACTTCACCTTCTGAGAGGTAGAAGTAGCACGATGAGGCTTCGCCTTCTGAGAGGCCGAAGCTATAGGTGGACTCAGCCCGCTGATTTGAATTGAACTTTCTCAGTCCTGGGCTTGACCTCGATCACACCTGCGGCTACGGGTCTGAGCACGGCAGGTGGATGCTTCCTCACATCCTCAAGAAGATCATACCCTAGACCTTGATTAAACTTGCAAATCTTAGACTTGTCTAGAATAAGATTCAGCTTTTTCTTGCCTCCAACGAATCTTTCAAGAGTGTTCATAAGGTACTGACACTCCTAAAAGAGAGAAGTGCAAGAGGAGCAAGGGGAATAAGAAGAGACAGCAGGAGGGAAGGAAGAAGAACCAACAGCAGAAGAGCGAATGGCACGTGCGTATCTCTCCTTATGCACGGCTGCCTCAACCTTGAGGGCTTCGCAGGACACACATGGGGCAGTCCTAATCCTAGCCATATGGTTTTCGTAACTCTTCCTAAACGTCTCTACCATGTCCTTATCCTTTTCCAACACCTCAGCACAGAAGGCACAAGTAGGATGTGATTTTTCTAGAAGATCCTTAGTTAGCTTCACATATTTTTCATCTAATGCAACCAATTCAGATTTTAGTTTGTTATAACTATTGCATGGTGAGATAACAAGGTCCTTAGAAGCAAATTGAGCCAATTTATTATTGTTGTCAATCATTTCTTGAAACTGTTTGAAAACAGATTCAAGCTCAACAGTCAGTTTAGGACAATTCACACATGAAGCAACAGGTTTAAGTAGAAAAGCTTGTAATTCAGCAACTTTATGATCTGCCCGTTTTAGGTTCATCTTCAAATTATTACAACTTTCACAAGTCACGGGCAGATCGAGAAGCATAGTGTAAAGACCTCTAAAAGCATTGTCCTTATCCTCACATGAGGTGCAGGAAGTAGTATCAATAGTAGATGAAGGAACAACAATCCTAGTCATTTCTGGTTCAGCAAGCAGACTAACATTCTCCACCTTAAGAATATCTAGCTCAGAGGCCACACTATCATAAGAAGTCCTTAACTTCTCCATATCACCAATCAAGGCAGGGCATGTATCACAATCGTCACGAGAGGGAGCAGATATAAGTGAAGTAAGCTCCCGTGACAGTCTATCTACTTCCTTCTCTAACTCGCTACATCTAACTCTAGATCTAGCATAAAATTTACCTAGCTTAAGAAAGACATCATTAAGCTGGTCGTAAGGTGGGTATACCTCGTCGGAGTCAGAGTAGAGCTCGCTGTCGCTCACGTCGCCCTCAAGGGCCATGAAGCACATGCCGGAGAAGTCATCGCCATCCTTGGGGTCTTGCTCGTCCTTTCCATCATCGTTGCTCCACCCCTCCACCTTGCTGAGGTCGAGGTCGTCGAAGGCGGTGAGGACGCGATGGAACAGCTTCTTGGCCTTCCCAAGGTTGCGGAACTTCTTCTTGCCTTGGGTATGAGCTGGAGGCTTCTTGTCGTGGTTCTTGTCGGTGTAGATGTTCTTGCTCGAACCGCCGTAGTCACCCTTGACCTTCTCCAGCTTGGGGCAATTCGCTCGAATGTGGTTGGGGCCACCACACTCGAAGCAGATCACGGGCCCTCCTCTCTTTCTGTTCCTCACTCTCTTGTATGCGTGGGAAAACTTTCTGGCTAAGAGAGCGAGTTGGTCTTCTAGAAGCTGCTCTAACGATCATCGATTCGTCCACGAGAGCGGCTAGGAGAATCCGAACAAAAGTCAGAAGATCCAGAAACAGAGATGGGTTCGGTGACTAAGGCCATCGACTGCGACTTCGACCTACGAGAGACTATGTCAATCTCGTGAGTCTTGAGGCGTGAGTACAACGCGTCAAGAGTCAGGGTCGAGAGGTCGATCGTGTCTTTAATCGTGGTCACCTTCACCTCTCAAACATGCAAGTCAAGAGCAGAAAGTATCTGTCGAGCGTTGTCCGAGTCGGAGTACGTGAGACCGACCGCTCGGAGACTGCTCAGAATCTTATGAAACCTCACAAAACACTCATCTAGGGACTCTCCAGCGAGCATTTCAAACTTGTTGTAATCTCGCTTGAACTGGTCCTATCGTACTGTCTTAATCTGGGTGGTGCCCTCATGGTATGCATCGAGGGTCACCCAGATGTCGAAAGCCGACTTGAGATGAGAGATGCGATCGAACTCGCTTCTGCTCAGACCCTGAATTATGATGTTCCTCACCTTAGCATTCGTCTCAACATCGGCCATGTTTTCGGCATTGATATTCTCATCGGCAGGAACAACATATCGGGTCTTGACTTTCCGCCAGATGGCGTAGCCCTGAGCCTGAATGTAGGTCTCCATCCGACTCTTCCAGAAGGGATAGTCGATCCCATCAAAGATCGGGGACTTGGTGGAATACTTGTCCGTTGCCATGGCTCTAGAGACCGGTTAAGATCTACGAGGAAGAGCTAACCGGCTCTGATACCAATTGTAGGATCGAAATAGCAACAGAGGGGGGAATGGTGCCTTTTAAAAATTCCCCCAAGTATTCATACGAAATTTCTTCTCCGATAGCTATCGAAGCTATGAAGAAAAGTTGAGTGCTCACTGGAGAATCGAAAAACGGTTTTGCAAAACCCTGACTAGCTCAAAGATTGAGAATGCTCATTGAAGTGCAAGCTTGACAAAAAAATCTTCTCGGACGTAACTAAATCGAGACAACCTGGCCGCAAGTGCTAACTGAAAATAACAAAACTTGAGAGCTGAAAATAGAAGCACTGAAAAAGTAGATCAATATATATATTTATATATATTTTACTGCACTGAACAGTAAATACTTGAGGTGCCGAACAGAGGACCAAAGCCAAAAAGGATTAAAAACCGAAAGGCAAGTCTCTGGCAAAGAAGACAGAGCAGAAAACTGCTCATTCTTGCTGCCATAACAAACCAAAATAACAAGGAAAACTGAGACTGCATCAGGGAAAACAAAGCTCCTTGTTGGCACAGAAAAGAATGAACCAAAGTGCATGTAGTCTACTGCAGTTTACTGCCCATGTTGACACTGAAAAGGGCAGCCGAGAGCAGCCTTTCCTGCTGAAGACATGTAGTAGCAAAAAAATGAAGGCAACCTGAAAACAGCATGCCAAAAACAGCATATAAACTGCAGCAAATAAAAGAAGAAATAGCAGCCGACAAATCTAGAAAAGGAGCTGCTGAAAAAAGAGAAAGCTGAGAAGATAAAAACAGGCTGCCAAAGCTGCCGAGGGGGAGAGAGATCAAAATGGAATTGAATACTTGTTGCTGTCCGAAAGTTGGTGAACAAAAAGCAAAGGAAATCAAAAGAAACAGGAGCCGCCTGCAGAAACCTAACAGAGGTTTTGCTAAAGATTTTGTTGGCACAAACTACCAGAGAAGAGAAAGGAATGATTAAAACAAACACCGATCGATATGCTGCTCTTCTCTAATGATAGGAACTTCAAACTCGAATGCAGCTTGATCTCAGGAGCTGTAAAACACAAACAAAAATCAATGCGGTTGAAAGATGAACATAGACAAAACAAAAACGAAAACCAAGACAGAAGACTGAACACAAACTAAACAATAGAGAGAGAATAACTCAGAATATCTTAACTCAAGATTTCATGAGATCGATACAGAGACATACGCGGTTACATAGAGTTGTTCTACAGCCTTCTCAACACAAACCCGCAAGAGAGAAGAACGCACACAACTAAAAACCAAACACACCACTCAAGAGCCATCAGCCCTACCAACTCAAAATGAGAAAAGACTCACACATGGAGAGCAACAAATAGAAACACCCTCATGGAGAGAAAAGAAACCCTAACTCTCAACCTCTCCACATGGCTCTCCCTCTCCTTTTATAGTGACCACTAATGGGTTCACAACAATACTTTACCCATTAGTGCCAACAACCCTATTGCTTTATCCACTAACTCGAACCGAATCCGCTTCCGCTTTTGCAGTCTTGCGCTTTTTCCAAAACGCCCCTGCTGCACCTTCCGGGAAGCTTCCACGTTCTTTGTCGTGGACGCCTCGCAACTACTTCGAGTCCGCGCCGTCTTCGGCACATCACGACCGCTCCGACCTCAGCACCACCTGCGCCTAGTCCGGTCATCCCGTGCCTCGCCATGACTCTGACTCGATGTCCTGTAGCCATCACAGACAAGAAAACACATCACATAGAATCAACAATAGCATTAGGAGAAATACGAAAAATCCCGAACGTCCGATCGAGAAAAAGAACAACCGTCCTGAACACCTTCGACCGCGTTCGACCAGGTCCAACCGAACCAAACTACGCCATACACCGACTTGGCGCGAACCGACCAAACCAAACTCAAATTTTCCAGAACACGTGTCAATTACTCATCACAAACATGGGAGCACCTCTCACATGGTCTCTCAGTGAAGAACAATAAGGAGCACAAAGTGAAGTTCTCTCGTTTGTATGCATCGCATACCTGTACCTCTTTGTTCCACAGTACTTTTAGATCTTCCACCAACGGTGCTAGGTACACATCAATATCATTCCCAGATTGCTTTGACCCTTGGATAAGTATCGACAGCAAAATATACTTTCGCTTCATACACAACCAAGGAGGAAGGTTATAGATGCAAAGAGTCACGGGCCATGTGCTATGTCGACTGCTCATGCTACTAAAAGGATTCATTCCATCTGTACTCAGTCCGAACCTTATATTCCTTGGTTCTGAACCGAAGTCTGCAAAACTCCTATTGATGTTTCTCCATTGAGCGGAATCAGCAAGGTGTCTTAGCATTCCATCCTTCTTGCGATCCTCTGAGTGCCAATGCAGCAGTTTTGCCTCCTTTGGATTTGTAAAAAACCTTTTCAAACGGGGAATTATAGGAAAATACCATACCACCTTAGCAGGAGGTCCTTTCTTCACCTATGTTCCCTCGCCGTCATCTGATTGATTGTTACATTTGTATCGGGATGCGTTGCACACTGGACATACATGCATGTTTGCATACTCTTTACAGTACAGGATACAGTCGTTCGGACATACATATATTCTTTCTACTTCCATTCCCAACGGACGAAGAACCTTCTTGGCTTTATACGTGGTTTTAGGCAACTCATTTTCCTCCGGAAGCATGTTCGCTAAAAGACTTAGCATCGCCGTGAAACTTTTGTCGGACCAACCGTTGCTTGCCTTCAATTTCAACAGTTCAAGCACGGCTGACAACCTCATGTACTTTGACCTGCAGCACATGAACAAAGGTTTCTCCGAGTCCTCCATCAAGCCCCAGAATTTAACATACTCTCTCTCATCATAGTTCTCTTCGTGCAACCTATCCGAATCCGAACCACAATCGACATCATTCGGCAGCATGTCATTCACTTCACCGGCGATGTCATCCAGCGGCATATCATTCACTTCACCGGCGATGTCATCCGGTGGCATATGATCATTGACTTCGCCATGACTGGTCCAACACGTATAACCCTTTTTGAAACCCCTCCGAATCAAGTGCGCTTCAAACCGTTTGTGATAATTATCTTATCACATATGGTTTTTAATAAAAACTGTCTGTCATAATTCCAGATTATCACAGACGGGTTTTAATAAAAACCGTCTATGATACTCAACGGTTCAACGGTAAGAACCGTCTGTCATACTCGTTTTCTCCGACGCCATCAACACAGACGGTGTCCAAATTAAAACCGTCTTTGTTAGTGTCGGTCATAGACAGTTTTGTCAAACCGTCTGTGATTTACCGTCTAATATTAGGCTTTCTGCAGTAGTGAAATAGTTATACAAAATTTAGTGAATGTAGTTATAGAAAATTACCATCCGTAAGAACTTATAGCTATGGAAAATCTAGTAAATATAGTTATAAAAAATTAGCATCTGTAGATAATTATAGTTGTAGAAAATTAGCATGCATAGCAAATTAGCAACTGTAGAAAATTCTAGTTGTAGAAAATTTAGTCAACATTATGTACAAATAAGCATCTGTAGGAAATTATAATTGTTCAAAATTTAGTCAATACTTTTGTATGAAGTATACATCGGGTGACGAAAGCTCATCTCGAGGCGTGCATGTGCAGAGAGCGCGAGGCTTGTGAGAGGGAGCGCAAAAAAAAAGAGGGAAATGATGGCCAAGGCCAAAGAGGCCACCGAGGAGTTCAACGTTGAGCTCGCAAAGAAGGAAAAATGGCCCTAGTCTATGCAGTAGGTCGAGTCATTCCGTACTAGTTCCCCGATGGTCGAATTTATTTCCATTCCAAAATGATGAATATGTATCATAGCAGTACTTCGGTTTGTTGTATGTGCATGATGCTCTTTCTTATGTATGTAGTCAAACCTGCATGCCATGTTATTCTCAGCTTTATTATGAGGTCTATTTTAATTCACAACAGCACATCTCCTTATCTTGTCACATTCAATTCTTCACGTGTCAAGGCACCCAATAACAAAGAAAAATAAGTTCTCCTATATGTATGAATTTCAGGTTGCGTCACAATACCACTTACCTTCATACGTATCAATCGTTGCTATCTCAATCGTCCTCACAAAAAATTTCACAAAATTTCTTGCACTGCAACAAGATACGACGATCGCAAAATATTATTGCAAATCTAACAAATTTTGTACCATTCATAATCTATGAAAATCATAATTAGATCAACCCACATTGTTTCCCATTTTTCAAATAAAATACAACTAATAGAAAAAATATGATAAATATTACCTAACTATTGTCATTTACCCCATGCGGGTCGAGGGCGCTTCATAAAAATAGGTGAGTTGCGATCATTTGAGCAGTGACCGGACTTCAATCGCCCGATCGCTCAATAAACGCTCCAATTGCTCAACTGTTGAGTGACTGGACCCTATCGCCCAATGGCACGCCGACTGCATGCGTGTCGCGCCGTTGGGTAACAGGTTTCAGTTGCCCAACGATTAGACGACTGGAGGCCATTCTTGTACAAAAATTTCGCGTGGATATTTCTGTATTTCGAATAAAAATGAATTATTTAAAAAAAATATGTTTGTTTCCAACAATCTCTATCACCAGAGTGATGCGGATCCACCTAGCAAGCTAGCTGAACCCCGTTGCTTTGACCCTGATCTTTCACGATACGCCTTGTTGGATGCCATCTCCAAGATAAGCCTTCTCCCACGCACACCACAACACGTGAATGAAGGGTAGAGAAATCGAAGTTTCAGCGAGTAGAATCCAACACCACAATTGGATTCAACACACTAGGAGCAATTCCTCGATGGAAATCTCAAGAACACACCAACAATGGCCACCAAACCATGGTGATTTTCTGGTTTCTATTTCTCAAATCATAGCCTGAGTTACAATGGGGCTAAGGCTCTGGCCTTATATTGGTGCATAATGCACGGCCTTGATTACAACTCACGTACTACTTGGCCTAAGGCCGAAACAAACTCCAATACAAACTAAAAAGGAAATACCTACACTGCTACCTCTGGCACCTTATCCATTGTGTGGGGCTTCAAAATAGATATCCAACGAGTCCAAGAACGCCTAAATCGGACTCCGGTTGTGAAAGTTATGGACGTTTTAGTATCGGTCTTACCAGCTGTCCCAATCCGAGTCCGAATCGGTTTCAAATCTTTATATGTTTTGTTTTCTTGTTCAAGGGGCTTCCAAATCCCTTTGGAACCTGAAAAAGAGTCCTTCTCCACCTTTAGAAAGTCATGGTTTGGTCGGATTTTACTTTTATTTGCATTGCAATACTCGAGCTCTTTATGTTTGGCAAGTCTCGCGCGTCTCCGGACAGCTCGTGCAAAAGATCCAATGAAATTGCCATAACTTTGTGTAGGAAGCTCCAAATCAAGTTCCGTTTGATTCATTGGAAAATAGAGTTCATCGTCTTTCCAAATATGTCTCTTGTCAGCTGCCTCATCCACAGCACGCCCTTCTCGCCGCGTCATGTCCGATCTCCCACGTCACTACACCACGAGACACGGCCATGGTATTAACCAAGCTGAGCTCACATTCGCAAGATAGCACTCATGCACCCCCTCTATTTAAGCCACGCCTCTTTCCTCCCTCGTCATCTCCCCACGTCGACCGTGTGCGACCGCCTCTCTAATGAGATTCTTCCGCGTCTTCTCACATTGAAACGTGTTCCCAACCACCCTCTACATTTCGCCTCAACTAATTTTGGGTTTCCTCATCGATAAATCCTCGGTGACTTCGTGTTCCTCACGGATGGCTAAAACTGCCATCACCACTGCCATTCTTCACACGGTGCATTTCAGATTGATTCCTCTGTCATGGGGTAGCCATTCACCTCCCCCCAATATTCACCCACCACTAATTTGGGTTGTCTTCCACAAGGACATCACCACCACGTCGAGCTCATTGTGCCACCACCCCCTCCTCACCATCCCCATCCTCTCCCTCTTGGTCTATCTCCTTTCTCTGACTCCAACATTCATGTAGGCCTCGTTGGGCACCCCGTTGATCGCTGGTACTACGAGCACTGCCAAGTAGTATTTGGTGGGTATTGCTTCCCTCTTACATCCCCTCTTTTGTTCCCCTTTTTCGTGGTTTTGTCAAGTGTGCTGTGTGATGATTCCCTACTTAATTTCTCTTTTGGCATTTTGTTGTTGTTGTTCGTGGTCACTAATGTGACGATGGCCCGATCTTCCGAAAGGTATTGATAAGTCGATGTTGGAGAACTCGACGTTGATGATCCAAAGGCTCCGACCAAGATAGATCGAACCCCTCGCAATCACTACACCACTGCTCCGTTGGTTATCAACCGTGCCGAACACGGTTGACCTCGCCAAGAAGGCTATCTCCTACAAGCGAATAGAGAACACAAGCAAGAGATTCCAAGATGCAATCTAAAATTGTATTGGGAATAAAAATTAAGTTCATAAGTTGGAGTTCCTCAACCGAACATGCGGTGAAACTGCTAAGCAGAATAATCTCTTAAGAAAAACCCGCCAAAAACTAAAAGGGTGCGACCTCCTTAAATAGGTAAGGGGTAAGCCGCACTTATCTAATGAAAAGGGGTGTCGTACTATTTATGGTTACTGTTCACATAAATAGTATGGCATGAACAGTACCAGCCCAAATAGCCTAAGTGGTGATACAAGGCCCTCGGCCCACTTTGACTCGGACTGAAAAAGTGATGTGACATGTTTCGTCATTTCTGATCTTCTCGGATGGAGTTCGGAGGTGAGACCAGATCCATCTGAAAGTAGACTCCAATAGCTTTCCAACGAGTACTCACGGGCCTCGAGAAGCCTTCTGGATCAAAAGTTATGGCCATTTGAAGTAGACACTATTACGAAGGCCGAATCTGAGTCGAACTCGCGAACAGGACTTGGATTGCGCTTGACGGTTCCACTTCTACAGTTGAGCTCGCATGGTTCTTTCCCATGGTTCCTAAGGATAATTAAATCATCACAAAAATTAAGTAGTATGCAATTCTTTGAAACATTTTTATGCAAACTTAGGAACGCATTTACTTGATGGTTAAGTTGACGTGCTCGCGTTCGAGTCATTGGTTCTTGTATCATAGTTTCAGTTTGTTGAGTTTGTTGTGGAGTTGGCACAGTTGTATCTATAGAAAGGATGTCCTCATCAGTCACATTTGAAGATTTGCTTCTCCCCAGAAGATGATTTGTTACCAACGTGAATGCCACCATCATCCACAGGTTGCTTACATGCTTATGAGTGGTGTGGTATGGGAGGTGTGCGGTTTCCTCTCCATGGTTAGAACAAAGGTATGACCCCCTCTAGTTGATTGCTACAATTTATCAGCCTATTAATTTGTTGACATCACATCACTCCTATTAATAATATGTAAAGCACTCACTTGCATTGAATTATGCAAATTTGATGATAACATATATGTTTTCCTCTTTGAAACCTTTTCATCTACTCTGGGAATTATGTACTCCCTATAGATGTCTGCAAGTTTTCAGTTTCAAAGAAGCAATGTTTCATGAGTCGTGTGAAAGGATTATGAGCACTAGTAATTGTAATGAGACTTTATGGAACCCACAGATGAGCAGAAACAATGTTAGGTTGACCTTTTGATTAATAACAGATAGCATGTTAGTAATATTTTCCACCATACCCTTTATTTATAGTGCCAAAATTACAATCGGATCCTAACATGGATTCTAATTAAACTACGGACCCAAACTCTTACTGATTCCTAATACACAATCGTAATACTAACTCACCAACCCTCCCCCTCAAAATGGTTATAAGATACAATCATGGCCATCTTGTTACATAAAGCAATACCCTCACTAGAATCTAATACTTTATCAAATGTATTGACAATACCAAGGCGAATACCATCACCATGACATCCACATTTACCAAAGCTACCTCCGATGTCGTGATTGACACCACCTCCAAAACCATTGTCCTTGTTGTTCACACCACCCACGTCGTGTCCAACATCACCACACAGACGCAGCCTCCAAGTATGATTACTTACACCACCATCGAACATAGTACCCATCATGATCATCACCTCAACCACCTCCAATCTATCTTCAATCAACATCAACTACTCCATATTCTCCGTCACACCCTCAGTCTTATATTTCCCCCACCTCTACCCACACGCCTCAAGCTTGGCCTCCACCGTCTCCACTTCTAGCCCTTGGTCACCCTAGCCTCCACTACCTCTCCCAACATGCCCCCAATCCACCTCAGCTTCCACCACCTCTTCTAACACACCCATGACCACCTTGATCTCTGCCTTCTACTAACACGTCTCTAGACTGAATCTCCAATAACACTACCTCAGGACCTTATATCATAACCTCCAACAGAGCTACCAATGCTCCTACTCCACCACCACCACTTCTGCCTTCATCATCTCACCTCCTCCACAAAAAACACCATTGCAAATAAACCTACCACTACACACATCTCCGTTATCCATACTAACACCAACTCCAACACCTAGAATCACTTCTAGGCATCCCATCAGCACCACTCTCACTACCACTACCACCATAAACATGACCACCAAAGCCACCACTTGAATAGCCTTCTCCTTTTGTTTCAGAGTATCTACCTTACCCTAAACCTCTACCATCATCATCACATTGCTAGCCCCGGATTACATGTTCCCCAGTGTCTTCCACATCACTGTGTGCGTGGCCACGATGGACCATAGGTGATGGGATGACTACGGCTGGTGGATTGATGAGGACTAACAACGATGAGATCCACTCGATGATGGCATGATGGATGGGATGGCAATGGCAGTGGTTCTAAGGTTAGTGTTTTTCTCGGGTTAGGGTTGGAGATGGGTTGGCTCTGATACCATGTAGAATAATTTGGGAAAAATTATGTGTTATCCCAAAGGACATCCACACTCTTTATTTATAGTGCCAAATATTACAATCGGATCTTAACATGGACTCTATTAGAATTCATATCCGAACTCTTATTTATCCCTAACACACTTATTGGACCCAAACACTAACTCACCAACCAATTACAACATTACAAATGCCCTCTTAGCGTGGTAGCCCAAGAGATGACACAAACTCCTGCTCCAAACTATAGCATTTTGGGATATTTCGAGACTCTGAATTAGCAATTTCACCCAAGTTAATAGCCAACGACTCGCATCTAGTTTCAGCTTTTGTACATAGCAATGATTGCATCTCTTCAGTATTTTCTTGAGCAACATGGCATGAGTTTGACCTTTTTGTTCGCAAGAACTGTAAACTCATCTCAACATGCTTCATAGTAGGTCTCTCTTCACCTCGAAGCCTCAAACACATCTCCGCAAGAGAAGCAACATTGTTAATCTCTTCATCAGTTGCTTCCTCACGAACTTGAGCAGAAACTATCTCTTTGATTGGCCTTTCCTTCAACTCCCAAAGAAAGTAATTGGACAAGTTTTGCTTTGAGCCTGATACACTTGTAAAAATAGGCTTCCTTCTTAGAAGTAGCTCTACAAGTACCACACCAAAACTATATACATCACTCTTCTCATTTAGCTGCCCAGTATGGTAATACTCTGGATCCAAGTACCCAAATGTGCCCTGCACATTTGTTACAACATGAGTTTGATCAATAGGAATCAATCTTGAAGCACCAAAGTCTGATACTTTAGCAGTGTAATTTGCATCTAGGAGTATATTAGAGGACTTCACGTCACGATGGAAGACTGATACCGAAGCTGCCGAGTGGAGATAATATAGAGCTCCTGCAGATTCCGTAGCAATTCTTAAACAGTCGTCCCATGACAAAGAGAAACCACTGCTTGAACCAGAATGAATAATTCCAAATAATGAACCATTTGGAATGAAATCATACACCAATAGTGGGACCTCGGTTTCGAGACAACATCCAAAAAGTTTAACTATATTTCGGTGATTTATTTGAGAGAGAATTGCCACCTCATTAATGAATTGATTGATTTCACCTTCAGCAATGTCCTTAGACCTTTTTATCGCCACCACATTTTGGTCGGATAAGATGCCTTTATACACCATGCCATGCCCTCCATGACCAAGGATACGTGTAGGATCAAAGTTATTTGTTGCCTTTTCTAGCTCATCCAAAGAGAAAATCTTTGTCTTGTCACTTGCATTTTCATCAGACGATAGTAATTGTTCTAGGAGAAGGCCTTGGTTCTTCCGAAAATGCTTTCTACGTAGTTGCTTTTGGATGTCTCTTTTCCATCTACGGATGAGAAACATTGCACTTAAGCTGACAAGTAGAACACCGAAACCAACACTAAGCCCAATGGCAATACCTGCAATAATTATACTCATTAGTCTTGTCCTGCCCATGACTTCATGTTCATTGTGAAATTAACTAGTGTATAGAACTCACCTAATAGAAGATTTTGCTTTTTTGTCGAGGTGCACTGCATTGTTATATTATCATAATGTGTTTTGTAAGGACAATCAGTGCAATAGTAATTTCCTATAGTATTATGGCATACTCCTTTGCAAATGCCTGGTGTGTTGCACTCGTCAATATCTGCAACCACATCTTAGTAAGATGGAATAGAAGTTTACATAACATGATACTGAGAATAGATATCATGACTGCTTTGGAGATGTAGAAATTCCTAGATTAACTTAAAAAAACTATGAATTCCCATGTTAATTGGAGAGCATAGAAAGAAAATCGTATTTCATACTCCATGTGAACTTCGAATAAGATTTGGAGATGTTCTAACTTCCATGATTCCTAAGATGGTCCAAAAAGGTTGGCAGCATGTGTGTTTGTTTGATTATTGCTGGAAAAACAGATAAAAACGTCGAGATTCTGCTTTTAGAGGGAAAGAGAATCATAGAGGCAGATAAATACATAAAGCCAGCAGCATGGAAATGCTTTCACTACAGTTGTCAAAATATAGAGGGATTACGGGCTGTAAGTTTAGATAATGTTTTTTAAAGGGGGCTGATAAGAATCAGAATTCCCCATGCATGGATTTTTTTTTGCAATGACCATGCATGTGAGTTAAACTGCTCAACATTGAAAACATTGCCGTTTCTAGAAGAACATGTTAACGTATGAACTCTCAGGAAATTTATTACTTTAAAGCATATATTTCCCAAGATGCGAGATCTCTAGACCTCTATTTTTAAAAACTCAATTGGCCTCGCTCAATCGCTCCGTGCTATTTAGTAGTTATGAGTATTATTTCCAATGCAATCAATATGTTAAACCAAAATGATTATAACCTTAATCCGGCATAAGTACAAGAAATTCACGATTCTTTTCCTGTACTACCATTAAAGTCCAATACTAACGTTTTTAAGAATCATATCCATTATTAGTGGTAAACATATAAATGTATATACAGCAGGTGTGAGAGAGAACCTTCACAGCCATTTCGGACATACGGATTTCCATCAAAGCCAGGCATACATTTGCATCCATAACCAACATAACCATCTGTTGAGTTGACTCCCAAGCATGTGCTATTGATGCTGACACATGCATATCCAGAGGTGTTCTGATGTGCCTCTCCGCAAGTTAGATTGGCAACGGCCCATTGCACAGACGCCGATTCCCCAGAACCAATATATAGTTTAGGTTCCTTCAGTACATGCATCCCGTACATGTCCTGCTTGTAATATGTGGCGTCTTCGATGCCCACTAGCCCGTCACTGACATTTATATATGTCACACGGTATCCATCGTTTAGTTGGAGGCTGGATGTCGCCATGTTCGTGCAATTGAGCTGAAATAGCTTCCTTGCAGAACAACCCTCTTCTAAGCCGAATGGAAATGGAACACTGATGTTTCCACACTGTCGAGAACAGTTTACCTTTTGTTGGACCGGATTATATCCTATTTTCAAAATGAAATCAAGAGATTCATGAGTAAATTAGACGATTTATAATATAAAAGCAAAAGTGGGGGTACTAGAATTACTTACAAAGTGAAATAGAGGGAGTGCATATTTAATTACTTACATGTATTCCCCAATTTTTTCTATAAAATGCAATATTCTCTACCTACTTGCGATTTTACAAAGCTTCATGGTCACAGTTGGTTTTCATGCGTCAAAACTGCCGAGAGCCCTAGGGTTCTCAAACATGGAGCAGCTGTTATGTTACTTGAGTATGATCACGAATTTTGTTTTTGGGGTAATGTTATCTTCATTGTAAAACAGGAAAAGACGCATCAACATATAGTTGTTGGAGCAGGGTAAACTACCTCTATCACGTGAGCAGCCATCAGTTATGTATGGATTGCCTTGATACCCACTATCACATAAGCACTTGTAACCACGATGAATTGCAGCCTCCATCTCGCCATTAAACAACAAGATATCTATGTCCGAGCACCGACTGTTGCTGCTGACACAGGGATAGTTGGTCTTATTAACCAAGGTGGTGGGGCATGTCGGTTGATCCACGATACCCCACCAAATGCTCGCGTAGACAGTAGTTATATTGATGCTGTCCCACAGGGAGCTTTGGTTAGAATGCCCTTCAACTCGGAGCTTGGAGTCCCTTTGGAGGACAAACTGGAGCTGGAAGGTGCGAGAATTGGGGATGTTGATAGAGCAACATCCAGTACCATTGCAGTCTTGCCTAGCAACAGTCTCCGTGATTTCCTTGTTAGGGCAGGTAACTGTACAAAGCAGCACAGTCGCATTTGTGGCTGCTTGATCGGGCACATGGTATACGTTGAAGTCACAGCCGATGAAGTTTAGTCGAGCGTACCAAAAGGTGAAAGATCTCCCAGGTGCATTCCATGACATGTTGTAAACGTTGACACCAGATTTCATGGGGATATATTGTGAATATGAAACGGGGAAATCTGTTATGAGAAAAGCACATGAAGTTATAGTGAGAATGATTGCAGAGGTAATTAAAAGACATAAACATAGTAATCTCAAATCCAAACAAAGGAGAGAACTATTTACTGCTTTCCAGAATTAAAATTTTCAAAAACATATGCTTTCCAAAATTTATATAAATCCAGAAATTCCAACAAATTGTAGTATTCAAATATACAAATACATAAATTCGAATTTAAAAGGTCAACATGTCACAATAATGGAAATTTTAGTTAGGTCAGGTTAATCATATAGCACCATTCAAAATCAAACCATCTCCCAAAAATGATTTAGAAATGGATATAACCGGATAAGATACTATCTTAAATACAAAAATTGTGTCCCTATGCATAGATTACAAACCTTTTTTTTCTTTTTTTGTCTCTCTGAGTTATAATGGATTAGACTAAAAGAAAGACTCCATATTAAGTATAATCTTAGAAATTAATTTGAATATGAGTATACACTTGAAACTAAAATTTCCAAAACTACACAATTTAAGAACTGAAAATCAGAGAAATTGCAGTGTCCAAAAATAAAAAAATAATATTGAAAAGTTCCTAAAAAATATGTTGTTGATTCCAAAAATCATAGATTAGAATGCGGAATATTAAAATTTTGATCTAGTTGTTGAATCCAAATATAGTTAGAACTTTTAATTTAAAATTTTAAGTTTCTATTAAAACTTAAAATTCTAATCTAAAAGGTACTTCATTATCCAAATGTATATAAATTTTAAATTAAAATAACAGATTTGTGGACAATTCCCTATTCTTTACAATTCTACATATAAGTCCTAACCAGTATCGAATTCGTATCTGTGAACGTTTCCCCTCCCTGATCCTACTATGATTTTGTATTGCTCTATCAATGGTATTTTTTTCATCCATGTTGCTTATGGTTTTTCTTATTTCAAATCTAACTTGAGTAAAGAATCGTGCTATCGGTAGTTTCTATCCTAATCTGGCTTAGGTTCGTAGTGCTAAAAAACTTTCAATTCTGGTCCTTTTCTAGATAAGAATAAAATTTTCAGTGGCTGTGGCCCTTGTTGAAATGAAGGACTTTGATGGAAATTTTGGAGGAATTGTCCCATTTTCCTTTAAACATATTGCATTCCAAAAATGTCCTAAAATGTTTCATTTGTTAAGCTAAAATATAGTTTAATGACTGACGCATTTTAATTCAAGCCTTCTTACTTGCTTCCCGAGTGGATGTGATTATACAATTTCTTTGTTTCATAATGTCCTCAATGCTGGAGGATAGTTTTCCAAAAACAAAAAGAAATTCTATGCAAGTGGATCAATTGCAGTATTAAACAGTGTTCACCCGTATAAAATATATGAGCATTACATGAAGCTGTCATGGTCATTCCATATTTCCATGTGTACTTTCCCGTGCTAAAAACGAAACTAACATCTATTTATAAAACTCTCGAGGGAGTAATTTAACTTGGGACAAACTAGAATGGAACTTGTACTGGTGAGACAAGACTACAAGATGTAACGTGATGAAACCCCCAGACAGTTGTATTCTCTTACTGTTATCTGCGAAATCAGTGTTATCTGCGACATCGATGTCATCGACGACCTCGGTGACTCTGTCCCTGAGAAAGAGCCTGGGAGTTTGCATGGTGTCGTTGCAGATGAGCTCAAAGTCGGGCTGCCGGAAGCAACGGGATGAGCCGATGCCAAAGGGATAGTCGAAGTTCAGATTACCGCAGCTCCTTTGACATCGTATGAGCGTGGCAGCAGATGCAACGCTCCTATTGCCGTCGGAAGCTTGCACCGATAGAGTCGCAGTAAACGCGAGTAGGATCAGAGGAAGTACTAAGTCGAAGAGGCTCATCTCTACCCTTCACAAGTGTATAACACTTCGAAGTTGTAGACCTTGTGTTGGGAGTGTTTGGGAGAAAGTGTAGCACAGGTGTGTAGACGGTGTAGACCAAGGATTTTTCCTTGAAATGGTGGTGACGATCTTGCTGCTT
This sequence comes from Bonia amplexicaulis, assembly GCA_036346245.1. Classification (NCBI taxonomy): domain Eukaryota; kingdom Viridiplantae; phylum Streptophyta; class Magnoliopsida; order Poales; family Poaceae; genus Bonia; species Bonia amplexicaulis. Next base: position 258,438 of record JAYGGG010000284.1, on the reverse strand, counting down.
TTATAGTAGTCTCTGGAGTCTGAAAGGATGTTGTCTGCATGGTTCATTACTGGAACAAGTTTATGATATTCTAACGAGGATTTATACCAAGTTTTGTTCTGTTTAGATCTTTAGTTTAAAAGTTAACTATTTTTTAGTCATATGCCGTGTTGATTTTTACTTCTGTTCGGCAAACGATCTGACCGTTATGACTTGAGCAATCCGACCGGTCCAACCGGCAACACTTTGTTAATAATAATTTCTCGGGAAACAGCTTAGACTTTGTTTGCTGATGACCGGCAACACTTTTGTTCTGCTTAGACTTTGTTTGCTGATGACAGGGCTCAACAGCAAACCAAGTTTCCAAATGGATTGCGATGATCAACTTTGTTAATAATAATTTCTTGGGAAATTGCAAAAAAAAAAAAAACATAGAAGTCTAAGCAGTTTCATGAATGCCTTCCTCTCGCCCCTACTAGTATTTTTTTGTATTATATCTTCTTTGGCAAGCTCCCCTCATTAATGATTTTCCATCTTTTTCTTATGAAATTAACCTAAGTTTTGGCTTTTAGGATAAAAGAAATGGTGCCCGCAAGAAGTTTGGTCCACATGCATGGTCAAGCATTTTTTTAAATACTAAATGAGTAATCTGGATAAAAAAATCCACCAATTAGAGACAATATTGTTGGAATTGGATAAAATGGTTTGAAGTGCACATGTTAATAACAATTAGTACGTCTTAACTTGGCATATCATTCATTCATTTGCCTTTAGATTTGGATAGAAAGATAACATTACGGCTGTATTTTGAAATGGAGGAAACTTATGTTTAAGTAAGTGCTACAAAATAATTTGTAGCGTATAGTGTATCAAATTTACCTTGACTTGTGTGCGGGTGCGGGTTGAGTATTGAAAAGTAGGGGAACTAACTGTGATACATGCACAACATTTATAACGCTTGGAATTTTGACGTTGTATACTTAGGTAGCAAGATGCGTATTAAAATAAGCAGTTTAGGTGAAAAAAAAGTTAGTAGATAAGTCATAGGAGTACTCCGGTAAAAAAGAAAAAAAACAAGGCAAGCTCGAAATTTGTCACTTCACATTAAATGATCTTTGCAATGGTATTTTCCTGTTTTTCTCTTTGGTCAGCCAAGGTAATTCCATGTTTCCTCTAAACTTTATTTTTCCACCACGTTGTTACTCTTTTTTATATATTTTTATCATCTCGTTGTTACCGTTTTCTTTCAAATCTGTACTCGTTTCCTCTTGAGAAAAATACTAATAATAATAAAGTATCCATTTCACTGTAGACTACGAAAGAGCCACTTGACTTTAAGCTGCGCCAAGGTCTCGTCAAGCATTTTCGCTTCTACTACCGGAATTTCCACGTCCACACATTGAGAACTATAAATTTTCGCCGGGACAACGAGGCAATGTGACCTTGATATAAAGGCCCATCATTTCTACTTGTATTCTTTTTAGTTTATTATTATCCTTTATGGTTCTTTACTTCATTTAGAAATTTATCACTTTTGATCTTGAACAGTTTAGTATCTTACATTATAGTAATTGAATAAACATGTGATTTTACTTAGTTTCTTATGACTCGCAATATTGTTAGGTGATGCGTCCTTTAGCCTATACTTATTTACGATGTCTCTGGATGATTATTTGGTTCCTATTTAATTCAGTTTATGGTCTATTTTTTGCTGAAAATTTATGGTTTTTATCATGTGTGTTTATTTTTGAAGTTTCGATGATGTTGATAATTGATTATTTGTTAAATTTGGTAGTAATAGTAGTTGTAAATGATATATTGGGTTTTTAAGAAACCGAGGGATTCCACCTTGTGCAACACTGAAATTGCAAAATATGCTAGGCACAAGAAATGATCTCTGCTAACTGTGTCCGAGGGGGGGTGTCAGTGTGTGTGTGTGCGCGGGGGGGTCCAATGTCCAGAGTCGACCATTGATTTATTTGATGACATGGCTCGATAACAAACCAAGTTCGCAAATGGATTGGGATGATCAACTTTGTAGTGTTGCAGACTAGTTCTCGTTCACGAAAGTGCCACTTCACCTACGCCAAGGTCTCATCAGTCATCAGCCATATTCGCTACTACTTTTTATGAGCTTCCACGGCCACACGTTAGGCGTGTGCTACATGATAGGTTATGGCGGAGCTTTTGGCTTAACTTTTTGTTGTGATTTTTGTATTTTTTTACCCGAAAAGGGAAAATATTGAGAAAAGAAAAAATTGAAAAAGTATGTTATATCGTCACGGATAATATAAATAAAAAGAAAAAACCAAAAATAATAATAAAGCTAAAATTAGAAACAGACACATACTAAATAATTTTTGACTTAAATAAGTCGAAATCTAAAAAATCCTAGAAGTGAAACGTCTTTATCACGACTTCCCATCATTCATGCCATTCCAAGTTTGATGACTGAAGTAGGAGACTGACTTTGTTTACCGATTCCAATTTTTCTTTGTTTTCCTGGCGCAAGCCTTGCTGCCTTGACGCCGATTGGACCGAGGAAAGGATTGCTGGCGCTGGCCTTGGCTCAATTTCACGTACGCGTGTGTGACGACTTGTTCTTGTTTCCTGGCGCTCACGCGTGTGTGACGACTTGTTCTTCTTTCCTGGCGCTCGGAATTGGCGAAAATTCTGCGCGGGGAATCAGCGTCGATCTCGGAAGCAAAATCGCAGAAGCTTTCTCGGTTTCGATGAGAAACAGACGTTACTCTTCTCTTTGTGTCTTGTCGCTGCACGCCACCTTTCCTGACGTCTTGCACTAGAAAACTCTCTTCTGTTGCTGAATTTTTTGTACCGATAAATCTTTTTTATTTCGAAAATACAGAAATATACCTGTAAAATTTTTTTTTATAAAAATAGACTTCAGTCGCTCAATGGATGAGCGACTTGAGCTAATCGCTGTACTACCAGGCGACTGTAATGAGTCGCTTTCCAATTGAGCGACTGGCGCAAAGTCGCCTAATGGGTGGGCAACTGGAATGCAATCGCCTAATAGGGAGGCCACTATCCGTGAGTTTTTAGAGTTTTATCAATTTCGTAGTTTTAAACTGGGAAAAAATCTGGTGTAGTTATAATAAAGGTTTATGTTCACAGTATGTTGTAGGTGCGTAAAAAGTATTGAGGAATTTTTTTTAAGAACGAATGACTGTACAACGATCGATACATACAGTGGTAAGTGATATTTTGATTTTTCCGGGAATTAGTGTACGGAGAGAACCGATATGCTAATATTATAAAATGATATGCTAATAAGCTTATCTGAACAGAAATAAACTTCATAATACAGTTGGGAGTAACATGCCTCGTCCTACCCAACTGCTCGTACGACCTACTGTGTGGACCGGGGCCACTTTCCCTTCCTTGCCATCTCGGCGTTCAACTCCTCCGTGGCCTCTTTTGCCTTAGCCGCTATTTCCCTCTTTCTTTCGCGCTCCCTCTCGCGAGCATCCCGCTCCCTACGCGTGCACACTTCGAGATGAGCTTGCGTCTCGCGTTGTATATGCAGGGTGTGCTCGTTCTTGCGGCGCTCCTCCTCAAGCAAGTCCTGCTCTCGTGTGACATTCCACTCCTCGAAGTCGATGGTCCATTGGTCCGCAGGGTGGATCTCAAGATCGATCCATTTGCGGTAGCCACATAGGGGCTCCGGAGACTGTAAATACAGAGGAGAGATTGTTAGTGCGTGCTGCGAAGGAGAAAAGGTAGGGGAAAATGGTGCATGTCGTCGTTACCGGCTGCCGATAGGTTGCGGTGTCAAAACGGCGGTCGGGGTAGTCAGTGGAGTAGTTGACGCAACCCCAGTAACGCATACCTAGACTGATGTGCTGCTTAGACTTGAAGAACTTGCAAGTGTCCCCACGCCAACAAAGTGGGGGTGTCTCCCCCTCAGCAGGGAGTTCCGGCGAACGCTCGGTTGGGCAGTTCGGGATGGGGTTGTTGCTACGCGGCCGCTCATTGCGGGGAGCTGACCCTTTAGTGCGTTGGGCTTGTTCTACCCGGGCCGCAATAGCCCTTATTTTCTCATCGCGGGCGGCAGCTGATCGTGCTAGGTCACGAGTCTCCTCCCATTCCTTCACCATCTTGTCCCACTGCTTCTTCTGGTTTTTTTGTCCATCCCGGTGGGGTGAAGGAAGCGCGGTGTAGTGTGGGGTTTGGAAGTGCAGTGTGGCCTGCGAAATGGAATGCACACCAATTTACAGTGTCCATTTTCTCATTGAGCAAAGCTAGCCTTACTTGTCATGTCATCGCAAAAGTCGGCTTCTTTGTCATGTCACCGAGCAAAGCTTGTCTCTTTTGTCATGTCACTGAGCAAAACTGGCCTCTTTTGTCATGTCACTGAGCAAAACTGGCCTATTTTGTCAGCTCAGTATGTAAAGCTGGCATCTTTTGTCATCCCACTGAGCAAAGCTGGCCTATTTTGTCAGCTCACTGCGCAAAGCTGGCCTCTTTTGTCGTGTCACTAAGCAAAGCTGGCATCTTTTGTCATCTCACTGAACAAAGCTGACCTATTTTGTCAGCTCACTGCGCAAAGCTGGCATCTTTTGTCATCTCACTGAGCAAAGCTGGCCTCCTTTGTCATGTCACTGAGCAAAGCTGGCCTCTTTTGTCATGTCACTGAGCAAAGCTGGCCTCTTTTGTCATGTCACTGAGCAAAGCTGGCCTCTTTTGTCATCTCACTGAGCAAAGCTGGCTTCTTTTGTCAACTCACTGCGCAAAGCTGGTAAGTAAGTTCTCTCGTTTGGTATAAATAGCACGGTTGGAGTCCCAAGATATTGTAAGGAGAGAACCGTGCAAATCGAAAAAACAAGTACCTTCTCTTTTGTGGTCAAACATACCATTTCGGAAGCTCAGGGGCCGATCGGATATGGGTCACCGAAGGAAGACCTTCCCTTGCAAAGGAGGGAGATCTTCGGTCCAAACTACCACTTGATACCAAGTCGGCGTGCTCAACCAGCATGGCCGAAATGCAGACACAATGAGGACGCGGTTGTGCAGGTCCTGGAAGGGCAGTTCGATGGCGGGCCATGTTTCTTCCGATGCCCACGCTCCGGGGTACAAATTACTAACAATACTTTTTTGTATTGCTTATGGAGCCTCCATGTTTAACGTCCTTTCCCGCAGATGGCGAAATGCGAGTTCTCCCACTGGATCGACCCGCCCCACGAACGATATATTATCAATTATGTGGATACATTATGGCAGCGAATATTTGAGTTGGAGGAGCGAATCGAGACTCTAAATGAGGAGAACATCGACCTCCGCCAACAGATGCAATGCGAGAGGGGCAACGAGGAGGTCGTGAACATAGGAAGCTCGTATGATCCCCATGTTGCTGCGCGAACCCTAGCTACATATGTGCGTGCCACTACCACGACGGCCAGCCACGTCCGAGACGCCCCCCTCAGCAATACTCCATGTGGGTGCCACGAGGCTCGTTTGGCATGTAGGCAATGAGGGTTACGGTTGTGTTGTATTTTAGTACTTATGTTCGTTATTGTGTTAATTTAATGTTGTGTGCTATTTTCATTCATGTGTTTATTGTTATAAATCATTGTCTTCTTTGGAGGGTTGATCTATGTATGTGCAAAGGAAGCTGTACATAAATAATTTGCACAACATTGCATAAACATCAACTATATTACAGAAAAAAGATGTAACATGCAAGTTATACAAATGGTACATGAAATTTAGGTGTAGTCTGCATAAACTACTGATCAGGACATGCATTGCATCGTCTACCTGTGTGCCCCTCCTGACCGCATCACCCACAACGTGCACTTGGTGTTCCACATTGATTCATCTATATCATTTCTAATCGTCGGCTCTGTCATGACCCTTCCCACCCTTCAGCATGTTAACATTCGGAAACCAGGTCCTCGATGCAATATCCAAAGTGGCGAAGTTTCTCACCTGTAACATCCCGAAAATTTGGAAATTAGTATTATAAAATTTTTGCATTAATTTGCTTTGTATTTGTTTTGAAATTAACTTTTAAAGCATTTCTTAAATTATGGTTAAGGTTCCACAAAATCAAAGAAATAAAATATTAGAAAACAAGAATTTAAAATAAGAAACTGAAAAGATGATCCAGTGTAAGATGAATATAGTTGGTCCCAAAATGTGGAAATCATATTGTTGAAGTTTTAATAAAGAAATGAGGAGAAAAATAAAATAGAGATATATAAATATATATATATATATATATAATATATGGAAAATGAAAATAACATAAAGGGTTTTAATAAAGAAATAGATGCAAACAAACTCCTCATAAAATTAGGATTAAAAATATATATATATATATATGTAAATACATATAAAAGGAAGAAATTAAATAAAACAAGAAAAGGAAAAATAAAATTTTAAGAAAATGGGGCAGACCGGCCCGGCCAAGCCAAACCCCCACCCCGATTCCCCCACGCCCGCCCTCCCTACCCTTGTTCTTCTTTTTCCCTCCTCCCTCGCTCGCCTTCTCCCGGGCGCGCCCATCTCGCCCGCTCGCCTCGCCTCATGCGGCCCGGCCGCCCGCGCTACCTCCCGCCGGACCAGCGGACGCGCCGCCTGTCCGGCGCACTGACTCTGCCGCCCCCTCTTTTTTACGCCGTGCCGCTCGGTCCCCATCGCCCACGCCCGGCGCGGCTAGGGTGCCTCGAGCCACCGGTAACTCGAGGACTCTGGAGAGCCCCGCCGCCCCTACCCCTGCTCCGCCTCGCTCGCCGACACGACCGCTCGGGAGGCACTCGATCGGCCCTCCCAGCGCCCATAAAGCTCCCAGAGCTCCCTCCATCATTCTTGCACCTTGACTCCTCTCACCTTAGCAATTGCCCTAGAAATCCCCGGATCGCCGCCGGCCTCCCCTTTCTTCCCCAACGCCGGCGACGTCCTCCCCGCCGACTCACGCCATTAGCACTCAATTCAACCCTCCCACACCACCTCCGGAGCACCACAAACCCGTCCCCGGCGTCCCCGGAGTTCCTCACCGGCCGTACCTCGCCAGCACCGAAGACCCCCTTGGACCGCCGCCGTGCCTCGCTGCCGACCCATCTCCGGCGTCCCTCAGCCTCCACCGCCACCGTCATCGACTTCCCCTCGGCGCCAGGAACGCGTTTTGACCTTCACCGACACCTCCCCGGCCGTCCACCGCCGACCGCGCCACCGCCCCTCACCGGCCTCGGCCTCCTCTGCCCAGCCTCCCTCACCGCGTGCCTTAAGAGGTATTAGCGCGTATAAGGGGTAGGCAACGCCTCTGAGTGACCATGTGAGAGGTCCTCCCAGGTTGTGGTGAGTAATTGACAAAGTGTGCGGAAAGTTTGCGCTTTGGATCAGCTGTGTCTGCTCCTCAATTTTCGAACTACATGCAGTGTGTTCGGGTACTCTGCGGCCGGTACTTCAAGCCTAGAGAGCGGAACTACAGGTGTCTTGCGAGCAATGCAGTCAGGGCATAAAATCTGGGTTTGGTTTGATCATTGTGGTGATTATAGTTTATGGTTATTCCATTATCTCGAGCGGTGCTAGGTGATGTGTTTCTTGTCTGTGTTGGCTGCAGGACGTCGAGGCGGAGTCGTGGCGAGACACGAGGTGACCGGACTAGGCGCAGGTGGCGTTGAGGTCAGAACGGTCGGGATGTGTCGAAGACGGTGGAGACTCGAGGTGGTTGCGAGGCTTGGGCGACAAGGAGCGGAAGCTTCCGGAAGGTGCGGGGAGAAACGGCAATTTTGCAAGGCTGCACAAGCGGAGACGCGCCGTTAGGGTTTAGCCGGCGTAACGGGTTGGAGACCCGTTAGCCAAGGGCTATAAATAGGATAGGGTGGCTGCATGCCCCTCTAGGCATTCCAAGGGAATTGAGAGAGAGCTAGAGTTTGCTAGAGTCAAAAGAACCTTTGGAGAGGTTGTTTTGCTTTAGGCTTTAGTGGTTGAGGGTTGTTGTGGGCAGCAGGGTTTGTCTCCCACGTCCTCCCTCCTCTCTGTGTATGCCTCCCAAGAACTAGGGAGAGTTCTTGGGGATTTTGAGGATTGAGAGAGTGGAGATGAGTTGAGAGTCTCGTAATCCTTCTTCTTGTTCGAATGTACATGCGTATCGGGACTCCCTTATACTCATCTTTTGATTTGGAATGAAAATGTGAAGTTTTTCTTATGTTCGTTCTCTCTGTTCTTCGTTTCTAATTTTTGGGCGTTTTCTTGATTCTCTGATTTCTGTGTTGTTTCTTGCCCATAAGGTGTAAAATGGATTACTCTATGTTGGGATAGTGCCTTAAAATCTTTTGATTAAGTTTTCCCAAGAGCAAATCAAGTTTAATCTCAGGATTTGAGTTTTGGGGTTTCTCTGTGCTTTTCTAGGGTTGAGGTAAAAATCGTATTTCCTTCTTTGTGATGGCATGAAAGTTGGCTAGTAGAGTCCAGTGGCTATTGCTAACATACCCTCAAAGTCTCTTGGCCAAAGGATCAAAGAATTGTTGGAATTTTGGTTTTGTGGACAACCCTCTGTATTTTTCAAGTTTTTACCTCCTCTTTTGATTCTCTAGAGAAAAATCTTGAAATTGGTTCTTGGCTTATCCTTCTGGGAGTATTTCCTTGCTATCCTAAAAGTTTCCAAAGCCAAGAATCCAAGAATCTTGCGAATTTCTCAGATTTCAGATTTCCTGCGCGTGCTGTTCTTGGTGCGGTACTACCTCTCCTCGAGAGGTACTACCGCATCAGCCATACTACAGCTTGTATCGTGATACTACCGCTTGTCTGTGAACTACACGAAATCGCTTTTCTTCTGGATTTGATTTGATCTTCCAATCATGTTTTTCCAGTGAGTTTCTATCTGTGTGTGAGTACTTGAGGGAGGATTTTAATTTTTGAAGGCACCATTCACCCCCCCTCTGTTGTCATTTCGGTCCTATAATTGGTATCAGAGCCGGTTAGCTCTTCTTGATAGATCTTTAACCGGTCTCAAGAGCCATGGCGACGAACAAGTACTCGACCAAGCCCCCGATCTTCGATGGGATGGATTTTTCATTCTGGAAGAGTCGGATGGAGACCTACATCCGAGCTCGAGGCTACGCCATCTGGCGAAAGGTCAAGGTCCGGTTGTTGTTCCATGGATGAGAACATCAATGCCGGAATATGGCGATGTTGAGGCAAGCGCAAGGGCGAGGAACATCATCATTCGAGGATTGAGCGAGCGATTTGATCGCATCTCTCACGGACGTCGGCCTTGATATTTGGGTGACCCTCAATGCTTACCATGAGGGTACCACCCAAATAAAGACGATACGACAAGACCGATTCAGCGAATACAAGAAATTCGAGATGCTTCTGGTGAGTCCCTTGACGAGTGTTTTCTCGCTTTCACAAGATTTTGAGCAACCTCCGAGCCGTCGGTCTCACATACTCCGACTCGGATAACGCCGACAAATTCTTTCTCGCACTCGATCTTGGGTTTGGGAGATGAAGGTGACTACCATCAAGGACACCACGGACCTCTCGACCACGACTCTTGGCGCTTTACTCGCGCCTCAAGACTCACGAGATTGACATAGTCTCGACGGTCAAGTCACGATCGATGGCACTAGTCACCGATCCCACCGCTTCGGTTCTTCTGCCGATTCTCTTTGCGGGTTCTCCTAGCTGCTCTGTGACATAGCGATGATTAGTTAGAGCGACTAAAGGATGAACAACCGCCCTCCTAGCTCAAGTTCTCCCATGCTTACAAGAGGAGGAGGGACGGAAAAGAAGAGGACCGATGATTTGCTTTGAGTGTGGTGGCCCCAACCAGTTCGAGCAACCGCCCCAAGCGGGGAAGGGCAAAGGAGACTACGGCGGTTTGGGAAAAACGACTACCCGACAAGAACCGCAACAAGAAGCCCCCAGTTCAGACGCAAGGCAAGAAGACGTTCCGCGACCTTGGGAAGGCTAAGAAGCTCTTCCACCGCGTTCTCGCCGCCTTCGATGACCTCGACCTCAGCGAGGTGGAGGGATGGAGCGACGACGATGGGACGGGTGACCAAGACCCCAAGGGCGACGACTTCTCGGCATGTGCTTCATGGCCCTCGGGGGCGACGAGCGACAACGAGCTCTACTCGACTCGACGAGGTATACCCATCTTCGACCAACTTAATGATGCATTTCTTAAGCTAGGTAAATTTCATGCTAGATCTAGAGCTAGATGTAGCGAGTTGGAGAAGGAAGTAGATAGATTGTCACGGGAGTTTACTTCACTTATATCTACTCCCTCCCGTGACGAATGTGATACATGTTGTGCCTTGCTTGGAGACATGGAGAAACTAAGGACCTCTCATGCTAGTCTGTCCTCTGAGCTTGATGATATTAAGGTGGAGAATGTTAGTCTACTTGCTGAGTTAGAGTTAAGTAGGATGGCTGTTACCCTTCTTACTACTGATGAGACTACCTCTCCCACCTCATGTGAGGTTAAGGACATTGCTACTAGAGGACCTTATGCCATGCTCCTTGATCTGCCCGAGTCTTGTAAAAACTGCAATAACTTGAAGATGAACTTAAAACGGGCAGATCATAAAATTGCTGAACTACAAGCCTCTTTACTTGAGCCAATTGGTTCATGCTTGAACTGTCCTAAATTAACTGCTGAACTCGAAGCTGTCTCCAAACAGTTTCAAGATATGATTGATCATGATAGGAAGTTGGCTCAGTTTGCTTCTAAGGACCCTGTTAACTCACCATGCATTAGTTGTAACAAACTAAAATCTAACTTGATTGCATTGGATGAGAAATGTGTGAAGCTAACTAAGGACCTACTAGAGAAGCCACCTTGTGCTTGTAGTGTGGTTGTAGAGAAGGGGGAGAAGCCCCCGGGTAAGGTAGAGACGCCTAGCGACGTGAACCAACCTGCTAGCAGTAGGGCTGTCCCTTCTGAGTCGGCTGTGCATGCACAAGCCAGTCTTCCCTCTGCTATTGATGTTCTTCTGCTCCCTTACCTTCTACTGTCTCCTCCCCACCTTGCTCTTCTTGCACCTTTCTCTTTCGGGAGTGTCAGTATCTTATGAACACTCTCGAGAAATTTGTAGGAGGCAAGAAGAAGCTCAATCTTATTCTAGACCAATCAAAGATTTACAAGTTCAATCGGGGTCTAGGATATGATTTCGTGAGGATCGAGGAAGCATCCACCAGTAGTGCTCGGACCGTGGCAGCGGGTGTGATTGAGGTTAAGCCCAAGAACAAGAAAGTTCAATTTAAATCAGCGGGCTTTGTCCAAGGGATTTCTGACAACAAGGTGATTTCACTGCGACTTGCCTCTCGAGCGAAGCCATCTCATGCTACTTCAGCCCCTAAGAAGGCGAAGTATTATTGCACCTTCATCGGGAAGGATGGGCATTTATTTGACCATTGCTTCAAGCGCGCCAAGATCGCGCGTAGAGACCGTGTTGAGTCTCTTAGGCGTATTCAGGGTCAGCCCCAGACCTTGAGTGCATCTAAGACCAATACGAGAACCAGGCTTGCTACCTTTGGTAGTGTTGGGCAGCATCGAGGACTTGGTTTTTCTGAGTCTTCTATTTTTCGTCCTCGTGCTCCCTCTAGTCGTGACTTTTGCCGTTCTGAGGTTAGATCTCGCTTTCCCGACAAGATGCCTACCCGCGGCGTGATCAGCATGTTGCCGGTGCTCAACTCGCTCTTCCATAGCGGTCGGATCCGACAGCGACTTGTCGCACGACCTTCGCTTCTTTGAGTCACGAGGCGTAGGGTAGATAGAGGTCAGTCGTGCTTGACTACTTCATCTGCTCTACGTGTTACTCAGTATTGGGTGCCAAAATCAATCTTGATTTATCCCGATCGATACTTTACTCTGTTTGACTCGGGTTCGCCGGCGAGGGAAGGAAAAGGTTTGGCTTGTAGACTCTGGGTGTTCACGACACATGACCGGAGATTCTCATTGGTTTTCTTCCCTTGCCCGTGCTCCAGGTGATGAGATGATCACCTTTGGAGATGCTTCATCTGGCGCGTCATCGCCAAAGGCTTGTCGCATTAATAATTCATTTATTTTGAAAGATGTTGCTTTGGTTAGTAAGCTGCAGTACAATTTGCTTTCAGTCTCTCAGCTTACCGATGACGATTTCGAGGTAAGCTTTAAGAAAAACAACTGCAAAATTCTTGATTCTTGGTGAGTACGGTTTGCGGGATTTCTCGTTTTGGGAGGATCTTCGTGCTGATTTTTCGAGTCTTCGGTGATCCTCTCCGTTGTTTGCTTGCTTGAGTCCGCGACCTTTCCTTCTGGCATAGGAGACTTGGTCATATTGGATTTGACCATTTGACTTGAGTTAGCAGCCACGATCTCATTCGTGGTTTGTCGAAACTCAAGATGGTCAAAGATCTTGTTTGCACTCCATGCCGGCACGGCAAGATGGTTGCCGCTTCTCATCCTCCGGTCATAGTTACTATGACCGATGCACCAGGACAGCTGCTCCACATGGACACAGTTGGACCAGCTCGAGTGCAGTCAGCAGGAGGGAAGTTGTATGTTTTGTCGTGGTTGATGACTTTCTCGAGGTACTCTTGGGTGTTTTTCTTGGCCTCGAAGGATGAGACGTTTAAACATTTTCGAGGTCTTTTCAGTAGGCTTTCTGTTGAACTTCCAGGTGCCTTGCGAGCGATCCGCAGTGACAATGGCACGAGTTCAAGAATTCCTACTTTGAGAGTTTCTGCGATGAGACAGGTGTAGAGCACCAGTTCTCTTCTCTGCACGTCCACGCCGAGAATGGCGTCGTGGAGAGGAAGAACCGTTCCTTGGTCGAGATGGCGGGGCGATGCTCGATGAATACTTTACACGCGAAAGTTTTGGGTGAGGCTATAGCCACCGCGTGCCATGTTTGAACGAGTTTTCTTAGGGCACACTTGCACTGCACCTCTTACGAGTTGAGATATGGGCGAAAGCCTAATGTTTCTCATTTTCGTGTGTTTGGTTGCAAGTGCTTTATTCTGAAGTCCGGGAACCTAGATAAGTTCGAGTCACATTCTTGTGATGGACTTTTCTAGGCTACTCGACTTCTTGGCGAACCTATAGGGTGCAGGCTGCGAGTCTAGTAAAATGGTAGAGACTGTGAGGTGACTTTCGATGAGGCGGTCAGGGACTAGGCCCGACATCTCGAGTTCTTTAGAGCGATCGAGACCATCTTCGTGGATGATGAGGACGATGGAGCGAGGGTTGTCTACGATCCGGTCCCTCATCCACCCCTTGAGGTGCCTTCTTCCACCTTACCTCAAGGTGATCGGCTCATGCCTTCATTTCTTACGAGCTAGTGGCTCTGTTCCTACCTCATCACTCACGGTGAGGCCACTTCTTCATCTCATCCGGACCTCCCGGACATATCCAAAAATCTCATCCTTGAGCAGATCATTGGAGACCTTTTTGAGCGAGTTACTCGCTCAAAAACTGGCATGTCACTCTTTTGTCTCCATTCTGCCCTTGTTGCCTCCTTCAAGGCCAAGGATGTTTGTCATGCTCTATCTGACGAGTCTTGGGTCAATGCCATGCATGAGGAGCTAGAGAGTTTCGAGAGAAACAAGGTCTGGATGCTTGTTGAGCCCCCTCGAGGTCACAATATCATTGGGACCAAGTGGGTGTTCAAAAACAAGCAAAGTAAGGATGGGGTAGTCATTCGAAACAAGGCTAGACTGGTTGTTCGGGGTACTCCCGGGTTGAGGGTCTAGACTTCAAGGAGACCTTTGCCCTGTGAGCGGACTTGAGGCCATTAGAATTCGCTTGCCTTTGCAGCTTCTAAGGGTTTCAAGCTCTACTAGATGGATGTCAAGAGTGCCTTTCTCAATGGCTTTATTGAGGAAAAAGTCTATGTGAGATAGCCTCCAGGTTTCGAGAACCCCAAATACCCTAATCATGTCTACAAGCTTTCCAAAGCGTTGTATGGACTTAAGCAGGCCCCTAGAGCTTGGTATGAGAGGCTTAAGTCCTACCTATTGAGACATGATTTCGTGATGGGTAAAGTTGACAAGACCTTGTTCATTCGTCAGCTTGGCAATGACCTTCTGCTCGCCCAAATTTATGTCGACGACATTATCTTTGGCGGCTCTTTTCATGCTCTAGTTTCACAGTTCTCGGATGTCATGAGCACCGAGTTTGAGATGAGCATGATGGGTGAGTTGACTTTCTTCCTCGGCTTCCAAATCAAGCAGACTCGGGAGGGTACCTTCTTGCATCAAGGCAAGTACACTCGTGACCTCCTGAGACGTTTCGACATGAGTGATGGATATCCGGTGTCAACTCCGATGGCTTCTACGGCCACACTTGACCCAGATGAGGACGGCGAGCCAGTTGATCAAAAGGAGTTCAGAAGTATGATTGGCTCTCTCTTGTACCTCAACGCCTCGAGGCCGGACATACACTTTTCCGTGTGTCTATGTGCTTGGTTTGAGCTTCTCTCGCGTGTCTCACTTGAGCGGTGAAGCGCATCTTCGGTACCTTGAGTTACCATTGACTATGGTATCGGTACTCTTCCTCCTCTGTCTATTCCTTAGAGCCTATTCGGATGCGAGACTTTCTTGATTGTAGGATAGATACTTGACCCAGATGAGGACGGTGAGCCAGTTGATCAAAATGAGTTCAGAAGTATGATTGGCTCTCTCTTGTACCTCACTGCCTCGAGACCGGACATACACTTTTCCGTGTGTCTATGTGCTCGATTTCAGGCTTCTTCTCGTGTGTCTCACCGCCCGAGTGAAGCGCATCTTCGGTACCTTGAGCTACCATTGACTATGGTATCGGTACTCTTCCTCCTCTGTCTATCCCTTAGAGCCTATTCGGATGCGACTTTGCCGATTGTAGGATAGATCTGAAGAGCACTTCGGCACTGCCGGTTCATTGGCACTTCTCGTTTCCGGTCTTGAGGAAGCGTCCGGTGTTACCTGATCCACCGCAGAGGCCGAGTACGTTGTTGCGCCCGATTCTTTGTAGCCAAGTGCTTTGGATGGTCTCGACTACGTGGGACTTTGGGTTGCTATCGATCGTGTTCCGCTCTTACGTGATAACACTTCGCGATTAGCATTGCTAAGAACCCAGTGCAGCATTCTCGGACCAAGCACATCGATATCAGATATCACTTTCTTCGAGACCATGTAGAGAAGGGTGACATCGTGCTCCAGTTTGTGGAGAGTGACCACCAGTTGGCTGATATCTTCACCAAGCCATTGGATAGCTCTTGGTTTTCAGCTCTACGGGGAGAGCTTGGGGTGGTTTGTCCTTATGGACTGTTGTGAGGGGGAGCTTTGGGCTTTACTGCTGTATCATATTATTTATGCTTCTGTCTCCTTACTATTGCACCGCATTTGTGAGTGCATTGGGTTTAGTCCTTCCGGCATAGGTTAGAGTGTGTCTCTTCTTTGAGTTGCTTAGACTTCTTACTCTTATCTTGTGCTTTCGGGATAGTTGTTTCTTATCTCACTAGGTTGAGCTCACTCACTTCTTGTAGGTTCTAGCGAGGTTGGGCCACCCTCGGGTGAGCAGTGCGTGTTTGCTCTCTAGTGTTGTTTTCCGTCGCTTGATAGTCTTTGGAATCATATGGGGTAGATAAGAGTCAGTCTGAGCCATAGTATCCTCTATAGCACGAGGTTCGGTTAGTGTAGTGCTTGCTAGAGTTTGGCTAGTGTTAGCAAGCACATATCCCCATCTTACTAGTAGCAGCTTGTAACATCCTGAAAACTTAGAGGCTCTGTATAATAAAGTGTTGTAGAATATTTTGTAGAATATTGTGTTAAGTTGGGTTTTGAAGGTGTTTACCTGAAGAATTTTGTGGAAGAGCCCATCTGTTTAATTAATAGAGAATCCTAAGTTTGAATTCGAATTTGAAAAGATGATCCATAAAGAAAACTCCAAAAGTAAGCGTACATAGGTTTTCAAAGAAACAAGGATGATTTAAATTTCGGAAGTACAAGTGGCGAAGTGCGATGAAAGCTTCCTAGAAATGAGTAGGGCAAGCTTAGATATATATATATATATATATATATATATATATATATATATATATATATATATATATATATATATATATAGGAAGCCTCTTTTCTACACGGGTGTAGTTACACCCTATATCGTATCTCGCAATGTAGAGAGTATCTCGCGTAGCGGAGGTATGTGCGTGTAGTATACAAGTATTTAAGACCATCTAGGTGGTATGAACAATTTTTCTAAGTGGTATGTACATTTTTCGACATACTCCTTTTTATCTTGGCGTATATAAGGGTATTTACAAAATACGCTAAAAACTATGAACTCCTTTACAAGTTTTTCGTGTGGTTCACATTGGAGTATCTTATAATTAGTATACAAATGTACCTAAAGTGATAAAAGAGTATTTCAAGTTTGTTTAGGTAGTATATTAGAGGTGGGTGTAACTACACCGGTGTGAGAAGGTATTTTCCTATATATATATATATATATATATATATATATATATATATATATATATATATATATATATATATATATATATATATATATATATATATATATATATGTACATGCATGTATATATATGTATATATATGAGTGCTTTTACACAAAGTACATATATCTCCAATTATAAAAGAAAAAGAGGAGAAAAATAAAAGGAAAAGGAAAGAAGTCAGTTGTAGGCCTAAGGTATTTAATGAAATAACCATTTTGTGGCGAAATAATTTTATTAAACCCAAAATATCTCTTTGAGCCTCTATGAATTTTCTAGAATTTTGGTGGTGATTTAGTATTTTTTCGAATTGTATTGTGCCCTCTACCATTTCGAAAATTCAAAATCAAAATAAAACCAGAACCCCACCCCGTAAGCGGCGTGGGCGGGCTGGATCCGCCCACGTCGCCCCCGGATCCGCCCTCCCTCTCCCTCGGGCCGACACGCGTGCGGTCCCGAAGGCGCCACGTCGCCACCTCGCGATCTCGGCCGCCCGGGCGCCTCCACCGCGCCTCTCTCGGCGACAAGCGGACCCGCTGTCGGCCGTTCCCCTTTCTTCCTCCTCCTCCTCGCGCGGGACCCCCTCCTCGCCACGATCGGCGCGACCGCTCTGCGGGAATCCCTTGAGAGGCGGCGGCATGGGATGGCCACGCCGCCCCGCCGACCCGCCCGCCCCTGCCGCCCGATGATCGCCGGCCAGCAGCGCCCAGCGCCGCCCATGTCCCATGGCGGGTCCGCCGTGCTTGACCCTCTGTCGGCTATAAAGGCCATGGATGCGCCCAAAGAATCGCCGTGCCACCTTTGCCTTTTTCCGGTAGCGTAATTGCCCCAAAAGCCGCCGGATCGCGGCATTCTTGCTTCTTCCCCAACTCCGGCCGACGGCCCATCTCCGCAATTCCACCGATTCTCACCGTGGGAACTCGATTTCTTGCTCCCACACCATCTCCTGTTCGTCGCCGAACTTTTGCCGACCTCACCCGAGCTTCCCAGACGGTAGTAGCTCGCGGTGTAGTAAGCCCTCCCGAGCCATGCCGCTTTCGCTCGTCGCCGACCCGCCTCGGTGACCCCGGCCCTCCTCGTCGCCACCAACAAATTCGCGCAAGCTCGACTTTGCATTTCACGAAGCTCCAGAACCTCATCGGGCTTCCCTCGCCGGCGACGACCACGCGTCCCTCGGCCTCGAGCTCCCTCGCCTCATGCCTCCCGTATACCTTAAGAGGTATATTTGCCCTATAGGGTGAGATAAAACCGGCGGCGGATTGGCTACCGTCGCTCACTCCTTTCCCCGGCTCCCTCGGCGCGTTCGAGCCCCGCTCACGCAGCGCTGAGGTTGAGCCTTTCTTTTAATTCATGCCGTGACATGTGGGTCCCACTTTGTCGTCACTATTGATACCGGCGGTGACGGTAATGGACCCGCATGCGAGGGGCCAGCGGGCGGGCGTGAGCCCTGCCAGCTGGCCCCCGTGTCGGCGCCGCGCGGCCTGATCAGCGATGGGCCCCATGTCGAGTTTAATATTTTCGGGATTTATTCAAGCCGAAGATATTCAAATGTGTATAACTTATTCATTTTAGCTCCAAATTTAGTGAAATCAATTTCTAAATTCATCTAAAATCAAGGGCTACCTAATGAAACCAGAACCAACACTTTTGAAGCTTGTTCAAATTTTCATTGTGTTATTTGATTGTTGTGATGATTTTATCTAAATTTTCGCGTATAAAGCGTAGCTTCGAGACTCAAGAGGAGGAAGCTGCAGTGCTGTAGAATCCAACGTTCAAAACCGAGACCTCAACAACCAAGGCGAGTCAATGCTTTGATCATTTTGAGTATTATAACTTGGTTTAAGTATTATAACTTGCATGCTTATATTTATGTTACAATACATGTTAATTTCAGATTTTAGATATATGCCCATGTTCTCTTGGTTTAGTATATATTCTTTGCGATACTTTTGGCTATGTGATCCTTGTCACCCTAGTAAAGGTAATACTGCTACCACTACTTTGAAACTAAGTCTATAATTATAAATACATGCTTAGAGTTGTTTAGATAAACATGGGTGTGAGAGCACCCTAGCATATCTTACAAACTAAAGAAAGCGATATTAGGCGATCATTGTGATGATGGTGGTTTATGTTAGTATAAGTGTATTTTCGTCCGAAAGAACGACATGCTTAATTATACGGGCGGATGGTTGAGGGCATAGGTGTTGAATGATGCCGTGATAGCACGATTTGTGATAAAGTGGTGCCGTGATAGCACAAGGGGATCGTGGTAGAACCGCCAGATAACCCCTAAGGTGAATCTTGTGATGACCTCCACGGTACAACATGTGCAACCACATCTTGGCAAAGTGTGGGCGGGGCCAACTAATTTGCATTGACTTAGTAAGAGTTGCGTCGGTGTGAACACGGGCGGGTGAGGATGGCCACATCCTCCGGCGTGATGGCGCAAGAGGGGCTTCGGAAGGGTGGTCGTGCAGGAGGAAGTGAAAACCTTAGCGGTCGCAACTCTACTAGGACCATGCATCGTAAAGGCCCTGTGACAGTCTACTCGACCACATGGCTAAGGAATCATGTGGGGCAATGAGCAGATCTATCTCATGTGGGTAAAGTGTACACACTCTGCAGTCAAAACTATTCGAATAGCCGTGCTTACGGTCAAGGGCGGACATGGGAACTTAACTAGATATAGTTCTGTTTCAAAAACTTTGGGGTTGGAATTGGAAAAGTGGAGGCGGAGAAAGGCCCTTATTTGAGTTGTCACGGTGTCGTCCCGGTGGTAATATAGCGACTATCTGTTGAAGGCATGGTATGAGGAGCGAGATCATGTAATGGTGGATGGTCTCGATTCGATAAAAATAAATGTATATGTCATTGAGTATCATGTTTAAAATCAAGCTGGCTAGGTCTAGGGAATTTTAAGTATTATAGTTCAAAAGCATATTTCATAAAACAAAATAACTGAGCCTTCCCTTGTTGAAAGCCTTGCATGTTACCTCTGCATTACGTGTGTTGACTCGTGAGCACGGTGGTTAGTGTGCTCACTCTGCAATACCAAAAATCCAGTTCGGGAGCTCAAGATCCGTATGCCTTGAGGAAGCACACTACGGATGGAGAAGACCGCAGGGAATTAGGGCGAATAATCCGCACTTAGAACCTTAGGCATCTAGACTAAGGTGTGGCTTCATCCAGATATTACTAGAGCCCTAGTAATATTTGTATGACCACTTTTGCCCTCAGTCTTTGCTTGTGGTTTAAAAGCCTACTTTGTATCTCTCCGCTGCTAGACTTTTGTAATGTAAATATTTGGCACCTTGGCCCTACTATAACAACTGCGCCTTTGTGAAGGCCTAACTTCACTTTTGCAATGTAATAATATTATGGCACATTGTGAATTCGCGATGTATGAAATGATTTAGCAATGTATCATGTGCATTATCTCTTGATCCGAGGAATAATGCGATGAGCACACAGATTCGGATTGCAAAATCCGGGTGCAGCAGTGGTATCGAGCATATCTGTTGTAGGGTAAAAACCTTAGTTGGCCGTTAGTATTTAGGCTGTTGTATATTTAAAAATGTATAAAAGGAATTTCTTAAAAATATAGCGTAATATTTCTTCCCGCATCCTTCCTAGCTCTACTCTGATCTACTTTTCAGTTGTTATTTTGAAAAATTACTAACGACACTATTTAATTACAGATGGCAGGAGTTGCGATCTTTGGACACGGGACTTCTTCGCTCACGGAGTGCGTGAGGAGAGTTTGCGGATATACTTAAAACTACTCCACTACTTGGGCTACGAGGCGCACCCATCTACCGCGGTCGGAGGACCGAGGATAGGAGGAGACGAGTCTGGTTGGTGGAGATCTTCATCTACCCGGTGCGAGGGAGACCAGTCTCACGTGTTTCAGACTACCCACCGGAGGAGCCTGGTGGCAGCAGCACTACAGGATGCCGCTCGTCTGGCCGCGGCCCGACTTTGCGACATCCACGCGGCCCGGTGCTTGAGTCCCCTTTTACCTACCACCCTCTACGGACGAGCACGCTAGGTTCGGACGGGACCGGGTGAGTCGGAGGGCGACCGAGGCTTACACACGGTGGACCTCACTCGGGTCATGGGTACAGCCCATGTGGTGGCTCGGAGGAGATCACCGCGCCGGGGCGCCTCCTCGCACACCACATCGAGGTGGACTCCTTGCGAGCAGCTCGCCCGGTGTGGCGGGCCTTGGCGAGGCCAAAGCGGGCGACCGATGCCCGCGCCCGGACTCGGCGGACACCTACACCGACTCGGTTCCAGTACCTCCACTAGGTTCCTGGGACTCCGCACCGAGCTCACGGCGACGCAAGGCGTGCGGCCCCGAGGCCTCGATCCGCTCTGCCGAGGAGAGACTCGCCCGGCCGTTCACGCTCCCACTCCGACACCGACCCGTCGAGTTTAGTGGTAGCGTTCCGTTCGATGTCGGACTATACCCCTCCGGTCCAGTGTTGGTGACATGGAAGAGTAGGCGATGCGTGGGTCGATTAGTCACGATGCTTGCTAGAGTTTGGCTAGTATTAGCAAGCATGTAGGACCGAAATGGCGACGGAGGGGTGAATGTCGTTCTCTTTAAAATCGCCCCCCGAGAATTCGTACACTATTTTTCAAGAGAAGCAAAACAAAGCACCTCACAGAAAATTAAAATTAACCTTGCTGAAAATTGGAGCATGCGACAACTGAAACATTCAGCATAAATCGAGAGTAGTCGATAAAAATTTTAGCTGAAAATATTGCCGTTTGATCTGCATGCAAAATCGCTAAAGATCAGCACAAGAAAAAAAAGGAAAGCACTAAAGGGAGAAACTCATGCTGGAGCAAGACTGTAGACCAACACTGACCAAAGCCATTCAGTCGGCAGAAAGTAAAGCATTCGGCAGGGAGGAGTACCAACAAAAGCAAACTAACCTGCAGGGAACAGATGGCTGAACAGAGTACTACAAAGCCAAAAGAATTAAACACTACAGAAGAGTAGTTCGGCAGTAGTAAAGGAGGCTGCATGCTGCCAATAACTGAGGCAATGTGAACACTAAAAGAAAGCATAGCCAAACCATCACAGCACATTGCAAGAAGGGACAGCAGATCAAAAGAAGTGCAAGAACTTGCAGTTGCTTGTAATTACAGAGCCGAAGAGCTGGCTGAAAACAGTCTGATCAACACACTGCTGAAGAGAAGAGAAAAGAGTGACCAAATAGAAAGGACTGAAACAAATGACTGAGCTACGGACTGATTACTATCCGAAAACACAAGACTGAGAACCAGAAGAATTTGGAGACTGAAGCAGTGAGGACTGCAGTTGCTGCCGAAATATTAAAGTTGAGTGTCCACTTCTTCATCAGAGAACTAGATCAAAAACTTTGCTTTTGAGACATGACTGGCCAGGTAGGCTTTCTGAGCAAATCCCAGTTCAGAACCAAAGGTAGACCTATAGCTTCTCAGTCAAAACGAAAATCGGCAGAGATAAACAAAGATCAAGAAATGAACTGAGGGAGCAAAGGACTCAAGAACAAAGAAAAGAAATCAACCCATCTCAACACAAAATCTCTCAAAATCTTTAGAATTCATTCCAACCAAAACAAGGATTACATAGGAGTCCCCATACGCATGGACATTAGAACAAGAAGAATGATTACAAGACTTTCAATCCATCCTCTCCCTCTCAATCCTCAAGAACACCAAGAGCCTCACAAACTTCTTGGGAGGAACACAACACACACAAAGATATGAATAAGCTCTCAAGTGCCCTAAGGGGTATGCAGCCCCTCACCTCTATTTATAGCCCTTGGCTAACGGGTTTCCAACCTGTTACGCTGGCTAAACCCTAACGGAGCCGTCTTCCGCTTGTGCAGCCTTGCGAAATTCCCGTTTCGCCCCTCCTGCACCTTCCGGGAAGCTTCCGCGCTCCTTGCCTCGCACGCCTCGCAACCACCTCGAGTCCACGCCGTCTTCGACACATCCCGACCGTTCTGACCTCAGCGCCACCTGCGCCTAGTCCGGTCCACCGTGTCTCGCCACGACTCCGTCTCGACGTCCTGCAACCACACAGACAAGAAACCACGTCACATAGCACCGCTCGATACATGAACGCGTAAATAGCATAAACAAGATCAAACATGTCGCAATATCAGAATATACATCCTAACCCATACGACTAAGCTTGATCAAAGTCCGACCGAGCCCGTTGCACCAAGCAGCGTGCGGGTCGAACAAACCGACTCAAACTCGACTTTTGAGAACGGATGTCAATTACTCATCACTCACAATGGGATGACCTCCACATGGTCTCTCAATCTCCCCCTTGATAGTATATTGACAAACACCGAAAAAAGCACAAAGTTGAGTTTGAAGAGTCTAACATGGTCCATAAAAGCAAGAGTGAAGCTAATGACCATGTCGACAGAAGGAGCAAAAGAAAGAACAATTTTTCCTCAACGCTCCCGAAGTGGCTTTTTCTACCACTATTCTCCCCCTTTTGACAATAAACCCATCAAGATGGAAGGAAGGAGAAAAAGTCATGAAAATGGATGAAAGGCTGATTTGATCATTTTTAAGTATGTAGAGCCATGAGAATTATCCAAAATGACCATCATGCATTATATCAAGCCATAACATACAAATATGCTACAAAGATCACGACTAAGTATGTAAAGAGAAGCTAAGCAACATAAGGTATAATCTGAATTTTAATTGAAGTGCTTAGCAAGTCAAGTCAAACAAGATTTTAGTCTAGCTAATGATATCCACAAATGATGCAAGCCATGTCAATAAGCTAAATGGAATCAAGAAGCTAGTGTTGAGCAAACTAGAGTGCTATTTGTTCAAGAATGATACAATTGTTGGAGTACATTGAACATTTTTAGCAATTGAGCACATTTGATATTTTTCTTTTGAGATCACATGGTTGTTTTCAACCATCTTTTTATTCAGCCATGTGCTAGACCTCAAGCCTTATGCGATCATTCCAAGCGAGAAGCTTAAGGAAATGATCTTGGTCATCAAAACTCCCCGAGTTCATACCTTGTGCAATGGCAAGCAGTCTCATGAGAAGGAATTGGTGAGATCAGTTTTTTCGCACAAAAGAGATCTCTTTGCTTTTAATAGATTGTACTAACTTATGTGTCATCAAGAAACTGTATAGCTCAATCTATTGCTCAACTAAGATTCAAGACTCAACTCAGCCTATTTGACATGGCAAGATCCATAAAAAGATAACACAAAGCGGACTAGTCTCAAATATGAACAAGACATGAATTAGGTCAAAATTTAGCATTTTAATTAACCTATCATGGCAAAGACTTGACTACACATATAAAGTCATAATCAAATTAGCAATGGAGCATAAATTATGGCAAGATATAATATAATGAAAACATGTCATGAAAGGATAATAATCAAGGCTCCATTAAGTTATGTTACAAATCAAATGAAGAAAATCCAGCTCCCCCTGAACTTGAGATACAACTTTTAGTTTAAGTTGAGTTATGTCATCATTAAAATCTAGAAGTTCCCAAATGAACTCCCCCTGAACCAAAGCAATAAAAAACGAGAAGCTGGCAAATACATCAAGAAAAGCAGCAGTCCTTAAAGCATAGATAAGATATAGAAATCTATGACTCAAGCGACTCTCATCTACCCCATATGACTCCGAACAACGTTGTCGAGAAAACACACACTAGAGAGCAAACACGTGCCACTGCTGCAGGGTGGCCCAACCTCGCTAGAACCTAAAAGAAGTGAGTGAGCTCAACCTAGTGAGATAAGAAACACCTATCCTGAAAGCACAAGATAAGAGCAAGAAATCTAAGCTACTCAGCAATAGACATACTCTAACCTATGCTGGAAGGACTAAACCCAATGCACCCACAAATGCAGTGCAATAGTAAGGAGACAGAAGCATAAATAATATGATAAAACAATAAAGCCCAAAGCTCCCCTCACAACAGTCCATAAGGACAAACCACCCCAAGCTCTCCCAGAGTGAAAACCTAGAGCTATCCAAAGGCATGGTGAAGATATCGATAGCTGGTGGTCACTCTCCACAAACCGAGCACGATGTCACCCTTCTCTACATGGTCTCGAAGAAAATGATATCGGATATCAATATGCTTGGTCCGAGAATGCTGCACTGGGTTCTTGGCAATGCTAATTGCAGACGTGTTATCGCAAAAGAGCGGAACACGGTCGATAGCTAACCCAAAATCCCGCAGAGTCGAGACCATCCAGCACAGCTCTGACAACTAGCTGCGACAACGTACTCGGCCTCTGCGGTGGGTGTGCAACACCGGATTGCTTCCTCGAGGACCAAGAAACAAGAGAAGTACCAATGAACTGGCGGTGCGAGTGCTCTTCCTATCTATCCTCTGGTAGGCAAAGTCGCATCCGAAGGCTCTAAGAGATGAGCGGAGGAGGAAGAGTACCAGATACCATAGTCAATGGTAGCTCGAAGGTACCGAAAGATGCGTTTTACCGCCTGGCGGTGAGATACGCGAGGAGAAGCCTGAAATCTAGCACAAAGACACACGGAAAAGTGTATGTCCGGTCTCGAGGCAGTGAGGTACAAGAGAGAGCCAATCATACTTCTGAACTCCTTTTGATCAACTGGCTCGCCGTCCTCATCTGGGTCAAGTGTGGCCGTAGAAGCCATCGGAGTCGACACCGGCTTTCCATCACTCATGTCGAAACGTCTCAGGAGATCACGGGTGTACTTGC
Organism: Bonia amplexicaulis; assembly: GCA_036346245.1. Taxonomy (NCBI): domain Eukaryota; kingdom Viridiplantae; phylum Streptophyta; class Magnoliopsida; order Poales; family Poaceae; genus Bonia; species Bonia amplexicaulis. The sequence goes on along the minus strand of JAYGGG010000284.1, from coordinate 233,263 downwards.
CATGATGCAAGAAGGTACCCTCCCGAGTCTGCTTGATTTGGAAGCCAAGGAAGAATGTCAACTCACCCATCATGCTCATCTCAAACTCGGTGATCATGGCATCCGAGAACTGTGAAACTAGAGCATGGGAAGAGCCGCCAAAGATGATGTCATCGACATAAATTTGACGACGGAGATCATTGCCAAGCCGTGAATGAACAAGGTCTTGTCAACTTTACCCATCTCAAAATCATGTCTCAATAGATAGGACTTAAGCCTCTCATACCAAGCTCTAGGGACTTGCTTAAGTCCATACAACGCTTTGAAAAGCTTGAAGACATGACTAGGGTATTTGGGGTTCTCGAAACACGGAGGTCATCGACATAGACTTCTTCCTCAATGAAGCCATTGAGAAAGGCACTCTTGACGTCCATCTGGTAGAGCTTGAAACCCTTAGAAGCTGCAAAGGCAAGCGAATTCTAATGGCCTCGGTCTAGCTACAGGGCAAGGTCTCCTCGAAATCTAGACCCTCAACACAGGAGTACCCCCGAGCAACCAGTCTAGCCTTGTTTGAATGACTACCCCATCCTCACTTTGCTTGTTCTTGAACACCCATTTGGTTCTAATGATATTGTGATCTCGAGGGGGTTCAACAAGCGTCTAGACCTTGTTTCTTTCGAAACTCTCTAGCTCCTCATGCATGGCATTGACCCAAGACTCGTCGATAAAGCATGACAAGCGTCCTTGGGCTCAAAGGAAGCTCTGGCAGTGGAGGCGAGGCGACACGCCGGACTTGGGCGTGTGACTCGTTCAAAGAGATCTCCAATCATGTGCTCGGAAGGATGAGATTTTTGAATATGTCTTGGAGGTCCCAGATGAGATGAAGAAGTGGCCTCTACCTCGTTACACGACGGGTAGGAACAGGCCACTAGCTCGGAAGAAGCGAAGGTGGGGCGATCACTTGAGGTGCGGTGGAAGAAGGCACCTCAAGGGGTGGATGAGGGACCGGATCGGGTGACAACCCTCATCTCCATCATCCTCATCATCCACGAAGATGGTCTCGGACTGCTCTAGTGAACCTGAGATATCGGGCCTAGTCCCCGGGCTGGCCTCATCGAAGGTTACCTCACAGGTTTCTACCATTTGGTAGACTCGCAGTTCCAGACCCTATAGGCCCGCGAAGAGGTCGAGTAGCCTAGAAAGAGTCCATCACAAGAACGTGACTCGAACTTATCTAGGTTCCCAGACTTGAATAAAACACTTGCAACCAAACACACGAAAATGGGAAGCGCTGGGCTTTAGCCGTATCTCAACTCATAAAGTGCGGTGCAAGTGTGCAGAAGAAAAACTCTGTTCGAAACATGGCACGCGGTGGCTATAGCTTCAGCCCAAAACTTCCGAGGTGTAGAGTACTCATCAAGCATCGTCCTGGCCATCTCGACCAAGGTACGGTTCTTCCTTTCCACAACGTGTAGGATCGAAATGGCGACAGAGGGGGGGTGAATGTCGTTCTCTTTTAAAATCGCCCCCGAGAATTCGTACACTGATATTTCAGACAAATGCAGTACGAGGCAACTCGCAGAAAATTAATTCTGCTGAAAACTGGAACGCATGCGATACTAAAAAATTCAGCATAAATCAGAGAGTAGTCAGTAAAAATTTCAGCTGAAAAAGATGCCGTTTGATCTGCATGCAAAAAGGTCAAAGAACTGCTAAAGAATAAAAAGAAAATTGAGACACAGAAGTTTTGGCTGAGACCAGAACAGTCACAAACTTCTTTATGGATATATCAACTCCCTACTGTGATCGTGATGATCAAAACAGTTCTAGAGTAATTGAGGTATCAAAAAGAAGCTTGATTGCCAAAACAGCCGAACTGCAGGAGCTGCAATTGGGTAAACCAGGGATGACTTGCTGCTCGTTACTTGACAAAAGGAGTAGTAATTCAAAGAAACAAGAAGAGAAAATTTAGCCAAAAGAAATCTGAAAGTCACGGACAAAAACCTGCAGACTGTAACTGAAATGGAGAGTGAATCCCTGCTGCCGAACTGAAAATCAATGCCACTAGAAGCCGGCAAAAACCGAACCGATGGAAAGCAGAACTGAGGACTGCAGTAAACTGGGAAAGCAATCAAAGAGGAAAGTAAAAGAGAAAAGCTGCTGCAGTAAACTGAAAAACAAAAGAACTGCAGCCGGCTAAAACTGCTGAATAGTAAATCTGGTTTTACTACCGAGAACTGATAAAAGAAAATAGTGTTCAGGCATCAGGATCTTAGCAGCCAAAAGAAATGAAGAGCAAGTTTGCTGCTGCGACTGATCTGTTGATTGATGCTAGAAACGATACTATTTTTGACGCTTGAAAATTCAGCAAATGGATAGTATCTACTGGCAGAGATATGCAAACAAAAATTGCTACTGAGAGAATCAACTGACCATAGTAACTACTTGCCGAAAACAAGAAACACAGAGATAAATTTCAAGTCCTTGCTGCTCTTCTTGAGATCTTAGAACAAGAATTCAAAATAAAAAGCTAAACAATCTTAGGAAGAAATCAATGCAGCAAAAGATCAAGAACCTGTTGGCTCAGGAAATCAATACAAGAACAAAGGGAGAGCCACAAACATGGAGCTAATCAAAACAGAACATCACAGAAAGAGCAAGAAAAGGAATTAGCCCAACAAGATTCTTCTCAAATAACAAGGAGTCCCGATACGCATGAACATTAGAACAAAATGATTACAAGACTCTCAATCCATCCTCTCCCTCTCAATCCTCAAAACACCAAGAGCCTCACATGCTTCTTGGGAGGGACACACACCAAGTGATGAATGAGCAATAAAAACACTTGTGAACCTCAAAGGGGTATGCAGCCCCCAACCTCTATTTATAGCCCTTGGCTAACGGGTCTCCAACCCGTTCGCGGCTAAACCCTAACGGAGCCGTCTCCGCTTGCAGCCTTGCGAAATTTCCGTTTCGCCTCCCCGCACCTTCCGGAAGCTTCACGCTCCTTGTCGTGTCGCCTCGCAACCACCTCGAGTCCACGCCGTCTTCGACACATCCCGACCGTTCTGACCTCAGCGCCACCTGCGCCTAGTCCGGTCCACCGTGTCTCGCCACGACTCCGCCTCGACGTCCTGCAGTCACACAGACAAGAAACACGTCAAATAGCACCGTTCGATACATGAACGCACAAATAGCATAATCAAGTCCAAACCCGTCGCCTTATCAGAATATACATCCTAACCCATACGACTAAGTTTGACCAAAGTCCGACCGAGCCCGTTGCACCACGCAACGTTAGGGTCCAAACAAACCTACTCAAACTCGACTTTTGAAAACAGATGTCAATTACTCATCACTCACAATGGGATGACCCTCACATGGTCTCTCAATCTCCCCCTTGATGAGTATATTGACAAACCCGAAAAACATGAAGTAGAGTTTGAAGAGTCCAACATGGTCCAGAGAAAGAAATGAAGCTAATGACCATGTCGACAGAAGGAGCAAAAGAAAGAACAATTTTTCCTCAAAGCTCCCAAAGTGGCTTTTTCTACCACTATTCTCCCCCTTTTGGCAATAAACCCATCAAGAATGCAGGAAGGAGAAAAAGTCATGAAAATAGATGAAATGGCTAATTTGATCATTTTAAGTATGAAAAGTCATGAGAATTATCCAAAATGACCATTATGTATTACATCAAGCCATAACATACAAGTATGCTACAAGGATCATGACTATGTATGTAAAGTGAAGCTAAGCGAGATAAAGCATAATCTGAATTTTTGTGAAAGTGCTTAGCAAGTCAAGTCAAATATGATTTTAGTCTAGCTAATGATATCCACAAATGATGCAAGCCATGTCAATAAGCTAAATGGAATCAAGAAGCTAGTGTTGAGCAAACTAGAGTGCTATTTGTTCAAGAATGATACAATTGTTGGAGTACATTGAACATTTTTAGCAATTGAGCACATTTGACATTTTTCTTTTGAGATCACATGGTTGTTTTCAACCATCTTTTTATTTAGCCATGTGCTAGACCTCAAGCCTTATGCGATCATTCCAAGCGAGAAGCTTAAGGAAATGATCTTGGTCATCCAAAACTCCCACGAGTTCATGCCTTGTGCAATGGCAAGCGCCTCATGAGAAGGAATTGGTGAGATCGGTTTTTCGCACAAAGAGATCTTTTGCTTTTAATAGATTGTACTAACTTATGTGTCAACCGAAACCGCATAGCTCAATCTATTGCTCAACTACGATTCAAGACTCAACTCGACCTATTTGACATGGCAAGAACCATAAAAAGATAACACAAAGCTGACTAGTCTCAAATATGAACAAGACATGAATTAGGTCAAAATTTAGCATTTTAATTAACCTATCATGGCAAAGACTTGACTACACATATAAAGTCATGATCAAATTAGCAATGGAGCATAAATCATGGCAAGATATAATATAATGAAAACATGTCATGAAAGGATAATAATCAATGCTCCATTAAGTTATGTTACAAATCAAATGAAGAAAATCCAGCTCCCCCTGAACTTGAGATACAACTTTTAGTTTAAGTTGAGTTATGTCATCATTAAAATCTAGAAGTTCCCAAATGAACTCCCCACAACCAAAGCAATAAAAAGAAGTCGGCAAATATATCAAGAAAGCAGGCAGGTCCTTAAAGCATAGATAAGATATAGAAATCTATGGCTCAAACCGACTCTCATCTACCCATATGACTCCGAACAACAATGCCGAGAAAACACACACTAGAGAGCAAACACGTACCCTGTCTACCCGAGGGTGGCCCAACCCTCGCTAGAACCTAAAAGAAGTGAGTGAGCTCAACCTAGTGAAATAAGAAACAGCTATCCTGAAAGCATAAGATAAGGGCAAGAAGTCTAAGTAACTCAGCAAGAGATACACTCTAACCTATGCTAGAAGGACTAAGCCCAATGCACCCGAAAATACGATGCAACAAGAGGATCTGAAGCATAAAGAATACGATAAAGCGGTAAAGCCCAAAGCTCCCCTCACAACAGACGTAAGGACAAACCACCCCAAGCTCTCCCATGGTGAAAACCTCGAGCTGTCAAAGGCTTGGTTAAAATGTCGAACCGGTGGTCACTCTCCACAACGGAGCACGATGTCACCCTTCTCTACATGGTCTCTAAGGAAGTGATAGCGAATATCAATATGCTTGGTCCGAGTGTCCTTTGGGTTCTTGGCAATGCTAATCGCAGACGTGTTATCGCATGAAAAGCGGAACACGGTCGATAGCTAACCCAAAGTCCCGCAGAGTCGAGACCATCCAAAGTACACAGCTACGACAATCGGCTGCACAACATACTCGGCCTCGGCGGTGGGTATGCAACACCGGATGCTTCCTCGAAGACCAAGAAAGAGAAGTGCCAATGAGCTGGCGGTGCGAGTGCTCTTCCTATCTATCCTCTGACCAAAGAAAGTCTCGCATCCGAAAAGGCTCTAAGGGATGAGAGGGAGGAGGAAGAGTACCAGATACCATAGTCAATGGTAGCTCGAAGGTACCGAAAGATGCGCTTCATCGCCTGGCGGTGAGACACGCGAGGAGAAGCCTGAAACCGAGCACATAGACACACGGAAAAGTGTATGTCCGGTCTCGAGGCAGTGAGGTACAAGAGAGCCAATCATACTCCTGAACTCCTTTTGATCAACTGGCTCGCCGTTCTCATCTGGGTCAAGTGTGGCTGTAGAAGCCATCGGGGTTGACACCGGCTTTCCATCACTCATGTCGAAACGTCTCAGGAGGTCTCGAGTGTACTTACCTTGATGCAAGAAGGTACCCTCCCGAGTCTGCTTGATTTGGAAACCGATGAAGAAAGTCAACTCACCCATCATGCTCATCTCAAACTCGGTGCTCATGACATCCGAGAACTGTGAAACTAAAGCATGAGAAGAGCCGCCAAAGATAATGTCATCGACATAAATTTGAGCGACGAAGGTCATTGCCAAGCCGTGAATGAGCGGGTCTTGTCAACTTTACCCATCTCGAAATCATGTCTCAATAGATAGGACTTAAGCCTCTCATACCAAGCTCTAGGGGCCTGCTTAAGTCCATACAACGCTTTGGAAAGCTGGAAGACATGACTAGGGTATTTGGGGTTCTCGAAACCTGGAGGCTGTCTGACATAGACTTCTTCCTCAATAAAGCCATTGAGGAAGGCACACTTGACGTCCATCTGGTAAAGCTTGAAACCCTTAGAAGCTGCAAAGGCAAGCGAATTCTAATGGCCTCAAGTCTAGCTACGAGGGCAAGGTCTCCTCGAAATCTAGACCCTCAACCGGGAGTACCCACGAGCAACCGTCTAGCCTTGTTTGAATGACTACCCCATCCTCACTTTGCTTGTTCTTGAACACCCATTTGGTTCCAATGATATTGTGATCTCGAGGGGTTCAACAAGCGTCAGACCTATTTCTCTCGAATCTCTAATTCTTCATGCATGGCATTTATCCAAGACTCGTCGGAGAGAGCATGACAAACATCCTTGGGCTCAAAAGAGGCAACAAAGGCGAGTGGAGACAAAGAGTGACATGCCGGACTTTGAGCGTGTGACTCGCTCAAAGAGATCTCAATCATCTTCGGAAGGATGAGCTTTACGGATATGTCTAGCGGGTCCGAGGATGAGATGAAGAAGTGGCCTCTACCTCGTGAACTGACGGGGTAGGAACAGATCCACTAGCTCCAGAGGAAGCAGAAGGCATGGGCTGATCACCTCGAGGTGTGGTGGAAGAGGGCACCTCAAGGGGTGGATGAGGGACTGGATCAGGTAGATAACCCTCGTCTCCATCCTCCTCATCATCCACGAAGATGGTCTCGGACTGCTCTAAAGAACCTGAGATATCGGGCCTAGTCCCCGGACTGGCCTCGTCGAAGGTCACCTCACAGGTTTCTACCATTTTACTAGACTCGCAGTTCCAGACCCTATAAGCCCGCAAAGAAGTCGAGTAGCCTAGAAATGTCCCATCACAAGAACGCGACTCGATCTTATCTAGGTTCCCAGACTTCAAGATAAAGCACTTGCAACCAAACACACGAAAATGAGAGGCGGGCTTTCGCCCATATCTCGACTCATAAGAAGTGCGGTGCAAGTGTGCCCGAAAAAACTCGATTTGAGACATGGCACGCGGTAGCTATAGCCTCACCCAAAACTTCCAGCGGTGTAGAGTATTCATCGAGCATCGTCACAGCCATCTCGACCAAGGTGCGGTTCTTCCTCTCCACGACGCCATTCTGCTTTGGGGACATGCGGAGAAGAGAACCGGTGCTCTACACTGTCTCAACACGAACCTCTCGGTAGGAATTCTTGAATTCCGTGCCATTGTCACTACGGATCGCTCGTACGGCACCTGGAAGCTCAACGAAAGCCTCTTGAAAGGCCTCGGAAATGTGAAACATCTCATCCTTGAGGCTAAGAAAAACACCAAGAGTACCTCGAGTAGTCATCGACCACAACAAGAACGTACCACTTCCCTCCTGCTTGACCGCACTCATTTGGTCCAACCGTGTCCATGTGGAGCAGCTGTCTGGTGCATCGGTCATAATGCTGTGACCGGAGGATGAGAAGCGGCAACCATCTTGCCGTGCTTGGCATGGAGCGCAAACAAGATCTTTGACCATTTTGAGTTTCGGAGACCACGAATGAGATCGTGGCCTTCTTTCGGGTCAAATGGTCAAATCAATATGACCAAGTCTCCTATGCCGGAAGGTTGATGAGGACATCACTTCTTGGATATACACAACACTCCTCCACTTGATATTCAAGGACCAATCACTAGAGCTCGCGCCGACAATTGAATTTACATGTGAGCTCGTTCCTAAGTACTTCTTTTGGTTCATTTGAGAATCGATTGCTACCTAATGATTTAATTATGATTAGGAACCGTGGAGAGGATCAAGAAGTACTTGGAGAAGGGCTACGAGGCGCACAAGTCCAGCAAGGGTGGACGAATCATGTTGGATGTCCAACTCAAACCGACTTCGAATCAATTCAGGTCAGGACCAAACTGCACTAAAACGGACGTCCAGATCGCATCCGGACTCCGTTTTGGACGTTCCACATATGTATGGAAAGCTGAGAAGATAACCTTTCCAATGGATCTGGTCTCATATCAAAATTCCTTCTGAGTCAACGGGAATCGTCGAAACAAGTGGACGTCCAGAATCTGTCAGGGTGCTGCGACACCGTCTTTTGGGCCGTTTGGCTTTGTATCGTGTTGGAGTTCATTAAGGACGCGTCCAGGGGTTTTGCACGCCCCTTACTCCTTTATATACAGCCGCCACCCCCACCATTAGGGTTGGGTTTTGCTTAGATTAATTCTGTCTTTGAACAGTTTCGCCGTCATCGGTTTGTGAGACCCCAATTTTGAGTGCTTCATCAATATATCTGCAATTTGGTTGTGTTCTTCCTTGTTCTTGCTTGTGTTCTTGATTCGCGGCGGATTAGCCTTCTTAGCAAGGTCAACGGGCAGCGCACGGTTGATAACCTGAGGCGTGGTGCTGCGATTGCGGGGTTCGGGGCGTGTTGTTCGAAGCGGATCGATTTGTGTCGCGACTCCACCAAATCGAATTTATCCGAACTGTTGGAAGATCGGGACCCGTTCCCATCAAGTGGTAATTAGAGCTTGGTGTTCCTTGAGGTTCGCGTTACCCCTCCTTTGTTATTTTCGGTTTAGTCCTAGAGTCCATGAAAAGCCCTACAAAATTGTAGTCATAGGTTGTTTCTGTCCTAGACCTCGTTTAGCCTTTGCACAAGTTGATTCCGAGTCCGTAGTGTTGAGTTTGTGTCCTTAGTCGAGTTGTGTTGCTGGTTTAGATCGTGTTTTGTTCGAGTTGTATTCCTTCCGCTACCACCCTTCAAACCCTAGCCGTCATCCATCGCGTTTTGCACCCTCTGTTTTTGTTTTCCCACCCATATCCCACCCTCTGTTTCGTCATCCATCACGTCTCGTGATCACACCGAATCATCCCCACCTTTCCCGAGCTTCCACCGCATTCCACAAATTCCCTCCACCCGATCTTCGTTTTCACCCCACAAAGAACCATAACTTGGAGGTCCATCTTCAAGCGGCCATAACTTTCGTCTGGACTCGAAATCAGTTGTTTTTTGAAATTGGGTGAAATTAAATTTTACATCGAAACTTCCCACTTTGTCGGGTTTGGCGAATTTATTTTCCGAAATTCGCCTGGAAAGTGTAGTACTCGCTCGAAATTGAATCACCGAATTTCTGACACATTCATTATTTTCGTAGGCCACTCCTTACATCCGATTGAGTTGCAACTTTGTATGGTTCCTATTTACGTGCTCGCTCTGTGAAAAAATATAAAAAAATATACAAAAAGGAAAATTTCGGCTATAGTAGAGAGGAGAGAGTACTATCGTGGCGCAACAAAAAAAAAAGAGAGAGAAAAAAGAAAAACTCTGACGAGCACGTTTTAGGTGCCAACAATTTATTTGTTTTGTGCTTATGCTGAATTGAGCTTCTCGGTGCACAGCCATCTTTGTTCTTGTCGTTGCTTTCATATTACATTCTTGACTCCTTGTTCATCATCTCATATTTGATATAGGACACATTTAAACCGACAACTAGGACCATACTTTGGACATTTATTCAACATTACTATCTGTTATTGATTTTGTTCCATCGACATATTTGGCCTTCCAAACTCCATATATCTACTACGGATAGCACAGTTTTGACCTTGCAATCGTACCCACTCGACAAGGTATCACGAACCGACCACGGTTGTACCACCACCCTTTGGTAAGCACACTTGTAAGAGCTTGGTAAGCCACTTCCTTTGCGGTTTCCACTTCCCTTCCTTTGTAGTTGATAGGGATCATCCTTTTGTTTTCCTGTATTTCCACTAACCATGGCGGAAGCGAAGAGGACGGGACACGGTCGATTTCAACGAGTGTGTTAGTCGCGGCCGGCTACAAGCTGCGCTCGACAAACAAAACGCTTCACTCACGATCTCGGCGAGATTGGACACCATCGTCGCCGCCATTACTCGATTGAACACCACGGAAGGCATTGAGCGGGTGGGCGGCGGATGGTGACCTCACCTGGTCGGATGGACACATTGGAGCACGTCTACCACCATCAATGATGGCCATCATCATGATGACGCCACGTAGTATGATGCGATGGCAACATTGATCGGCGGCGACACAAGATGCTGCGACTACGTCGTCGTCTTGACAAAACCGACATGGTATGGGAGGTAATAACCGAACCGTCATGGTAACGACGACCCTTTGCTAAAGTCAAGTTTACCATTCCATCTTTTCTCGGTCTTTATGATGCTGAAATATATCTTGATTGGGAGATGACGGTGAGAGCGAAGTTTAACTCTCACTTAGTTCACGAGCAACATAGAGTTAGACAAGCTACTAGTGAGTTTAAGGACTTTGCTATTATCGGTGGAATGAACTAAGTACCATGCGCTTACAACTTTGATACATGGGAGCGCTTAAAGAAGCTATCGTGTCGTTTTGTTCCTCCCTCATATAAACTTGAATTGAGAAAAAATTGCAGCGTAACAAGGTGATAGTTCTGTTCAAGACTATTATCTTTGAGCTTCAAAAGGGTATGGTGCGTTGTGGGGTTGTTGAGGACACCGAGGATAAGATTTGTCATTTCTACGGGGTTCTGGCGTGAAATTCAGGACATTGTTGATTATAAAGAATTTACTCATCATCAACGGTTGTTCCACCTTGCTATGCTTGCGAAAAAAATTGCGAGGGCGCACAGAATCGGCTAAAGGCACGCACGGACGACCCTTCTACACGCGCGAATGACTACATCGACGGGACTGCCCGATCTTCTTGAGTTTTCGTTCTCCTCCACCACACATGAACAAGATGGCAGCAGCGCCACCGAAGCCACCTTCCACGACACGCCTGCGATTCTTCAAAAATTCTTTGCGAGGTCCACCCAAGAGTTCTTCTTCCGTGGCTTCAGCGGGCGTTCCTCCGGCATTGATGCCACCGCTGCCATGGGCTTGGTCATGTGCAAAGAATTGCCTAGCCAGCGGGCATACATCGCCACGAAGATGGAGGCTACATCGGCGCCGGATGTCGAGGAGGATGATGGCGTTCTGCGCCTCGGACGACAATGGCGGTGGTGTTGACGACCTGCGTCCTTGGTGGGCGTCCACAACGACGCTCTGAGCATCATTGTGCAATGAGTCCTCGACCGCAGGTACAACAACCCGATAAACTTCAGCGCCATAATTTGTTTCAGACCTTCTTTGCAATCAAGAACCGGCGTGCACGTGTCATCATTGATGGAGGAAGTTGCAACAACTTGGTGAGTTCGATTTGGTCAAGAAGCTTGGCTTGACCACGCGACCGCATCCACATCCATACCATATTCAATGGTTAAATGACTGGAAAAGCTAAGGTAACACAAACATGCGAGTCCATTTTCCATTGGTGCTTATGTTGATCATGTTGATTGTGATGTGGTTCCCATGCAAGCATGCTCTCTTTTATTGGGTCGACCTTGGGAATTTGATAATGATGCTTTACACCATGGTAGTAGTAACACATACACTTTTATGCATAAGGGAAAGAAAGTTACTTTCTGCCTTTGACCCGGTGAGATTATAGAGGCCGATAGGGGCGAGGCTCTTCTTGCTAATGATCCAAAGGAACATGATAAAACTGAAAAACAACAAGTACTCCATTTGAAAAATTCTGTTATGCTTGCCACAAAATCAGACCTTCTTTGTAATTGATGATGTTAATGATACATGCTATGCTTTTGTGTGCAAAGATGCTTTATTTTCTCTTGATACTATGCCTTGCACTTTGCCTGTTCCTGTCACTAATCGGTAAGGTCGCGGGACTCAGAGGCAACCAAACACCGGAGAGGATCACCAGAAGACTCAATAAAATCAGCACGAAAGATCCTCCCATAACGAGAAATCCCTCAAACCAGACTACCCGAAGAATCAACAATTTTGCAGGCGTTTTTCTTAAAACTTACCTCGAAACCGTCATCGATAAGCTGAGAAACCGAAAGCAAATTGTCTGCAGTTTACTCACCAAGGCAACATCTTTTAAAACAAATGAGTCATTAACGCCGCAAGACCTTTGGCGATGGCGCGTCGAGACGAAGAGTCTCCAAAGGTGATAGTCTCATCACACGAAGCTCGGGCTAGGGAAGAAAACCAACGTGAATCTCCGGTCATGTGTCGTGAACACCCGAGTCTCGAGCCAAACCTTTCCTTCCACCGTGAACTTGAGTCAAGCAGTAAAGTCTCGATCTTGGGATAAATCAAAATAGATTTTGGAACCTATCTTGAGTCACCGTCGAGCGAAGAAGTAGTCACACGGTGACCTCTAACTACTCTCGCTCTCAGTCGCTCAAAGAAGCGGAAGGTGCAGTGAGTAGACACAAAGTCATTCTTTGGATCCGGCCCTTTCACGGGAGGCGAGTCGAAGCACCGACAACATCTTGATCTCGCCATGGATAGCTATCTCGATTGGAAAACGAGATCTACCCTCGGGGCGGCGGAAGTCATGACCGAAAGGAGCATGAGGCGAAAACCGAAAACGGAAGAACCAAGTCCTCGATGCGCCCAAATCCACCAACATAGCAAGCCTAGACCTCGTGTTGGTCTTAGGTGCACTCAAGGTGCAGGGCTGACCACGAATATGCCTAAGAGCTGCAACACGGTCTCTACGCCGCGATCTTGGCGCGCTTGAAGCAATGGTCAATCAAATGTCCATCCTTCGGCGGAAGGTGCAATGATACCATATACGAGGGCTGAAGTAGCATGAGATGGCCATATACGAGAGGCCAAAGCTGCGGTGAAATCACCTTCTGTCGAAATCCCTTGGACAAAGCCCGCTGATCTAAATTGAACTTTCTTGTTCTTGGGCTTGACCTCGATCACACTGCTATGCTATGGGTGCGAGCACGGCGGTGGATGCTTCCTTCTATCCTCTCGAAAATCATATCCTAGACCTTGATTGAATTTGCAAATCTTGATTGGTCTAGAATAAGATTAAGATTCTTCTTGCCCCTACAAATCTCTCGAGAGTGTTCATAAAGTGCTGACACTCCCGAAGCAGAGAGGCACAAGAAGGCGGGGAGAAGAAGAGACAGTGAAGGTAAGGAAGCGAAGAAGAACCAACGATGAGGAAAGTTTAGCTTGTGCACGCATGCGTAGGACTGGGGCACATTCCTACTACTAGCGAGGTTGGTTCGCGTCTCTAGGCGTCTTACCCTTATCACGGGCTTCTTGCACTTCTCCTCAATCACATTACAAGCTGAAGGTGGCTTCTCTAGAAGGTCCTTAGTTAGCTTCACATTTCTCATCAATGCAATCAAGTCGATTTTAGTTTGTTACAATTAATGCATGGTGAGCTAACGGGGTCCTTAGAAGCAAAGCGGGCCAACTTCCTATCATGATCAATCATATCTTGAAACTGTTTGGAGCAGATTCAAGTTCGGCGATAAAGCTTAGGACAATTCACACATGAAGCAATAGGCTCAAGAAGAAAAGCTTGTAATTCAGCAATTTTATGATCTGCCCGTTTTAAGTTCATCTTTAAGTTATTGCAATTTTCACAAATCTCGGGCAGATCGAGAAGCATAGTGTAAAGACCTCTAAAAGCATTATCCTTATCCTCACATGAGGTGCAAGAAGTAGTCTCAACGGTAGATGAAGGAAAAACAATCCTAGACATCTCTAGTTCAATGACGGACTAACATTCTCCACCTTAAGAATATCTAGCTCGGAGGTCACACTATCATATGAAGTCCTTAGCTTCTCCATATCACCAATCAAGGTAGGGCATGTATCACATTCGTCACGAGAGGAAGCAGATGTAAGTGAAGTAAGCTCTCGTGACAATCTAGCTACTTCCTTCTCTAACTCAGTACACCTAGCCTTAGCTCTAGCATGAAATCCACCTAGCTTAAGAAAAGCATGATTGAGCTGGTCATAGGTGGGGCATACCTCGTCCGAGTCGGATGCTGCTCGGCTGTCGCTCGATTAAGCCCTCGAGGGCCATGAAGCACATGCCGGAGAAGTCTTCGCCGCTCTTGGGGTCTTGATCACCCGTCCGTCGTCGTCGCTCCATCCCTCAACCTCGGCGAGGTCGAGGTCGTCGAGCAGCGGAGAGGACGCGGTGGAAAAGCTTCTTAGCCTTCCCAAAGTCGCGAACTTCTTCTTGCCTTGCGTCTGAGCTGGAGGCTTCTTGTTGCGGTTCTTGTCGGTGTAGTCATTCTTGACCGAACCGCCGTAGTCGTTCTTGCCCTTCTCCAGCTTGGGGCAGTTTGCTCAAATGTGGTTGGGGCCACCACACTCAAAGCAAATCAATGGTCCTCTTCTTTTCCATCCCTCCTCCTCTTGTAAGCATGGGAGAACTTCCGAGCTAGGAGAGCATTTGTTCATCCTCTAGCTGCTCTAGCGATCATCGAGTTACATCACGGAGGCGAGATAGGGAGAACCCGCAAGGAGAATCGGCAGAAGAACCGAGCGGCGGTGGGATCGGTGACTAGTGCCATCGATTGAGACTTCGACCGACGAGACTATGTCAATCTCGTGAGTCTTGAGGCGCGAGTAAAGCGCGTCAAGAGTCGGTCGAGAGGTCCGTGGTGTCCTTGATGGTAGTCACCTTCATCTCCTAAACCCGAAGATCGAGTCAGAAAAGAATTTGTCGAGCGTTATCCGAGTCGGAGTATGTGAGACCGGCGGCTCGGAGGTTGCTCAAAATTTTGTGAAAGCGAGAAAAGCACTCGTCAAGGGACTCACCGACAAGCATCTCGAATTTCTTTAATCGCAGCTTGAACTGGTCTTGTCGCACCGTCTTTATTTGGGTGGTGCCCTCATGGTAAGCATTGAGGTCACCCAAATATCGAAAACCGACGTCGGTGAGAGATGCGATCAAATTCGCTGCTCAATCCTGATCGATGATGTTCCTCGCCTTTGCGTTTGCCTCAACATCGCCCATATTCCGGCATTGATGTTCTCATCGGCGGGAACAACAAAGCGGACCTTGACCTTCGCCAGGATGGCGTAGCCTCGAGCCGGATGTAGGTCTCCATCCGGCTCTTCGAATGGAAAATCCATCCCATCAAAGATCGGGGCTTGGTCGAGTACTTGTCCGTCGTCATGGCTCTTGAGACCGGTTAAAATCTATCAAGAAGAGCTAACCGGCTCTGATACAAATTGTAGGACCGAAATGGCGACAGAGGGGGGGTGAATGTCGTTCTCTTTTAAAATCGCCCCCGAGAATTCGTACACTATTTTTCAAGAGAAGCAAAACAAAGCACCTCACAGAAAATTAAAATTAACCTTGCTGAAAATTGGAACGCATGCGACACTGAAACATTCAGCATAAATCAGAGAGTAGTCAGTAAAAATTTCAGCTGAAAATATTGCCGTTTGATCTGCATGCAAAATCGCTAAAGATCAGCACAAGAAAAAAAAGGAAAGCACTAAAGGGAGAAACTCATGCTGGAGCAAGACTGTAGACCAACACTGACCAAAGCCATTCAGTCGGCAGAAAGTAAAGCATTCGGCAGGGAGGAGTACCAACAAAAGCAAACTAACCTGCAGGGAACAGATGGCTGAACAGAGTACTACAAAGCCAAAAAGAATTAAACACTACAGAAGAGTAGTTCGGCAGTAGTAAAAGGAGGCTGCATGCTGCCAATAACTGAGGCAATGTGAACACTAAAAAAGAAAGCATAGCCAAACCATCACAGCACATTGCAAGAAGGGACAGCAGATCAAAAGAAGTGCAAGAACTTGCAGTTGCTTGTAATTACAGAGCCGAAGAGCTGGCTGAAAACAGTCTGATCAACACACTGCTGAAGAGAAGAGAGGAAAGAGTAACCAAATAGAAAGGACTGGAAACAAATGACTGAGCTACGGACTGATTACTATCCGAAAACACAAGACTGAGAACCAGAAGAATTTGGAGACTGAAGCAGTGAGGACTGCAGTTGCTGCCGAAATATTAAAGGATTGAGTGTCCACTTCTTCATCAGAGAACTAGATCAAAAACTTTGCTTTTGAGACATGACTGGCCAGGTAGGCTTTCTGAGCAAATCCCAGTTCAGAACCAAAGGTAGACCTATAGCTTCTCAGTCAAAACGAAAATCGGCAGAGATAAACAAAGATCAAGAAATGAACTGAGGGGAGCAAAAGACTCAAGAACAAAGAAAAGAAATCAACCCATCTCAACACAAAATCTCTCAAAAATCTTTAGAATTCATTCCAACCAAAACAAGGATTACATAGGAGTCCCCATACGCATGGACATTAGAACAAGAAAAATGATTACAAGACTTTCAATCCATCCTCTCCCTCTCAATCCTCAAGAACACCAAGAGCCTCACAAACTTCTTGGGAGGAACACAACACACACAAAGATATGAATAAGCTCTCAAGTGTCCTAAGGGTATGCAGCCCTCACCTCTATTTATAGCCCTTGGCTAACGGGTTTCCAACCCGTTCGCCGCTAAACCCTAACGGACCGTCTTCCGCTTGTGCAGCCTTGCGAAATTCCCGTTTCGCCCCTCCCGCACCTTCCGGAAGCTTCCGCTCCTTGCCTCGCACGCCTCGCAACCACCTCGAGTCCACGCCGTCTTGACACATCCCGACCGTTCGACCTCGGCGCCACTGCGCTAGTCCGTCCACCGTGTCTCGCCACGACTCCGTCTCGGCGTCCCGCAACCACACGGACAAGAAACCACGTCACATAGCACCGCTCGATACATGAGCAGCGTAAATAGCATAAACAAGATCAAACATGTCGCAATATCGAATATACATCCTAACCCATACGACTAAGCAGATCAAAGTCCGACCGAGCCCGTTGCACCAAGCAACGTCTGGGTCCGAACAAACCGACTCAAACTCGACTTTTGAGAATAGATGTCAATTACTCATCACTCACAATAGGATGACCTCCACATGGTCTCTCGAAGCATAGGCCCCATCTCACTAGTAGCAGCTTATGCCAGTACCTTAGTATCGTTAAGTGTGTGTATGTTTGTAAAGCCCAGCGTGGCTTGTGAAGCCATAAAAAGCTGGCTATGTGATGTACTGTCTATGCTTAATGAAAGCGGCCTTGTGTTTATTTACTGTTGCTTGATGTTTGTATTGGATCTTTAATGTGCTGGTCGTGGGTTATTAACTTTCATAAGGGGTTAGAACAAGGGTCTAAAAGAATGTTAAATTATCTGCAGATGGCCAGCCATAGAGTTACTCGTGCACAGGCTGGTGCGAACCCGGACACGCAGGCAGAAGTAGACGCCAACCAAGAAGCACCACACGTGAGAAGAGGTAGAGGCCCAAGTCAGGGGGTGAACCTCCCACCCCCACCGGCTAATCCATCCATGGCGCAAGTAATGGCCCAGCAAACGCAAATACTTCAGGCTATCTTCGCAGGCCAGCAGACCCACACCAATGTTCATACCTCCGACCTGGGTGATTTCATCAGGACCCGGCCCCTCACCTTCGTCGGGGCAGATGAGCCCCTAGAGGCGGAAGATTGGCTGCGGGACACAGAAAGGAAGCTTCGTTTAGCCAAATTTGCGGAGGATGACCAGGTGCTCTTTGCGACCCATCAACTCTAAGGGGCCGCGGCTGCCTAGTGGGAGAATTACCTAGCCACCAAAGGGTATGAGGATACCCCCACCGGAGCTAGCGCAGCAACCATAACATGGACGGAATTCAAGGCGGCCTTTAAGGCCAATTTCGTCCCAGCTAGGGTAATGCGAATAAAGAAGAATGAGTTCAGGACTTTGAAGCAGGGCGGCCTGTCAGTCAATGATTATCTCACCAAGTTTAATCAACTGGCCCGTTACGCCCCCAAGGATGTGGCTGATGAAGAGGAGAAAATTGGTCGGTTCTTGAAGGATGAATGAAGAACTCGTGTGCGACTCATCACGCAGACTTCTCCGACTTTCATCGGTGGTAAATAAGGCATTGGTCTGGAAAATGAAAAGAAGAACACAGAGTCTAGTCATAAGCAGGCGGTGGTTCGGCGACCGCAAGGAAGATTCATCCGAGGTTCTTCAACAATTCCCCTTCTGCGGGACAGCCCATCTCGAGCCCAAACCCAAAGACCTCGCCACGGTGGTAGCATCGCCTCCTCGCCCCTCGGGCAGTGCGCAGGACAAATCCTACAACCTCCTTCAATTGCTTCAACTGTGGGGAAAAGGGGCATTACGCCTATCGCTGCCCCTAGCGGCAGACTACTCCGGTGAAGTTCAACTTGGGCACTACCCCGCCCGAGGCCAAGCTTGCCAGCAGAGGAGAATCAGGCCCCAATCCAGCAGTGCATCGACCCCAAATCGAGGAAGAATTAATCATGTCACCGCGGAGGAAGCTGAGGAGGCTGCTGGAGTCTTACTGGGTACGTTCTCTGTCAAGACACTATCGGCACGCGTCCTTTTTGATTCTGGGGCATCGCATTCATTTATAGCAAAAGGGTATGTGGACAAGCTTAGGTCGCTGTCCACTGTTGAAAAAGCATTGATGCTTTGTTCACCCGCAGGGATGATTAAGGCCACCTTAGTGTGTCCGGGGGTAGAAATTATCATGGAAAGGTTTATATTCCTAGCGATTTAGTCGTGATAACCTCCGGACCTTGGATATTATACTAGGAATGGATGGTTAGCTAAACACCAAGGAATATTAGATTGTGCCTTGAGGCAAGTTAAATTGACCAAGTGCCGGATTGACCATTGTGGTGAAGGTGGACCGACCGTATAGATGGGGCCGAAATATATTATTGTGAAGATGTACTGCTTGGAAGGAATGATGGTGGTACAAGACTATCTTGAAGTCTTCCACGAGGAACCGCCTTGGTATGCCACCAAGTAGAGATCTCGAGTTTGTTATCAACTTGAAGCCTAGTGCTGCCCCTACCTCCAAGAGACCATACCGGATGACCGTAGATGAGCTAGAAGAGTTGAAGAAGCAACTTCATGAGCTACAGGACAAAGGTTTTATCAGTGAGTTCCTCACCTTGGGGATCCCGGTGATCTTTGTAAAGAAGAAGGACGGCACCGCCAGAGATGCGTGATTATCGGACCTTAAATGAAGTAACCATCAAGAATAAGTACCCACCGCCTGGGATTGATGACTGTTTGATCGACTTGGGGGAGCCACAGTATTCTCCAAGATTGATTTGAGGTCGGGTTACCACCAACTGAAGATTAGGCGAGAAGACATCCCGAAGACTGCCTTCACCACTAGATATGGGCTGTACGAGTTTACAGTTATGTCTTTTGGGTTGACAAATGCCCCTGCCTATTTCATGAATCTCATGAACAAGGTCTTCATGGATTACCTGGATAAGTTTGTGGTGGTATTCATCGATGACATTCTCATCTACTCCAAAACCGCAGACGAGCATGCTAAGCATCTACGCTTGGTACTTTGAAAGATCAAGGAACATCAACTCTATGCCAAATTCAGCAAATATGAGTTCGTTGCGGGACATTAGCTTCTGGGGCATATTGTGTGCGAGAAAGGAGTGTCTGTGACCCCGCCAAAATTGCTGCGATAAGAATGGCGGCAGCCCTACCTCGATCCGAGGTGAGGAGTTTTCTCGGATTAGCGGGATACTACAGGCGGTTTATTGAAGGGTTCTCCCGGATTGCTCGACCAATGACTCAGTTGCTCAAGAAAGAGCAGGCATTTAGCTGGACCGAGGCATGTGAAGGGAGTTTTCAAGAATTGAAGAAGAGATTGACCACCACCCGTCTTTGGTTACTCGCCCGATGTCTTGGCGGGACTTTGAAGTTTACTGCGATGCGTCGCATCAAGGGCTTGGGGGTGTGCTGATGCAAGGAGGCAAGGTTGTGGCATATGCATCCACGCAGCTTCGCCCTCACGAAGCCAACTACCCAACCCATGACCTGGAGTTAGCTTCGTGGTACATGCCACAAGATCTGAGGCACTATCTTATTGGCAATCATTGTGATATCTACACGGACCACAAGAGCCTCAAGTACTTCTTCACCCAGTCGCATCTTAATTCGAGGCAAAGAAGGTGGCTGGAATTGATTAAAGATTATGACATGAGTGTCCACTACCACCTGGAAAAGCTAACGTAGTGGCGGGCCCAGAGTCGGAAAGCCTCACGCAATCACCTTATGGTTTAGGAGCACCAACCTGAACTATATAAAGAGCTGACAGCCCTGAACCTAGGGATTATCAAAGAAGGAGCCCTAACCGTCCTGGAAGATCAAACAAGTATTGAAGAAATGATAGAAGCTGCACAGAAAGGAGTCCTAACGGTTGAGAAGTTGAAGAAATCGATGGAAGAAGGAAAGGCCTCTAAAATGAATCTGGATCATCAAGGAATTCTAAAGTACAGAAATTGTACCTTTGTACCTCCCCGAAAGGACCTTAGGGATCTAATGCTTCGGGAAGCACACATCCGCATATTCTCTTCATCCTGGTAGTACCAAGATGTACCAAGACATGAAGCAATACTATTGGTGGCCGGTATGAAAAGGGACATTGTTGAGCTTGTCGTCTTGTGATGTCTGTCGAGAGTAAAGGCGAGCACCAAAGGCGGCGGGATCACTCTGACCTCAAATACCCCAATGGAAATGAGAGGAAGTTGGCATGGATTTCATCACCGGATTCCCTTCGCTAACGTCGTCGATGTGACTCGATCGGGTCATCGTTGATAGATTAACCAAGGTTGCCCACTTCATCCCCGTCAAAACAACGTACAAGGGAGATAAGTTAGCTGAGTTGTACATGTCCCGCATTGTGTGCCTACATGGCATACCCAAGCGAATTGTTTCAGATCGAGGTTCCCAATTTACCTCACATTTTTGGGCAAGTCTGCATGAAGCCCTGGGTACCCATTTAGATTTCAAGACCGCCACCATCCTCGTAATCGATGGACAAGCAGAAAGAGTGAATCAAGTATTAGAAGATATGCTCGGGCATGTGCACTAGACTTCTCGAAGGAATGGGATAAATGTCTGCCATATACCGAGTTTGCCTACAACAAAAGCTACCAATCCAGCCTAAAGATGTCCCCCTTTGAAGTTTTGTACGGCAGAAAATGTCGGACCCCACTCCATTGGTCCGAGGTGGGAGAAAACTATGTGTTTGGTCCCGAAACTCTGAGGCAAGCAGAAGAAAAAGTTCGTCTGATTAGGGATCGGTTATTGGCAGCCCAATCCAGGCAGAAGAGCTACGCGGATAAAAGGAGGAGGCCCCTAAGTTTTGAAGTTGGAGATCACGTGTACTTAAAGGTGTCGCCTTTGCGTGGAGTTAAGAGATTTAAGGTCAAAGGCAAGCTCACCCCGCGCTATGTTGGGCCCTTCCCTATTGTAGCCAAGAAAGGAGAGGTTGCCTACCAGCTAACCTTACCCCCGAGCATGTATGAAGTACACGATGTCTTCCATGTGTCCCAGCTGAAGAAGTGCTTGCGAGTGCCAGAAGACCGAACCCCATTAGAAGCAATCGAGCTCGAGGAGGACTTAACTTACAAAGAGCGCCCCATCAAAATTTTGGACACAGTGGAAAAGAAAACCAGGACCCAATCCATTCGCATGTGCAGAGTGCAATGGAGTCACCATTCAAAGAAAGAAGCCACTTGGGAGCGTGAAGATCACCACGCATAGATTACCCCCCTTGTTTTCTAGCTAAGCCAAATCTCGGGGTCGAGATTCTTTTTAGGGGGGTAGGTTTGTAACATCCTGAAAACTTAGAGGCTCTGTATAATAAAGTGTTGTAGAATATTTTGTAGAATATTGTGTTAAGTTGGGTTTTGAAGGTGTTTACCTGAAGAATTTTGTGGAAGAGCCCATCTGTTTAATTAATAGAGAATCCTAAGTTTGAATTCGAATCTGAAAAGATGATCCATAAAGAAAACTCCGAAAGTAAACGTACATAGGTTTTCAAAGAAACAAGGATGATTTAAATTTCAAAGTACAAGTGGCGAAGTGCCGATGAAAGCTTCCTAGAAATGAGTAGGGCAAGCTTAGATATATATATATATATATATATATATGTATATGCATGTATATATATATATATATGAGTGCTTTTACACAAAGTACATATATCTCTAATTATAAAAGAAAAGAGGAGAAAATAAAAAGGAAAAGAAGTCAGTTGTAGGCCTAAGAGTATTTAATGAAATAACCATTTTGTGGCGAAATAATTTTATTAAACCCAAAAATATCTCTTTGAGCCTCTGTGAATTTTCTAGAATTTTTGGTGGTGATTTAGTATTTTTTTCAAATTGTATTATACCCTCTAGCATTTCGAAAATTCAAAATCAAAATCAAAATAAAACCAAAACCCCACCCCGGCCGACGCGTGGATGGTTTGATCCGCCCACGTCGCCCCGGATCCGCCCTCCATCTTCCTCGGGCCGACACGCGTCCACCCGCGCCTCTCTCGCCGACAAGTGGGCCCGCTTGTCGTGGCCGTCCCTTTCTTCCTCCTCCTCCGGCGCGCTCCGGACCCCTCCTCCGCCACGATCGCGCGGCCGCTGCGGGCATCCCGCAGAGGGGCGCGGCATGGGATAGCCACGACGCCCACGCCCGCCACGCCCCCGCCGCCACGGTCGCCGCCACGACAGCGCCACCACAGCCGCCATGTCCATGGCGGGTCCACCGTGGCCGACCCACTCCGATCGCCTATAAAGGCCACGGATCGCCCAAAAGAATCGCCGTGCCACCCTTTGCCTTTTTCCAGCGCAATTGCCCCAAAAGCACGGATCGCCGGCATTCTTGCTTCTTCCCCAACTCCGTGATGGGCCCCACATGTCGAGTTTAATATTTTCAGGATTTATTCAAACCGAAGATATTCAAATGTGTATAACTTATTCATTTTAGCTCCAAATTTAGTGAAATCAATTTCTAAATTCATCTAAAATCAAGGGCTACCTAATGAAACCAGAACCAACACTTTTGAAGCTTGTTCAAATTTTTATTGTGTTATTTAATTGTTGTGATGATTTTTATCTAAATTTTTGCGCGTATAAAACGTAGCTTTCGAGACTCAAGAGGAGGAAGCTGCAGCTGCTGTAGAATCCAACGTTCAAAACCCAGACCTCAGCAACCAAGGCGAGTCAATGCTTTGATCATTTTGAGCCTATGTTTTCAATAAAGTATTTTGGTTTAAGTATTATAACTTCCATGCTTATATTTATGTTACAATACATGTTAATTTCAGATTTTAGATATATGCCCATGTTCTCTTGGTTTAGTATGTATTCTTTGCGATACTTTTGGCTATGTGATCCTTGTCACCCTAGTAAAGGTAATACTGCTACCACTACTTTGAAATTAAGTCTATAATTATAAATGCATGCTTAGAGTTGTTTAGATAAACATGGGTGTGAGAGCACCCTAGCATATCTTGCAAACTAAAGAAAGTAGTATTGGGCAGTCATTGTGATGATGACTGGTTTATGTTGGTATAAGTGTATTTTCGTCCGAAAGAACCTGACATGCTTAATTATCCGGGCGGATGGTTGAGGGCATGGGTGTTGAATGGTGCCGTGATAGCACAGTTTTGTGATAAAGTGGTGCCGTGATAGCACAAGGGATCGTGGTAGAACCGCCCAGATAACCCTAAGGACCAATCTTGTGATGACCTCCCACGGTACAACATGTGCAACCACATGCTGACAAAGTGTAGGCAGGGCCAACTAATTTGCATTGACTTAGTAAGAGTTGTGTCGGTGTGAACACGGGCGGGTAGAGGATGGCCACATCCTCCGACGTGATGGCGCAAGAGGGGGCTTCTGGAAGGGTGGTCGTACCCGGAGGAAGTGGAAACATTAGCGGTCGCAACTCTGCTAGGACCATGCATCGTAAAGGCCCTGTGACAGTCTACTCGACCACATGGCTAAGGAATCATGTGGAGCAATGAGCGATCTATCTCATGTGGGTAAAGTGTACACACTCGCAGAGTCAAAACTATTCGAATAGCCGTGCCCACGGTCAAGGGCGGACATGGGAACTTAACTAGATATAGTTCTGTTTCAAAAACTTTGGGGTTGGAATTGGAAAAGTGGAGGGCAGAGAAAGGCCCTTATTTGAGTTGTCCTTGTTGGTGATATGCCCTAGAGGCAACATGGAGATGTTGAATATATCACATACTATGTTTATGATACATTGCTTTGTTCCTTGAAATAGACATTATCATTATTGATCAATGAGTATGTGACTTATTCATGAGACTCTTAATGTCAAAATGTTGCTATTTCTAAATGATCCCGATTATATTTCATATGAGGAACAAATATGATTCAAAGATCAAGATATGTATTGATTGATGATCATGTCTCATGGATCATGGTATGGAGATACCAAATCAATAATATGGACATGTGTTAGTGAACATATGTTGGATAGACCCGCCATGAGACACCGCAGATTCCATGTGTCATCGCTTGGTCTCAAGTAGTGTTTATGTGGAATCCTTAGACTTGAGATCATCATGGTTCCCAAGATGCGTAGTAGCTTACTTTGGGACTACTAAACACTACTCCGTAACTGGGTAGTCATAAAAGTAGTCTTTGGGTTTGCCATGAAACATGTAGTGGGATGTGAATGATCAAGATAGAATTTGCCCTCCTTATGGGAGAGATATCTCGGGCCCCTCGATGTAATGGATTATGAAAGTGCATGGCCATGCCAAGGTGATTGAGGAGTCAATCACGAGTTTATAATCCATCACGGAATCGAGAGAGTGATTGAGCTATTAAGAGGATGACACAGGTCTCGCCTTGAGCTTAATCTATATCGTGAGGCAAAGGGATTAGTACATGAGAACATTACAGTTCAAATTATATGATCTTTACGTATACTTTGGGGTTAATATGTCTTACTAGAGGCCGCTATTAACACGGTGACCGGAAAGGTGTTTACGGGTGCGACCAAGTATCGTGAACCTGCTGTGGTCGCACACTTAACGGGTTGGAACACTAATTCGAATGTGATTCGGATATGGGCTCAATTCGGATAGAGATCCGGATAGACTCCTATTGGGCCTCGGTCCACGAGGCCCAAGTGAGGAGGTATATATATGGAGGCGAGGGCCGAGGGATCGATAATCCCGAGCTAATCCGTAGTCGCCACCTCCGAGCCAAACCCTAGCCGCTCGCGAGTCTTTGGTACACTCGCGATCGGCGTTCCCACCCGGATGTGTGGATACCGGTGGGGCGCCGCTCGTTGCGGCGTTGATCGGCATCAACAACCTCTGATTGGATCGCTGCGTGGTGTGGTTGATCGCGTGGAGGAGACGATCGGTTCGGGACGATCGACTACTTCCACTACTACCTCGACGCGCGTGGTTGGATCGGCTTCCAACTCTTCTTCATTGCGCTGGCGTCTAGTGGTAACGATCCATGATCCCTCCTTAAGCATGATGTTCTTGTGTGCGCGGTAGAAAAGTTTTGTTTTCTGCTATCGTAGCCTTCGCGCAATCCAATAATGAGGAGCAGAGATCATGTAATGGTGGATGGTCTCTGATTCGATAAAAATAAATGAAAATTGAGACATTTTGAATGGCTCGGATTTGGGTTGATTTGATCGGCCCGATGAGATTTTCATAGCGATTTCATAGATGCGATCTATGTAATTCCGTGTACACGCATAGATTGTTATAGAAACACATTCATGTCGTATGGTAGGATCGTTCTACGCTTAACTTGTTTTTGCAGGGAATGATGTGAATGGTATGGCATAGATGCATATGTGATGCATGTGTGTTTTGGCGGCCTGTGTGTCGTATTAATCACAGCCGGGTTGAGGCTGTTCTTTAATTGTATAACGACCTGCGTGTCGACTTGTGATGCTTGAGCTCCTCATGTAATTCATTTGCTACCTATTAGTTGTAATAGTTTAGTTCTTTGCTATGGAGGCTTCAAGCATGATGACAAAGAGGACAAGAAGTGTGGCGAAGAATATCACCGTGGAACCATGGCGATGGCGACCACTACGATACAAAATGCCATACCATTCACGGTATAATGTGATTATATGCATGTGATGTTTATTTCTTATCATACTATTCTTTCATGCCATACCTATAGAGGGTGTGTTTTCATGATAGAATAGCTTCTCTCAAGAAAAATTAAGAATTTGTTTTGATGCCCTTCCAATTCTTTGCGTCTATAAGAATCATGATCATTGTTTGGTAGGTCTCGCCAAAGCGGTACCATCAACTATCTTGATCTAATAGGGTGGATGTCGGACATCCACATGCATAGTATTGGTTTACTTGACAAGGCTATCAAATTGGATTTGGGCCTTGGGGCATGGTGTTGGGAGCCGGGGCATTGGATGCCACCCAACAAACAAGAGTCACATAAGATGTGATTAGCAAGTGTTGCTTACCTCGTCACTAGGTTTCTAGCGGTGATGCCAAAGCTCACTAGAACTTAGAAGAACATGGATCTTGACCACTATATGTCGTTAGAGGAAGACGATTACAAAACATATAGTGGGAGTATCTTTGTTAAATTGTTTAATGGAAGATCAAACATGAACATAGTGCTAAACTTTGCATATTCTTTGTTGTAGATCATGTCAACTAATGCCGCATCTAGTTCTTTTAATTTGCGATCTATTCTTGAGAAAGAAAACTCAATGGAGCGAACTTTTGGATTGGTATCGCAACTTGAGAATTGTTCTCAAGCAAGGCGCAAGGAGTATGTCCTGAGTCTCCTTATCCCGATGACTTGCCCGATAATGCTACTGTGGCTGCACGGAAAGCTTATGAGAAGCAAGCGAATGATTACCTTGATGTGAGTCTGTCTCATGCTTGCCACAATGTCCTCTGAGCTTGAAGCAATATGAGAACACAGATGCCTACAATATCATTGTGGGGTTGCGTGGTATGTTTGAGAACCAAGCAAGGGTGAGAGGTTCAACACTTCAAAGTCCTTGTTTGCGTGCGAGCTTGCGAAGGGAATCCGTCGACCCTCATGTGATTAAGATGATTGGCTACATTGAGAGTCCGGAAAAGCTTGGTTTTCCCCTTAGCCAAGAGTTGGCTCGATGTGATTCTTGATCGCTCCCCTCGAGCTTTGAGCCATTCATTACGAACTATCACATGAACAACATGGACAAGACCTTGGTGAATTGCATGGGATGCTAAAATCAGCCGAGGAAAGCATTAAGAAAAGCAGCCATCATGTGATGATGATGCGAAAGGCAAGGCAAGCCCTATGTAAAGAAAGGCGCGGTCAAAGAAAGTTAGCTCCCGATGAGATCGCGAGCGGTTCTAAGGCCAAGCAAGTCAAGAAGGGCCTGCTCACGATGCGATTGCTACTCAGAAGCAATCGGGACATTGGAAAAGGAACGCCCAAAGTACTTGGAGGATCTTGAGAAAAAGAAGTGAAGTACGACTTTCGCTCCAGGTATAAATGTTATAGAAATCAATCTTGCTACTTCATCTACGATTCTTGGGTATTTGATACCGGATCGGTTGCTCACATTTGCAAATCGTTGCGGGGGCTAAGAAGAAGTAGAAGTTTGAGGAGGAGCGAAGTGGATCTTCGCGTTGGCAATAAAGCAAAGTTGTTGCGATGGTATTGGCACCATGCCATTGTCTTTACCTTCGAGATTAGTTTTGGAATTGAATAATTGTTATTGTGTTCCATCTCTTTCCAAGAACATTATTTACGCTTCATGTTTGCAAGCGAAGGTTATGACTTCGATCTGTGAACAATGGTTGTTCTCTTTATTTCAAAGATATGTTCTATTGTCATACTCCATTGGTGAATGGGTTATATGTTCTTACTCTTGAAGAGTCATCGGTCTATAACATTAATGCAAAGAGGCAACGATCGAATGATTTGAATCCATGTTTATTTTCCACTATCGCTTAGGTCACATAAATGAGAAACGATGGAGAAGCTCCATAGAGATGGTATTCGCACTCATTTGATTTTGAATCATTTGAGACATGCGAATCTTGTTTACTTGGCAAGATGACAAAGCACCTTTCACCGGTCAAGGTGAGCAGGCAAGTGACTTATTGGCACTCGTACATTCGATGTATGTGGACCAATGAGCTCAACGACCGAGGTGGTTTTCAGTACTTCATAACTTTTACTGATGACTTTAGTAGATGTGGATATATCTACCTGACGAAGCATAAGTCTGAATCCTTTGAAAAGTTCAAAGAATTCCAAAATGAAGTGCAAAATCATTTAGGCAAGACAATCAAGTTTCTACGATCGATCGTGGAGGCGAGTATTTGAGCCATGAGTTTGGTAATCATCTCAAGGATTGTGGAATTGTTCCACAATTGACTCCGCCCGGAACACCTCAATGGAATGGGGTATCTGAACGAGAAATCGCACCTTATTAGATATGGTGCGCTCCATGATGAGCCACAGTGATCTTCCGTTGTCTTTTTGGGGGTACGCTCTTGAAACAGCCGCTTTCACACTAAACAGGGTTCCATCAAAATCAGTAGAAAAGACACCATATGAGATGTGAACAGGACAACGTCCTAGCTTGTCTTTTCTTAAGATTTGGGGATGTGAGACTTATGTAAAACGTTTACAATCGATAAGCTCACCCCTAAATCGATAAATGCTTCTTTATCGGGTATCCTAAGGAAACAAAAGGATATTACTTCTATAATCAAGAAGAAGGCAAAGTGTTTGTCGCTTGAGCATGGTGTCTTCTTAGAGAAAGAGTTTCTCTCAAGAAGGGATAGTGGGAGCAAGGTGCAACTTGAAGAAATTCGAGAAACACCGAAAACGTTTCACTCCTACGAACCACAACAGGATGAACAAACTATTGAAGAACCTGTTAGGACACACCGCACCACGTAGGTCAGAGAGGTCACGTCGTGCACCTGAGAGGTACATGTTCTTGACTACTCAACAACGGGACATATTGTTGTTAGACAACGATGAGCCTAAGACCTATGAAGAAGCGATGGTGGGACCAGACTAGAAATGGCTTGAAGCCATGAGATCCAAAATTGAATCCATGCACGAATCAAGTTTGGAACTTGGTTGATCCACCTGATGGTGTTAAAACCATTGAGTGCAAATGGGTTTTCAAGAAAAAGATAGACATAGATGGAAATGTTCACATCTATAAAGCGCGATTGGTGGCCAAAGGTTTCAAACAAATTCAAGGTGTTGATTATGATGAAACTTTTTCACCCGTCGCAATGCTAAAGTCTATTCGGATCATTCTAGCGATTGCTGCTTATTTCGACTATGAAATATGGCAAATGGATGTCAAAACAGCTTTCCTTAATGGAAATCTGAGTGAGGATGTGTACATGACACAGCCCACGGGTTTTGTCGATCCGCAATCAGCTAGAAAGATATGCAAGCTGCAAAGATCCATTTATGGATTAAAGCAGGCATCTCGGAGTTGGAACATTCGTTTTGATGAAGTAATCAAAGGGTTTGGTTTCATCAAGAACGAAGAAGAGCCTTGTGTTTACAAAAAGGCTAGTGGGAGCGCACTCGTGTTTCTGGTCTTATATGTGGATGACATATTATTGATCGAAAATGACATTCCTATGTCGAATCATTAAGTCTTCATTGAAAATAGTTTCTCTATGAAAGACTTAGGAGGCGGCATATATTCGGAGCATCAAGATCTATAGAGATATATCAAAAGGCGATTGGATTAAGCCAAGATACGTTACATTGACAAGGTGTTGAAAAGGTTCAACATGCGAGATTCAAGAAAGGCTTCCTACCTATGTCACATGGTATAAATCTTAGCAAGAATCGGTGTCCTAGTACACCGATGAGCGGGATAAAATGAATGCGATTCCATATGCTTCACTATTGGATCCATTATGTATGCCATGCTTTGTACACGTCCGGATGTCTCATATGCTTTAAGTGCTACGGTAGATACCGGTCGATCCGGTGAAAGTCATGGATTACCGTAAAGAACATCTTGAAGTACTTGAGAAGAACTAAAGATGTGTTCCTCGTCTATGGGGGTGAGGAAGAGCTCGTTGTAAATGGTTACACCGATGCTAGCTTCCAAACCGACAAAGATGATTTTAGATCGCAATCTGGATTTGTGTTACTTTGAATGGCGGTGCGGTGAGTGGAAGAGTTCCAAGTAGGAGACAGTTCTTGATTCTACAACGAAGCCAGTACATAGCGGCTTCAAGTCGCTAAAGAGGTTGTTTGGATCAAGAAATTTGTTTCGAGCTTGGTGTGATGGCTAGTGCCTCCACCCAATGGACCTCTCTTGTGACAACAAGGAGCCATTGCGCAAGCCAAGGAGCCTAGATCGCACTGTAAGTCCAAGCACATTCTACGGTGATTTCATCTCATCCGCGAGATTGTGGAGAGGCGATGTTAAGATATGCAAAGTACACAGGATTTGAACATTGCGGATCCGTTGACAAAGCCGCTTCCCACCAAAGCATGAGGCTCACACTAGGGCAATGGGTATTAGATACCTACATGGTTGACTCTAGTGCAAGTGGGAGATGTTGGTGATATGCCCTAGAGGCAACATGAAGATGTTGAATATATCACATACTATGTTTATGATACATTGCTTTGTTCCTTGAAATAGACATTATCATTATTGATCAATGAGTATGTGACTTATTCATGAGACTCTAATGTCAAAATGTTGCTATTTCTAAATGATCCCGATTATATTTCATATGAGGAACAAATATGATTCAAAGATCGACATATGTCTTGATTGATGATCATGTCTCATGGATCATGGTATGGAGATACCAAATCAATAATATGGACATGTGTTAGTGAACATATGTTGGATAGACCCGTCATGAGACACCGCAGAGATTCCATGTGTCATCAGTTGGTCTCAAGTAGTGTTTATGTGGAATCCTTAGACTTGAGATCATCATGGTTCCCAACATGCGTAGTAGCTTACTTTGGGACTACTAAACACTACTCCGTGGCGGGTAGTCATAAAAGTAGTCTTTGGGTTTGCCATGAAACATGTAGTGGGATGTGAATGATCAAGATAGAATTTGCCCCTCCTTATGGGAGAGATATCCTTGGGCCCCTCGATGTAATGGATTATGAAAGTACATGGCCATGCCAAGGTGATTGAGGAGTCAATCACGGTTTATAATCCATCACGGAATCGAGAGTGATTGAGCTATTAAGAGGATGACACAGGTCTCGCCTTGAGCTTAATCTATATCGTGAGGCAAAGGGATTAGTACATGAGAACATTACGATTCAAATTGATATGATCTTTACGTATACTTTGGGGTTAATATGTCTTACTAGAGGCCGCTATTAACACGGTGACCGGAAAGGTGTTTCGGTCGCGACCAAGTATCGTGAACCTACTGTCGCACACTTAACGGGTTGGAACACTAATTCGAATGTGATTGGGATATGGGCTCAATTCGGATAGAGATCCGGATAGACTCTATTGGGCCTCGGTCCACGAGGCCCAAGTGAGGAGGTCTATATATATGGAGGCGAGGGCCGAGGGATGCATCGACAATCCCGAGCTAAACCACGCCGCCACCTCCCGAGCCAAACCCTAGGCGCTCGCGGTCTTGGTACACTCGCGATCGGCGTTCCGACCGGACGTGTGGATACCGGTGGGGCGCCGCTCGTTGCGGCGTTGATCGGCATCAACAACCTCTGATTGGATCGCTGGGTGGTGCGGTTGATCGCGTGGAGGAGACGATCGGTTCGGGACGATCGACTACTTCCACTACTACCTCGACGCGTGGTTGGATCGGCTTCTCAACTCTTCTTCATGCTGCTGGCGTCTAGTGGTAACGATCTATGATCCTCTTTAAGCATGATGTCCTTGTGTGCGCGGTAGAAAAATTTTGTTTTACGCTTGCGTAGCCTTCGCGTGATCCATTAGTCCCGGGCGTCGTCCGGTGGTAATGTGGCGACTATCTGTTGAAGGCATGGTATGAGGAGCAGAGATCATGTAATGGTGGATGGTCTCTGATTTGATAAAAATAAATGTATATGTCATTGAGTATCATGTTTAAAATCCAACTTGCTAGGTCCTAGGGAATTTTAAGTATTATAGTTCAAAAAGCATATTTACGCAAAACAAAATAACCTGAGCCTTCCCTTGTTGAAAGCCTTGCATGTTACCTACTGCATTCTGTGTGTTGACTCGCTGAGCACGGTGGTTAGTGTGCTCACTCTCGCAATACCAAAAATCCAGATTCAGGAGCTCAAGATCCGTATGCCTTCGAGGAAGCACCTGCTACGGATGGAGAAGACCGCGCCGGGAATTAGGGCGAATAATCCGCACTTAGAACCTTAGGCACCTATACTAAGGTGTGGCTTCATCCAGATATTACTAGAGCCCTAGTAATATTTGTATGACCACTTTTGCCCTCAGTCTTTGCTTGTGGTTTAAAAGCCTACTTTGTATCTCTTCCGCTGCTAGACTTTTGTAATGTAAATATTTGGCTTTGCTTGGCCCTCTTCAGAATAATCAGCCTTTGTGAAGGCCTAACTTCACTTTTGCAATGTAATAATATTATGGCTGTTGTGAATTCATGATGTATGAAATGATTCAAAGAATGTATCTGTGCATTATCTCGATCCGTGGAATAATGCGATGAGCCTGACAGAGATTCGGATTGCAAAATCCGGGTCTGACACAGCTTGAGCCAATGTCTAAGTCTCATGTAGGTATAATTATGAATGCTAATTATGTGTATGTGAGTAAAGCCCGGCCTGGCTTGTGAAGCCATAAAAAGCTGGCTATGTGATGTGCTATCTCTGCTTAATGAAAACGGCCTTGTGTTTAAAAATTTTCCTGCTATTTGATGTATGGATTTGGTTCTTTTATGTGTTGATCTTGGGTTACTAGTCTTATTGGGATTAGAACAAATGTTTGAGAGAGTGCTAATCTAACTGCAGATGGCCAGCCATAGAGTTACCCGCGCTCAAGCTGGTGCGAACCCGGACATGCAGGCGTAAGTGGAAGCCGATCAAGAAGCGCGACGCAGGCGGGGAAGAGGCCCAAGTCAAGGGGTATACCTCCCACCCCCGCCGGCCAACCCGTCCATGGCGCAAGTAATGGCGCAGCAAACGCAAATATTTTAGGCTATCTACGCATGCCAGCAGACCAACACCAATGTCCATGTTTCTGACCTGGGCGACTTCATCAGGACCCGACCCCTTACCTTCGCTGGGGCAGATGAGCCCCTCGAGGTGAAAGATTGGCTACGGGACACCGAGAGAAAACTCCGTATAGCCAAGACCGCGGAGAATGACCAAGTAATCTTTGCAACCCACCAACTCCAAGGAGCCGCAGCTGCTTGGTGGGAGAATTACCTGGCTACAAAAGGATATGAGGACACCCCTACTGGAGCTAGTGCGACAGTTGTACCATGGGCAGAGTTCAAGGCGGCCTTCAAGGCCAACTTTGTTCCAACTGGTGTAATGCGAATGAAGAAGAATGAATTCCATAATCAGAAGCAGGCAACATGCCGGTCGGTGAATACCTCACTAAGTTTAACCAAGCTGCTCGCTCGCCCCAAAGGATGTAGCCAAGAAGAAGAAAAGATTGACGGGTTCTTCGTAGGGATGAGTGAAGAACTGCGAGTGTGCGACTTATCATTGAAGATTTCACAAGCTTCCACCAACTTGTGAATAAGGCACTAGTTCTGGAAAATGAGAAGAAAAACCTGGAGGCTAGCCGCAAGCGCAAGCAAGTGGCTCAGCGACCTCAGGGGAGATTCATCCAGAAGTTCTTCAATAACCCCTCCTTTTCAGGATCAGCCCCACCCTAGAATCCCAGTCCGGTACTCCGTCCAAGTGGCAGCACTTTCCAGACTCCCCGTCCTTCGGGCCAGCTCACGGGAACCAATCCTGCGGCCTCCTTCAACTGCTACAACTGTGGTGAAAAGGGGCATTTTGCCTATTGCTGCCCGCAGCGGCAAACCACTCCTGTGAAGTTTAATTTGGGGGCCACTCCCAACCGAGGTCAAGCTTCAGCACCTAGCAAGGGAAATCAGACTCCTCAATCCAACAGGACGGCATCAACACCCAACCGAGGGAGGGTTAATCATGTCACCGCAGAAGAAGCTGAGGAGGCTGCTGGAGTCCTGCTGGGTACGTTCTCTGTTAAGACCTTACCAGCACGTGTTCTTTTTTATTCTGGGGCATCACATTCTTTTATAGCCAAGAGATTTGAGGATAAACTTAGGCTGCCCGCTTACTCGCTAAAGAAACCAATGGTGCTTAGCTCACCCGCAGGGGTTATTAATGCCACCTTAGTATGCCCTCGGGTAGTAATTGTCATGGAAAGGTTTTGGTTCCTAGCAGATTTAATAGTTCTGGCTTCTCAGACCCTGGATATTATACTGGGGGTGGACTGGTTAGCTAGACACCAAGGAATACTGGATTGTGCCACGAGGAGAGTGAAACTAACCAAGTGCCCGGGGCTAACCATTGAGGTAAAAGTGGACCGGCCGTATCGATGGGGCCGCGCCATATATTACTGCGAAGATGTGCCACTGGAGGGGATGATGGTGGTGCAAGACTACCCTGAGGTCTTCCCAGAAGAACTGCCCGGCATGCCACCAGATAGAGATCTCGAATTTGTTATCAATTTAAAGCCTAGTGCTGCCCCTATCTCCAAGAGACCATACAAAATGACCGTAGATGAGCTAGAGGAGTTGAAGAAGTGACTACATGAGCTACAAGACAAGGGTTTTATCAGGCCGAGTTCCTCACCTTGGGGATCACCAGTAATCTTTGTGAAGAAGAAAGATGGCACCGCTAGGATGTGTGTAGACTATCAGGCCGTAAATGAAATAACCGTCAAGAACAAGTACCCGCTGCCTAGGATCGATGACCTATTTGATCAGCTTGGGGGAGCCACCGTATTCTCTAAGATTGATTTGCGGTCAGGTTATCACCAACTGAAAATTAGGCCGGAGGACATTCCAAAAACTGCCTTTACCACTAGGTATGGACTGTATGAGTTTACAGTTATGTCTTTTGGTTTGACCAATGCCCCTGCCTATTTCATGAACCTCATGAATAAGGTTTTCATGGAATACTTGGATAAGTTTGTGGTAGTGTTCATCGACGATATCCTTATCTACTCCAAGACCGCGGAAGAACATGCTGAGCATTTGCGACTGGTATTAGAAAAGCTGAAGGAACATCAACTCTACGCCAAATTTAGCAAGTATGAATTTTGGTTGTCTGACATCAGCTTCCTGGGACATATAGTGTCTGCGGGAGGAGTGTCGGTTGACCCCGCCAAAATTGCTGCAGATATGAATGGCGTGACCCACCTCCGTCACTGAGGTAAGGAGCTTTCTTGGATTAGCGGGATATTACCGATGGTTCATAGAGGGATTCTCCCGGATTGCCAGGCCGATGACCCAACTACTCAAGAAAGAGCAGGCATTTGGGTGGACCAAGGCTTGTGAAGAGAGTTTTCAAGAACTGAGGAAGAGGTTGACTACCACCCCAGTACTGGTTCTACCCGATGTACGCCGAGATTTTGAGGTGTACTGTGATGCTTCACATCAAGGGCTTGGGTGTGTGCTGATGCAAGGAGGGAAAGTTGTGGCGTATGCATCCAGGCAGCTTCACCCTCATGAGGCAAACTACCCAATTCACGACTTGGAACTAGCTTTCGTGGTGCATGCCCTGAAAATCTGGAGGCACTACCTCATTGGCAACCACTGTGATATATACACAGATCACAAAAGCCTCAAATACTTCTTTACCCACACACCTTAACTCGAGGCGGAGAAGATGGTGAACCGATCAAAGATTACGACCTAAGTGTCCACTACCACCCCGGAAAAGCCAATGTGGTAGCAGATACTCTAAGTCGTAAGGCCTATTGTAATAGCCTTATGGTTCAGGAACACCAGCCCGAGCTATATAAAGAATTGATGGCCTTAAACTTAGAAATCGTGGAAAAAGGAACCTTAGCGGTAATGGAAGTGCAGACAAGTATAGAAGAGAGAATTATGGCCGCACAAAAAGAAGACCCAGCTACTCTAAGATTGAGAAGACTAATAGAAGAAGGGAAGGCTCCCAAGGTGACTGTAGATCAGCAAGGAGTCTTAAGGTACGGGACGCGTATTTTCGTGCCCCACCGAAGGACCTCAAGGACCGGTACTCGTGGAAGCCCATAGCTCGCATATTCCCTTCACCGAAGTACCAAATGTATCAAGACATGAAGCAATGGTACTGGTGGCAGCATGAAGAGGATATCATTGAACATGTCGCCGTGATGATGTGCTGCCGAGTGAAGGTTTGAACACCAAAGGCCTAGCAGATTGCTACAACCCTTGCAAATACCTCAGTGGAAATGGGAGGAAGTTGGCATGGACTTCATTACGGGGTTTCCGCGAACAAAGTCAGGGTACGACTCGGTATAGGTCATAATTGATAGATTGACCAAGGTGGCACATTTTATTCCCGTTAAGACAACCTATAAAGGGGATAAATTGGCTGAACTGTACATGTCCCGCATCGTGTGCTTGCACGGTGTACCCAAGCGGATAGTGTCAGATCGCGGTTCCCAATTTACCTCGCACTTCTGGGCAAGCCTGCATGAAGCTCTAGGTACCCACTTAGATTTCAGCACTGCCTACCACCCTCAGACGGATGGTCAAACCGAGAGGGTAAACCAAATATTGGAAGATATGCTTCGGGCATGTGTTCTGGATTTCTCAAAGGATTGGGATAAATGTCTCGCCCCTCTGTTGAGTTCGCATATAACAATAGCTATCAAGCTAGCTCAGATGTCCCCTTTGAAGCCACATATGGAAGGAAATGTCGTACCCCGCTTCTTCGGTCGGAAGTGGGAGAAGGCTATGTGTTTGGACCTGAAATTCTAAGGCAAGTAGAAGAAAAGGTCCGCATGATTAGGGATCAATTGTTAGCAGCTCAGTCCAGGCAGAAGAGTTATGCGGACAAGAGGCGAAGGCCACTAAGTTTTGAAGTTGGGGATCACGTATATTTGAAGGTATCACCCTTGCGTGGGGTCAAGCGATTTAAGGTCAAAGGCAAACTCACCCCGCGCTATGTTGGGCCATTCCCGATTATAGCCAAGAAAGGAGAGGTTGCCTATCGCCTTTACTACCACCGAACACAGACGATGTACACAATGTCTTCCATGTGTCCCAGCTGAAGAAATGCTTGCGAGTGCCGGAAGACAAAGCTCCATTAGAAGCAATCGAGCTCGAGAAGGACCTAACTTACAAAGAGCGTCCAGTCAAAATTTTGGACACCGTGGAAAAGAGAACTAGAACCCAATCCATTCGCATGTGCGAGTACAATGGAGCCATCATTCAAGAAAGAAGCTACAGGGGCGCTTGAAGATCGCCTACGCAGATTACTGCGCTTTGTTTTCTAGCTAAAGCGAATCTCGGGGTTGAGATTCTTTTTAAGGGGGGTAGATTTGTAACAGCCTGGAAAAGTCAAAGGGACTGTGAAATAAAAATTTGTGAATTATCTTACGACACATTGTATTGAGTTGGGCTTTTAAAATATTTCTGGAAAGTTTGGATAAAGTTCCAAAAATTAAGATATTAAGAAGGAAAGGCACCTGTTTAAACGATAGAAGATTCAAATTTTAAATACGAATCTGAAAAGATGATTCATAAAAATGCACAAGTTGAAATGAATATTTTTGTAAAGTGCAAAATTAGAATTAAGCTTAGAAATAAATACTACATTAATGTTGGTATAAAACTTTAAAAATATCTGTATTTTACACAAAATGGATATACCCTAAACTAATAAAACCAATAGAAAAGAAAAGAAAAGAAAAGAAAGAAAATAAAAGAAAATCGGGGAGCTGGCCAGCCGACCGATCCCCCCCCCTCCCTGGCCCCCTCCTCGGTCTCTCCCCCTCTCTCGACCGGTGGGTCCCACCGGACCCCCCCTCTCTTCTTCTCTCTCGCCGGACCCCCCTCTCCTCGCCTCGGCCAAGGCGGCGACCATGTCGCGAAAACCCAGCTGGGCGGCAACTGTCAGGGGGCATCTTGGCGTCGCCCTTGGACCCCATTGCACCCCTAGCCCCATGATGGCCATGCCGCCTCCGCCGCCCTTGCCCCACGTCGGGTCCGCTGTGGCCAGACCACCCGGTCGGCTATAAAACCCGGGGTGTCCCTCAAAAGGACCGCCAAGTCACCCCCAACCTTCCACCAAAAGTAATCGGCTCAAAAGCCACCAGATCGCCGGCATCCTCCTTTCTCCCCAACTCCCGCCGTCGGCCCTCCACGCAATTCCGCTACTCGCCGTGGCGGTGAATTCCTTGCTCCCACTCCATCTCCGAGCATCGCCGACCTTCTACCGGCCTCACCGAGCTTCTGTCGCCGTGCCTCGCGGCACCGAACGCCTCCCGGCGCCCCGCCACCGCACGACGCCGACCTAACTCCGCCGAGCTCAGACCCTCATCGGCCCCTCCGTCATCTTCACCAGGACTCCAAGAACCTGTTTTGGCCCTCCCGCTACCTCCCGGACCTCCCTTGCCGACGACGTCGTCGTCTTCCTCGGCTCCCGCCCCGCCCGCCTCCTCCCGCGCTACCTCATAAGCTATAATCAACCCTTATGGGTTGAGATGCGCTCATGAGCCCTTTGCTAGCGCCAGCCCTTTCCCCGGCTCCCTCGGCGTTCGAGCCCCGCTCACGTGGCGCTGAGGTCGAGCTTTCTTTTAAATTCACCGACGGTGGGCCCCACCGTCGACCACTCTGATACACCGACCACGACAATGGACCGCCTGTCGAGGCGTGAGGCGGGCGTGAGCCATGCCGCCGGGCCCCACGTGTCGGCCCCAGCAGCGCGGTCACCGACGATGGGTCCCACATGTCAGAATTTATTATTTTCTGGATTTAATTGAACCGAAAGTATTCAAATGGGCATAACTTATTCATTTTAACTCCAAATTAAGTGAAACCAATTTCTAAATTTATCTAAATTCAAGAGCTATCTCATGGAACCAGAACCAATATTTTTGTAACTTGTTTGAATTTTGTTGTGTTATTTGGAATATTGCACTGATTTTTATCCAAATTTTCAAGCGTAAAATTAGCATTGAAGCCTGTGAAGTGGAAGCTGCATTGTAGGCCCCAACACAGAACCCCAACATCTATAATCAAGGCGAGTCAATACTTTGATCATTTTGAGCCTATATTTTCAATAAATTACCTTGATTTCAGTTATTACAAATTGCATGTTTATATTTATATTGCAATACATGCTAATTTCATATTCTAGTTATGTGTCCCTGCTTTCTTTGATTATTATTATTATACTTTCTTTCTGATGTACCTGGTTATGTGATTCTTGTCACCCTAGTAAAAGTAATAATAATAATACTACTATTTTGAAAATAAGTTCATAAGTAAAAGTGCCATGCCTAGAGTTGTTTAGGCAATTAGGGGTGTGAGAGCACCCTAGCATATCTTATAAACTTGAGAAAGCATTCTTGGGCAGTTATTGTGACGATGACTGGTGTATGTTGGTATAAGTATTTTTCGTTCTAAAGGAACCCCACATGCTTAACTATCTGGGCGGATGGTTCGAGGGTGTGTGTGTATGTATGAATGGTGCCGTGATAGCACAAAGGGGATTGTGGTAGAACCGCCTAGATAACTATTAAGGACTGAATCTTGTGATGACCTCCCAAGGAACAAACAGTACAACCACATGCTGGCAAAGTGTAGGCAGAGCTAAATAATTTGTGTAGCTCTAGTGTGGTTATGTGAAGGTGTGAACACGAGCAAAGGGATGGATGGTCTCATCCCCGCCTTTGCCCGTGATGGCTCACGAGGGACCCTTCTCGAGGGATGGTTGCATCCTATAGAAGATAGACCTTAGCGGGCGTAACCACAAGTAGGATTATGCATTGTAACAGTCCTGTGGTAGTCTACTCAACTGCATGACTAAGGAATCATGTGGGGCAACGAGCAGATCTATCTCCTGTGGGTAAAGTGTACAAACTCTGTAGAGTCAAAACTATTCGAATAACCGTGCCCACGGTCATGGGCGGACATGGGAATCTGAATAGATATAGTTCTATTTCAAAATTTTGATGGATGGAATGGGATAAAAGTGGAGGGCAGAGAAAGACCCTTATTTGAGTTGTCCTGGGTGTCGTCCGAGTGGTAATATAAGCGGCTATAATGCTGAAGGCATGATATGAAGAGCAGAGACCATGTAACGGTGGATGGTCTCTGACTCGTTGAAAATAAATGTATATGTCATGAGCATCATGTTTAAAAATTCAAAAGGCTAGGTCTTAGGGAACTTTTAAGTATTGTAGTTCTGAAAGCACATTTCAGCAAACAAAATAACCTGAGCCTCCCTTGGATAAGCCTTGCATACTACTTACTGCATTCTGTGTATTGGCTCGCTGAGCACGGTGGTTAGTGTGCTCACACTCGCATTACCAAAAACCCAGATTCAGGAACTCAAGATCATTATGCCTACGAGGAAGCACCTGCTACGGATGGAGGAGACAACGTCGAGACTTAGGACGAATATTTCACGCTTAGAACCTTAGGCAATTAGACTAAGGTGTGGTCTGCATACGAATATTGCTGGAACTTTAGTAGTATTTGTATGACCACTTTTACCCTCAGTCTTTGCCTGTGGTTAATAGGCCTGCTTTGTTCTGCTTCTGCTGTTGTACTTTTGAAGTGTAAACATTTGGCCTGAGCGGCCCTACTGTAAGAACTCCGCCTTTTTGAAGGCCTAACTTCTACTATATTATGTAATGATATTAGGGCTATGTGAATTTCAGCGATGTATGAAATGATTCAGCAATGTATCTGTGTGCATTATCTACTGATCCAGGGAATAATGCGGTAAGACACAGCAGATTCTGGATTGAAAAATCTGGGTCTGACAAAAAAGATATCCGTGGTGCAAGTTGACCTAAAATTCCAGTTTGAATCTGCAATAGTCTGCATTTGTGATTTTTGTGCGAATTTTTCAGTCAGTTTCCAGAACTTGGTTCCAAAACAAAAGTTGTAGAAAAAGCCGTCAGAAAACAAATAAAAAAAGAATCATTGAAAAATACGCAACTGACAGAAAGTTACGGCCAAAATACCGACATGTTGTCTAGTGGACAGAAATCTTCAGTTTTCAGTTTTGGGTCAATCCTCGTGTTCTTCAATTCCAAATTGCATTCTATTGAATTATCTTGTGTCTATCACTCCTATACTTTGTTATACACTTATTTAGTTTTCATCCATCCTTGTTTGATCAGCAACATAGGCTAAGTGCTAGATACGAATTATGATTCAATTATATGCAATTTCTGAAATTAATTGATTGTTTTCCTTTGCAACAAAATACATAGCCTATCCAAGCCCCACTTCTCAACTAACCGAACAGGTCTCGCTGTACCGGCAATCGCTATACCAATCACCTAAGTCAGATTTGTCACGAACCAGCCACCGGTTGCACCACCTGTTTGCTTTGGTAAGAACTTGTAAGAATTTGGTAAGACCTTGAGAGATGCGTTAGTTAATTTGAGCCTTCATATCCTAGTAGTTGATAGGAACATATACTTGTGATTTGTTTCCTTGTTTTCTACTAACCATGACAGGTTCACGGGATGATTACGAGATAGATCTACATCTTCGAGCTGTTGACCGGGAACTCAAAAAAATTCGTGAGGAAGATGCATGCTTGAGACAAGCTTCTTCACCACGGGAGGTATATGATCATGATAGTATGTCCGGTAAAACTAAAATCACTTTGCCATCCTTTGCTGGAAAATTTGATCTTGATGCCTATATTGACTGGGAGATAGCACTAGATAAACAATTTGAATATTATGATTGGTCTGATAGGCAAAAGATTAGAGCTGCCACTAGTGTTTTTATTGATGTTGCAATCCTTTGGTAGAAGTATTTAAGTAAACTAGGAAGAGTGCCTCAACGTGGCATGCATTAAAGAAACTTTTGAGAGATCACTTTGTTCCTAAATACCATGCTGATTATTTGCTAGCTAAATTGCAATGTTTAAAATAACGAAGTAGAACTGTAAAGGAATATTATCATGAATTAAAAACTCGATTATTGCGTTGTGGCTTAGAGGAACATGCTGAAACTACTGAGAATAGATTATTATGTGGGCTTAATAAAGAAATTCAAGACCTCTCATTCACGAAGAATATAATTCTCTCACTCATTTGTTTATACTTGCTTGTAAGGTTGAAAGTCAGATTGAGGAGAAATTGAGAGTGCTTGATGATAAGAAACATGAGAACAAACACGTGTTTGTGCCTTTTTCTGTGACTAACAACTTGCAGGTAGTTGAGAACCATGTGAAAGAAGAGCATGAGCTGATTGAACCACCGACTCCATTGGTTGAGAATGAAGATGGGGAGATGGATGCACCTGCATCATCTGAGGGGAGCCAAAAAGGTAAAGATCATGGTGCTATCATCACTCACGGTGAGTATGCTTGTGACGAACTACAATTATGCATTGTTCATGCTATTTTACAGTAAAACTTAGTGGAAAACAATTCTGACACGCCCATATTTCAAGTAGAGAATTCACACTGCATTGATTTGAGTGTTGAGAATGAGTTGAGTGCACCTTGTCAAACAATAATTGAATTGCCTACTGTTTTGAGTGATTCATGTGATGAATTAATCACATACCATGATCGTGTGGCTTTGGTTAGATATAAAGAAGTGTTGACTAGCATTCCTCCTGCTAATTCGTTGTGTTACATCATATTCGATCTACCTATAAAATTGTCACATGATATGGAGAAAGTTTCTGAACTTGCATGTTCGAAATTCTTGTTTAGTGCCTACACCCCTGGGTATAAGTTTAATTTAATTGGAGAATATGGTGTAGAAAATCAATTTCTTGTATATCGAATATGCATAACTTGTGATCACATGGATGAATTGAAACTTGCTGTTTTGAACAACGTTTGTATGCTCAATCTTGTTCATTATGAAAGAAAAATAAAATTTAGTGATCATTCAATGCCTATGCGTTGTTCTTTTGTTGAACCATCTAACATTGACAATCTGAATAATAAAATTGATGTATGTAAGAACTTGCAAATCTTTTCAACCTTACTAGATGAATTTGCTGTTGCTAAATTGAAATCTGATTATATGGATAAACTTTGTTTGATTCTAAAAGTTGTAGCTTCGCCCATATGTGCCACCACGGCAAGTTTACAACTTCAGAGACTTGAATTGCATAAATGCTTCACTTGCATTTGCAAAACTAGTTGCAATAATTGCTGTGTGAGAAATTTTGATTTGCTCATAAACATATATGATTACTCTTCGGTTAATAATACAATGAGTTTTTATGATCGCCGCTGTTTAATAACATTAATTGTGCAACAACGAAGAACTACTAAAATGGATGACATATACATATACCATGCATACACCTTGGCTTCTTTGTTACCCTATTTTCAGCTTATCAAAAGCCGAGGACGGCTTTGTTTTCAAGAAGGGAAGGATGATGAGAACATGTACTCTATGGATACAATCATATTTGTTGTGCTTGTTGTTACAATTACAAGAATTTCTACGCATCCCTTAAATTATCAGGTGAGTTCGTTTCAAACATATTTTACTTTGTTTGATAAAGAACTTATGATATTACATAATAAGAGTTTGTTGCGTTTATTATCATGTACCAAGATTTATGATCAAGATCATACAACACGTGAGGCTACACATATGTTAAAACCGAGGACGGTTTTCTGTCAAGAAGGGGAGAATGATGTGACCACGCCACAAACACATATGACCATACCGCCTAATATCAAGATTGAACTAAAGGTGAATTCGTTTCTTCAGCTTTAACATAGTTTAAATGAGAATATGATGCTACCTAATGATAAAAATATATATTTTTACAGTACCACATCACTTTTACACCAATTCAAGTAAGAGATCAAGTTGGACACGTTTTGGAATCCAATTCGGCCTCCAGATCAATTCGGATTCAGCCTAACAGGCCCAACTTCAAATGTGCATAACTTTCACATACGAAGTCCGTTTGAGGTCCACAAGTACTTGTTGGAAAGCTTTTCTCATCTTATTTCCAATGGATCTAGTATCACCTATAAATTCCATCCGAGCCAGCCGAAATCATCAAAAGAGCCCGCGTTGGGCTCATACTGGAATCGGATTCGGACTGCCGCGATGTTTTCAAGTTTAAACGGATATAACTTTCTCATACGGACTCCGTTTGGGACGTTCTTGGACTTCATGGAAATCTTATCAAGTATACTTTCTAAAGGAATGAAC
Source organism: Bonia amplexicaulis (assembly GCA_036346245.1). Classification (NCBI taxonomy): domain Eukaryota; kingdom Viridiplantae; phylum Streptophyta; class Magnoliopsida; order Poales; family Poaceae; genus Bonia; species Bonia amplexicaulis. The sequence continues at coordinate 189,019 of JAYGGG010000284.1, read as the reverse complement.
TCCATATTTAAATTCCATCTGAGCCAGCCGCAATCATCAAAAGAATCCGTGTTGGGCTCGTACTGGAATCGGATTCGGACTACTGCGATGTTGTCAAGTTCAAACGGACATAACTTTCTCATACGGACTCCGTTTGAGACGTTCTTGGACTTCATGGAAATCTTATCAAGTATACTTTCTAAAGGAACCAACCCCATATTTAAATTCTATTTGAGCCGGCCGCAATCATCAAAAGAGTCCACATTGATTTTTGAGTCCGAGTCGAAAGGGTGTTGTGCCACCTCCACTTGGGTCCATGGACCTTGTAACACTATATAAGAGCCACCGCCTCCCTATTCTAGGACTGAGATTTCGTTGAGTTTAGTTTATCCATGGTGCAAACTTCTGTTCTTCAGTTGTGTCGGACGACCACCTGTCAAGACAACCTTTGGAATCCCACCTTTTGAACTCAATATAAATATTTGCAATTTCAGATTGCTTTTATCTTGTTCTTGCGTGTTTTTCGGTTGCATACAGGAATAGACCTTCGTGGTCGTAAACCGCATTCTTGGCACGGTTGATAACGACTTGGAGTGTGGTTCAACGATTGCTAAGGCATAGCGGCGTCGTTCGGTTGTAGTCGGTTCGCAAGGGTCACCTCCACCAAAATCGAAGTTATCATCCTATCGGAAGATCGGGACCCATTCCCTCATCACAAATTTTGATAAATATTACCTACCTAGAACAATTGTCGTTTACCACATGCGTGGTCAGGGGGGGACAGTTGCACAAAAATAAGGTCGAGTTGCGGTGGCGAGCGATCGGGCGATCGGACTTCGATCACCGATTGTTCGTGAAACATTCCATCGCCCAACCGTTAGGCGATCGACCCTATCGTCTGTGACGCCCACCGACCGCATGCGTGTCATGTGTTGGGTGACAAGTTTCAGTCGCCAAACGGTTAGGCGACTGGAGGCCATTCTTGTAAAAAAAATTTCATGTGGGTATATTTCTGTTATTTCGAATAAAAATGAATTATTTCAAAAAAAATTTGTTTGTTTCTAACCATCTCTGGCCCTAGAGGCAACTCAAAAATCCTAATTTGCAGAGGGAGAAGGGGCGGTTGGCAAAGAGGTGCACTCAGTAGAGGAGGCAGCAACGTTGGAGAGCTGGAGCCAGTTTCGCCAGAGGTGATGGTGTTCACTCGTGGTGCTCATGCTCACCGGAGATGGAGGTGCACGAATAATCCAAAATTAAAAACTTCTACTGCAATCACCTATTTTTAGTTCTTAAGTGTTTTATAGAGTTTCTGTTAAAAAATTGTGACATGTTGTGGCACTATAGCAATTTGAAGTAGTAAATAAAAAAATGGCTAATTTTGCAATGGCAAATATGCGATTTGTCTGTACATTTACGGGTCTGAAGGTGTAGGATGACTACGGCTTCATCGCCCGTGCCCCCATAGATGATGGATCGCTCCATCTGCCGGCCATATTAGTCACCAGCTATAAATCAAGCACTTGAACATGAAAATATGTAAATTTTAAAACCTTTTGATGCATCCCGGTGTTATTTGGATTTTATGCTTTTATTTGGAGCATCCCCAAAATTTTGAACTTTTATGTATAGCTTAATGGGATAAAATTTTGAAATAAGAAATCATCCGAGAGGAATTACAAAATGTTAACGAAACTAAAATTTGAATTCAAATCACCAACTCAAGAATTAAAGAGAGAATAGCAGCCTGGAACTTCGATTAGGCCAAAATCCGAAGCCCGCCTATCCTTCTCCTTCCTTCCAGCCCACCCATCTTTCTCAGCCCAACGTAGCCCAACTCCATGCCCCTCCTCTCTTCCCCACTATCTGCATGGCCCCACTATCAAGCCCAACTACCCTATTGATTCCTGCGTCGCTTCTCTGCACTGTGTCTCGTGTCGTGTACGCCGGCAACATCCATGCCACCATGACGCCGCTGCACACCCACCTCATCCACAGCATGTCCTTTGCTCCTCGTCGCGTCCGGTCTCCCACGTCACTGCACCACGAGACATGGCCGTGCTATTAACCATGCTGAGCTCGCGTTCACAAGACAACACTCGTGCTCCCCCTCTATTTAAGCTGCACCTCTTGCCTTCCTCATCATCTCCCCATGTCGGCCGTGCACGACCACCTCTCTGATGAGATTCTTCCGCGTCTTCTCACATTGAAACGTGTTCCCAACCACCCTCTACATTTCCCCTCAACTAATTTTGGGTCTCCTCGTCGACAGATCTTCAGCGACTTTGTCTTCCTCATGAATGGCTAAAACCGCCACCACCACTACCATTCTTCACACGGTGTATTTCGGATTGATTCCTCTCTCATGGGGCAGCCATTCACCTCCCTCAATATTCACCCACCACTAATTTGGGTCATCGCCAGCACGTCGAGCTCGTTCTGCCACCAGCCTACCTCAGTCTCTTCCTCTTGACCTATCTCCTCTCTCTGACTCCAACATTCCTGTAGGCCTCACTGGGCACCCCCTTGATCACTCGTGCTACGAGCACTGCCCAGTAGTATTTAGCAGGTATTGCTTCCTTCTTATATCCCCTCTTTTGTTCCCCTTTTTTGGTGGTTTGTCAAGTGTGTTATGTGATGATTCCCTACTTAATTTCTCTTTTGGCATTTTGTTGTTGTTGTTCGTGGTCACATTTGAAGATTTGCTTCTCTCTAGAAGATGATTTGTTACCAACGTGAATGCCACTTGTCGTAGGGTGGCCCAACCCTCTGTGACTGGGTCTTGCAATTAGCCCAATATGTAATAAGCCCCGTAGTATAAAGGAATGTAATAATGTACCCCTACCTTATGTAATTGTTAAGGGGTAGGATGGTAATTTCCCATCCTAATCCACTCATGTATATAAAACCCTCAAGAGGGGCGTGGGGTAGGACCCATTCCTCCATATATTATGTCCCTGTTGGCTCTCCTTCTTTAGTCCTCCTCTTTACTGTTTGGTTTGTAGCCACAACAGTTGGCGCCGTCCATGGGGAGCGTGCAAGAAGTCGCACTGGCGGCGGCACCCAAGTGAGAGAGAGGCGCAGTGGCAGCGACCATCGAGTCCAGTACGTGGCGGTCGGTGGTACCTCACGGCAATGACCGCGAGGCCCGCATGGGTCTGACCACGCCGGTGCGACCGTCGACCACGACGCCCGCACTGGTGCGACCGTCGAACGCGCCGCCCATGTAGAGACGACCATCAGTCGTGACGCCCGCACTGCTCCGACCACATCGGTGCGACCATCGATGGCGACACCTGCAACCGAGGTGACCGTCGACCGTGACACCCGTGTCGCTAAACGACTGTCGATTGCGGCACCCGCACCATCACCTCCACACCAAAGAGTCGGCCTCCAAGCAACATCAGTGAATGTCAAGCGTCTCCGACGGCGGGGATCTTGGAAGGAGCGCGTGCTCCAAAGCCTTTGCCCCACCGCCAGCTGCATCGACATCCACGGCCATGCCACGGTCGTCACCTTGGTGACACCTTTGACCACGCCGTGGTCTAGTCTTCGCCGATAGACACAACTTCTCCATGGTTGACACTTGGGGACGGAGCACTCGCCCTCAACTCCTTCACAGAGCCTTCCAGTGGTCACCGCCGATGACTTCACAAGACTTCGCATGGTCTCCGCCGAGAGCTACGCAGATGTCATCTCCGACTACCTTGCGGTCATAGACACTGTCCAACTGCTCTGCGCGAGTAAGCCTTGCCCGACCTCCTCTGGGTCGTACTTTTATTTTAAAAAATAAAAAAAAAATCGCACAGTGGCCTTGCACTCTAGCGTACTCTGTGGAGTGTAAAGCGCTGGGAACTTATCCGTCCCGAGCAACTCTACGAAGTATAAAAAATCGTGTGGTGGCCTCGCACCCTGGCATACTCTGCGGAGTATAAAGCACCGGGAACTTAGCCATCTCGGGCAACTCTAAAAAGTATAAAAAAAATCATGCGGCGGTCTCGCGTTTAGGTGTACTCTACGAGTATAAAGCGCCGGAACTTAGTCGTCCCGGGCAACTCTATGGAGCATAAAAAAATCACACGATGGCCTCGCACCCCGATATACTCTGCAAAGTATAAAGCGCCGGGAACTTACCTGTCCTAGACAACTCTAAGGAGTATAAAAAAAAGAGGCAAAAAAATATTCCTAACCCACCAAGGAGTCCCTGCCACGGACCATAACCCTAGTGAGACTCACACATTTCACGCGCCTCACCAGGGAGTTCACCGTGCTCCTTCATCCGACCATGCTGTGGTCCAAGATTATGTCCAACTGCTTCATGGTCGCAGACTTTGTGCAACCACGCCGTGGTCATCCATCTGACTGCCTCACAGTCGTAGACTTCATCCATCCACACTGTGGTCATAGACTTCATCTGGCCACACCGTGGTCGTAGACTCCATCCGACCACACCATGGTCGTAGCCTCCGTCCAACCGCATCGCGATTGGGACTTTGTTCGGTAAGCGCGTCAGCTTCGCCCTGTCGCCAGCTCCGTCGACATCAAGTCCAAATTCAGTCCATTTGTTGCCATCAGCCTGTTCTCAATCAAATTATTTTCCATCCATCCAACACAAGAATAATAAACAAAAATGGAAACTTTTTAAATTTAGCAACTACCACTGCCTGCTCTATTAGTTGATGAGATAAAACAGGGGGCACAAAAGGCAAAACAACGATGTTAAGCCTCGATGGTTGAACATCACATGGCATTGTATCAATCATCGCTGCTACAATCTCTATATCAGAGTTAGCCCTTTGATGGGCTACTCCGTTTGGAACCTTTCCCTTCTTTTCATCTTCCTCATCATCACTGTACTCACTCTCGTAATCGTCGTACTTCTCTTCTGCTTTCTCTTCTTCCTCCTCAATGCCATCCTCTGCCCCTGGCCCTTCTTCGGGCACATGTCAGAAATGCCAACCTGCTATGCTGCCACAACATTCTTTAAGTTTCTAACTCATGAAAGGGACTAGGACTGTGACTTGCAAGATCTGTTGACTAGCACTGCGAATTAGTTGACTCCGAGTTTCTAACCCACGAAAGGGACTAGGATCGAAGACATTTGTCTAAGCATCTCAGTATCTATTGCATTAGGTGGCCATGCATGTGTGATCGATATTGGTTTGCCATGCAATTCCTATGGAGTATAGTGCAAACACATATACTTAGCTGAAAAAACAAACTATAATTACATATATCTATTGGCCGATGCGCCTTCTCTGAGTTGGACCAGACTGTTTTGTCTTTAGGAGCGAGGCGCAGGCGGCAGGTTCAGGTGACAGCATCTCCGCCTCTACTATGAGATCTGACTCCTTCCCCTTTAAATCAAGCCATGGGAGAGCTCTCGAAGCATACGAATCAAGAAACTGCACATAGATCTGAGAGCAATCGGTGAGCATTCTCCTTAGTTTCTTGAGCGGCTTGCATTTGCGAGCTCACCGGGACCACGGCGATCCACGCCGGCGAGGCTCCGCTGTTCCGTAGTGGTGACTGAGGGCATTCTTGATTGTTGCTGTTGTTGCTTGAGCCGAGCGCTTGCCTAGGCACTTGCGAATTCGTGTGCAGTGTGCGACTGGTTCTTCGGTTGCTTCATCCGATTGGGGTTGTATTGGTTTTGTGCAGCATCAACTTGCGCCTAACTTTACGATCTGGTGAGTACATATCTGTGGAGTTGGGCATTGTATCTCCGATTGCTACTCCGGTGATATCATGGCCAGTGGCGAAGCCATGAATGAAATTGAGGGCGGGCTGAACTATTTATAAGTCTAAACTAAGTTGACACAAAATAGTCTTTTACTTTTATAAAATTTTAAATTCAAATAGAAATTATAAATTAAATGAAGACAAACAATGAAAAATAGAAAAATAGAAAGTAGGTATTTTAATAATAGAAAGCGCCATGAGTGCGGAGTAGTGATAAGTCACTTATGTGTAAAACATATCAAAATTAGTGATATAATAGAAAATTATGAATGACAATGAAAATTTAGATCATATGAAACATACCAGAATTAAACTAATTTAAATCACAAGATAATAAAAACAAAAGATGGCATCTTTTTTCACACTATATCCAATGTTCTTATCATTTTCACGGCAGGGGCTCGGCGGCGGCGGTGCCTTCGGGGCACGTGCAGGACCACATCATCGCGGAGTGACAGTAGAGGGAGAAGATCAACCAGAGGTTCATCGAGCTCTCCACCGTCATCCTCGGACTCAAGAAGATTCATATATATTTCACTTTCTTTCTCTTTTTTTATTTGATTGATTATCTCTTCTTTAATTTTATGATTTTCACTGCTACTTCTCCTCTTCGTCTTTATTTTTTTGATTTATATATATTATTTCACTTTCTTTCTTTCTTTGATTGACAGATTAGCTCTTCTTTAATTTTATGATTTTCACTTTTTCTCCTCCTCGTCGTCGTTGTCTTCTTTAATTTCATACTTATTATTAATCTTTTCATTAAAGAGAGCTAGCTTCTCTTTAGATTTATTAATTTTTGTCTATTTTTACTCTATATGAAATTGCCACCGGGGGAGGTGAGGCTGAAGCCTCACCAAGCATCCCCGGTGGCTACGCCACCGATCCTGGCATATGCCGGTGATTGGTTTTCTGGGATATTGTCTTTCGACAAGCCTTGCCCCTGTCGACTTCTCAATGGTTTGGACTATTACCGCACAGTGAGCTTTACTTTGTGTTTTGTATTTTTTATTTTGCAATTGTTAGCCGTGCTAGTGTTATATATTTGTTTGGTATATTTGAAATCTGTGATAATCACTAGCTCGGGGAGGACTTTGCATAATAAAATGTGGGCTTTGAAAATGCTTGGCGAGGAAACTTGTCAACTCTGAAATAATAGTGACTATCTAAAGAAGTCTACTAGTTTTGTGTTGTCAATTGTTATTTCATACTTCAGATCAATGTCGTTTACTGTTGTACGGTCCTAAATTTTGCCGAAAATTGATTGATTCTGCAGTAGCTCATGTCTGTCACTTAGTTCTGGTCATTACTAAAATCTTTCTATTCTGCATGCTGTTGATACTATAACATAACTGAAGTATCTTTAGACTGTAAAACTAGCATAAAGAGAGATACTCACTCTGCGTACTAATCAATTGACAATAGGCCAAGATTTTAATCTTGAGCAACTCCTCAAACTGAGAACAAAACTCACTTCTTAATCTGTGCATTATGCAGATTACAAATGCTCATGTTTATGCTCAGTTTAGCATACTGTCATTTGGCTTGAATTCATTATTTATATTGAGAGATAATAGATTATTCTTTATACTATTATCATGTCTTTAGATATATACTTTACTGTACATGATTAACTTTGGACAAAAAGATGGCATATGAAATGTAACAACCGCAAGATCATCAAATGCATATTTTGAACGAGTTGGATGAGTACTGCAGATTCATTAAAGTAGGTAACAGGAGTATTTACAAGTTACCCTGGGGCAGGTTATAGCTCAAATGGTAAAGTTACAATAGAGCACGTTCGACAACGGCATCGTCCAACCCCATCTGTCTATCTGTCCTCTCCCTGGTTCTTCGTGCAGTTATCTCCCTTCCTTTGATGCTCGCACTACCTGCAACACCGTTCTGCTTTCATCCTCGAAAATCTAGTTTGTCTCACGCCATTCAAACCACAGCCACCGTGATCAAAGAGCTCTGCTGGAAGTCTCAAGGTTGTCAAGGCCAACTTTGTTTTTCGGCCAGCGAACTCTGATCCAGTTGACTAGATAGTGCCCTCCCTTGGCTACTTCCATCCCTGTCCATAAGAATTTCCTTCGTGCTCTGTCCTTTTTAGGGCCCCTTTTTTCAGCACAAAGACTGTTAGGAAGTATGTTGCAATGAACGATAGAACCGAGTTAACAAGGGTAGGCCTGCAGACCTTTGCATCCAGAAAACTTGCCGTAGACCTTGTCAATTAGCGGTTACACGTCTGTCTTCCGCAGCTTTGTGATGCGCAGAATGTAATCCAAGGTATTAGCAAGGTCAAGCTGATCACATCAGATAGGATGGATGGCGCTTTTCTCCATGTTTGTTTCGAATTTTTTTAAATAATCTATTTTTATTTGAAATAACAGAAATATATTCGTGTGAATTTTTGTAACAAGAATGGCCTCCAGTCACCCAACTGTTGGACGACTGGAACCTGTCGCCCAATGGCCGCACGACACGCATGCAGTCGGCGGGCCGCTAGGCGACATAATTATAGTCATCGAACAGTCGGTTGGGCGACTGCAAGTTCCAGTCATCGAACCGTTAACAACTGGATGCACATATAATGAGCAGTCGAGCCCCCGGCCATTTCCATCTGCCGACACTGCGCCAGAAGAGAAAAAAGAGAAAGGAAAGAAAGAAGTGTAATACCACTAATTTGCAAAAGAGAGAATTAAGGAAAGAAAGGGCGGTTTTTGCCGTCAGACCCATCGGCTTTTAGAATGTCGAATAAGTGACGCTCGTAGAGGTTCCCATGCCACCCAGGAACGGTCGACACCGTCTAGAAAGCCGCATAAAAGTAGCGCTCTCAGAGGTTCCCAAACCGTCCAGGGGCGACCGGCGCCGCCTCGCGTATTGGGTTTTCGTCATTCAGCAGAAAATTCTATTCTTACCTCTTACCGATTTACCTATCGCAGTAGAAGAGCGCCAAATCGTATAAGGCTGCCATTGGACCAAAAAGCCTATAGTGCCACAACCAGCCGGAGGAGCACCCGTAGGTGCGCCTGAGCACGTGAGAGGAAGAGGAGAAAGGGGCGCCGAGGAGCCGCTTGTGACGCCGAGCCGCCACGCCTGCCCCGGCGGAATCGGTGAGGAGGAGGCCCTTCGGCCGGTTAGAATGGGAGAGAGAGAAGGCACGGGAGGAAGAGATAAGGCCGTTCGGTACCGAAAAAAGGAGAGAGAGACCGGTAAGGAAAAAAAGAGAAAGAAAAAAGAAAGAGAAGAAAAGAAAAGGGAAGAAAAGAGGGGGAAATAAGAAGAAAAAATGGGGGGTTTTGGTGCCTGCGCGACAGGTCCTTGATACCCGTGCATTTTTACGCCAGAATCAGGTTATGCGTGTAGTATCGTCGTCGTCTATTTAATCTCTGGTTTCATTATAATACGTTAAGTCGGATTAATTGCTTGTACAGGTGGAGGTCCTGAGTCGACGTCATCCTCACGTCGCTTCGCTCCGCTTAGGTAACAAGCAAGTGCATGGTAGAGCGGTAGATAAGAGTTATGAATATGTGATGTTTACCTGATGTGCTAATGTTTATGTGGAAATGCAATGATTACATGATATGATGTTTATTTATGGAGGACAATGATAATGACAATGGCATATGCATTTGCATTATGCGCACTCAAGAGTGAGGGCGGTGAGAAAGTCCCTAGCTATGAGTAAAGTTAGCGGACTAATTCGGAGTGCTCTTGAGTAAGACTTACTTCGGTAGGCCTCCACGGGAGTGGAGAGACCCCTGTGCAAATATGGGCAGGCCCAGATGATGGGTGAACATCGACGGATGTTCACTCGGCAATACCGGTATTTGCAATGTGATGAGCAAATGTGCATGTAGAGCAGGGTTGCATTGCATTGATGATTTGGCAATGTAGAACCTTGAGAATGGTGGTACGAGCATGGGTATGTATGCAGAGTATATTGGTTGGATTAAATTGTTTTCATGTTGTGTTGGTATTTATCGTCCTATTATGTACTTGCTGAGTCTTTGGACTCATTCTTGGTTTGTTGTTTTAATTTTTAGGTGATCATTGAGGACGTCTTGCTCGGGGTGGGAGTAGCACATGAATAATCTTCACAAACTAACCGTACTCTTTGTACCACCTTTTGTCAGTTTATGCTAGTCTCTACTAGGCTGCTAGAGTATGGGCTAAAAGAAGAACTGTGTTGAATTTATTCACTGCTACCTAAATATTTTAGCGTGGATTTTCTAGTAATTAAAGGTGAAAATTTGCAATGGTGGTAGCATTCTGGTCCAGAGGATGGGCGGGGTGTTACAGTTAGTATCAGAGCGGGCGTTAGGTCCATGGTAGAGAAATTTGATAAATTAGGTTAATTATTCAATTAAAATTTGACTTAGGCATAATAATTAAATTAAAATTTGACACACTGGTGCACCATAGGATGGGGAATGGGTCTTACATTGCATTTACGCTTTCGTTAGCATTGATGTTGATTTGTTCATTAAAATGGATGTTTGTGGGCTAGTTGGGTGACTGGCTATCTGTCCCGATCAGATATGTCGAGAGCAAGAGGACGCGGGCGTGGCCGTGGAGGTCGCGGCCGTGGTCGTGGCCATGCCCAAGCGGAGCCACCGCTTGAGGTTCAGCAGGAGGCATCTGGTTGAGAAGTTGCTTCCACCAAACAGTCCGTAGCTAGAGATCCGGCAAAAAAAATTTAAAATATAAAATTAAATTAATTTAGTTCAAAATAAAAAAATAGAGTTTTGTTTGTGTGAAATTTGAATTTTGTTTTGCCTTGATTTTTGTTTTTAAGAAAGCTAGATTTGAAAAGTAATTTAAACTAAAACTAAAAAATATTATTAAATAAAATGATATTTTGATTTTCTACAAAAATTCTAACTCAAATTAATTATTTGGATTTATTTGGCCTTTATTTGGTGTTCTGAGTTTTTCTAGAGTTTTAAAATCTATTTTGAAAATAAAAAGTATTTGAAGTATGAAAATTAAAATACCAATAGTAGTTGGAAATATTTTATTAAGTCCAAAATGTCTCCGGAAGTTTTTGAATTTTCTGGAATTTTGGATGTAATTTCATATTTTTCGAGCTTTATTGAATTTTACGGTGTTTTGTAAAATCTAAATCGATTTAATCCTTCACGCCTGCTTCTAATCTCGTAGGCCCATCTTCACCTAAACCTCTTCGCTCTCCATCTGACAGTCCCGATTTCCTCCTTGCGCCGCATCGCTCATCCGACCGTCCGCTCTTTCCTCTCTCTCTTCTCTCTCGTTGATAAAACCGGTCTCACCTGTCAGTGAATAAAATTATTTTTCTTTACAAAAATAATTCGGCCAGAAAATCAAAATTCTTGCTGATGTCATAAATTTCTTTTCCATAGAAAAATAATTCATTTGAAAATCATTTCCCTTGATGACGTCATAATTTCATTTTTCAGTTCAAAAATAATTCCAGAAAATCGGTTTATTCTTTTCTCCCTTTTCAAACTTCCGAAAGCCCGTTCTTTTTCGTTTTAACTCCGATTGAGCCCATTAAAATTTCAAAATTTTTATAAAATTCTAATTTATCCATTTATATCCTATTTTCAAATTTTTGAAATTTTTGAATTTATTTGGTTTAAACTAAAGCTTAATTAGATTATTTATTTAATAAGATTAAATTAAATATTAATATTTGCTAAAAATATTTTATTTGTGTTCCTTGAGTCTCAAGGAATGTTCTAAAAGTTTTCCGGATTTTTCGGAATTTATTTGAGCTCAATTTTAAAATTTCCAAAAAAAAAGAAAATAAAGAAAAGGGAGAGAGAATAAACAGTACCGTGCGGTACTGTTCATCGTCGTCCAGCGGCCGAGCATGCAGCGCGCAGCCATGGCTGTGATTTTGAAGCTTTGATTTCTCCTTAATTTCTCAACCGTTTTTCGTGAAATCAAGTGCATTTAATTCCTCTCATCAAGGCCTTTCAATTCCCCACCGTTTCCCCTCTCATTTATGTGTATTTACACGAAATGACATGAACGTTTGATCTCCCTCACCCGTCCACCTCCACCCCTATAAAAGGGAGCACCGGGTGCCCCTTCTCATGCTCACTCAATCCCCGAAATCTCAAAGCCTCTCTCCATTTCTTCTCTCCGCAATAGCCATTTTTCTTTTGTGAACCGAGCGGTGTTCATCGGCCTTTTGCGCCTCCAACAGTGGAGTCCGGTCACTTTTGACCACACCGTTGGCTTTGCCTTCTCGCGTTCTACACGGTGCTTCCCTTCGCCTTCGCCAGAGCATCACCGGAGCATCGCTGGACCACCGTGACCAAACCACGCCGTCGTTCCTCTCCTCGCTGCGAGCCGACCGTGCATGTTGGATCAAAACTGAGGTGAGCATTATGTTCCCGACGTTCTCCTCTTCGTTTCGCCACCAACCTCACCCTCTAACTCCTCTCCGTTTGCCCGGAATGCCGATGTCAACCCGTCGGTCGCCAAATATCTTCTCCGCCGTGTTCCGTCACCATCCGATGTCCGTTGGCCGAGCCGTCTGTACTGTTGAGTTCACCTCGATACGTTCTACGCCATGCTTCCATCGCCATCACTCGAAGACTCCCCGAGTCCTCGTCGACCTGGTCGAGCCAGACGCTGAAACCGTGTCTTCGCGCGTACACCACTTTTTCGGTAAGCGCTTTGATTTTTGTTCGCGTCATATCATGTCCTAGCCTCCAAGCAATTTATCTATCATTTTTATTTAATTTTTCGTGGAGCCAATTGTCAGAAATTGAACTTTCGCAAAATGGCGTTTTGACTCCGACGTCGATTAAATCGTCTCTGTTGAGTTTTAGGCTATGCCGTAATTTTTCTTAGACTTGCCTTGCCGCGTTCTACGCCGTGCTTCCTTCCGTTTCCCCGAAAAGCCTCCACAAATTTTGGCCTCTGACACATCGCCATGGCCGCCAATGGCATCTCATGTCCCCATCTGTCCGGAGGTGTTATCCCTAATCCGTTCGCGTCATATCGTGCCAAATCATCCCAGGTAGCTACCTTCCAAATGGTTTTGGATTCGCTTCACCGAGCACCAAGATATCAAGTTTTTCCTTTTTCTTTACCGTCTCGTTCAAACGTCGATTGTATCGTCTCCATTGAATCTTCAGCATAGCCAATAATTTTCTTAGCTTCACCATGTCGTGTTCTACCCTGTGCTCACCCTACATCTTCACATTGCATAACCGGTACTATCTCTCCAACCTGTCGATGTCGCTACCACGTTGTCGCTGTCGTTTTTCCCTCAGTGCCAGTGATTGCGCTGTTCCTCGACGCCGTACCCACGTCACCACCTTCGCCTCGTCGCCGGGGTTCCATTTTGTCCATTCGCCACCACCTCATAACCAATCGACACCGTACTGTTCAAAAACGAATTCTCGGATTTTGTTATCATTTTATGTGATATTCAAAACTTCCAGATATCCGTTCTTCTTCATTCGAACTCCGAATCCGTTGATTCTTTCTCCTAAATTCATCTAAAATCTTAACCTTTCTTCCAGTATATATTTTGTATTTTTTTGATTTTATTTGTTGTTATTTATTCTTTTGTATTTCTCGTTCCGCGCGTAGAACCCGACGTCGCCGAAGAATTTTCCGACCCGTAGCAAGAAAGTCAAGATATCGCACACGAAGGCAAGTCTCCTTTGAACAACTTGAACCTATGTTTGAGAAATGTTTTGATTATTTTAAATTAATGTATTGCTATGTTACATAAAATGATAATTCATGTTTTAGAGATAATAGTTAAACCGATAATTGTTATGTCCTCATTTGACATTGACAACCATGTTCCTTTGACACCCTAGGATTTTCTTTGTCTCAATAATGAGATTATTATAAAACTTTGGTGAATGTTGTACCGGTAGAAAAATGCTTAGTCATGCTATATAACCTTTGGTAACCTTGGAATGGGAAATCATATTTTGTGGAACTAGACTTTGTTCAGAAATTAGCGGCGATTGGTGTTGCCACTGTTTTTTAAAATAAAATAAAATGTGAGAGTTGGTTTAGACTGGGGCGGATGGTAAGATTGGTTTGGTGCGGTTAGCACGAGAATTTGTAAAGTGTATGTTCCGCCCTAGTCAATTAAGGACCGACGCTTGTGTTTGTCCAGACTGAGCACTACCGTACAACCACAAGTCTATATGGGTGCGACCTAGTGACTAACTTACGATAGTTTAGTCTAGGTACCACCAAGGGAAAGTGAGTGCGGGGTGTCTTGGTTATTCACAATGAGAGACATGGTTTATCGTACTCATACGGCGCAAGAGGGGCTTCTGACTGGGTGGTTTAACCCTTCAGCGGTGAAACCTCAGCGGGTGGTGTCTAGCTAGACTAGAGTAAGGTAAAGGCTTTGTGATGAATTATCTGGGTCTCATGCCTAAGGAAACATGTTGGCCATTAAGATAACTTGTCTCTTGTGGGTAAAGTCAGCACAACCTCTGCAGTGTAAAACTATTCGAATAGCCGTGCCCACGGTCAAGGGCGGGCAAGGAATGCATTCACATGGTAGCTCTTTGGTTTTGTTTTAAAATAAAGTTTTGGAAACCGGAGTGGTTGGAACTCCGGAGTTGTCTGGCGGATGTAGCCGGTGTGGGTGGATGTAACCTGTTGTCTTGAATCTGGCGGATGTAGCGGTGTGGGTGGATGTAACCCGCTTTCTTGAACCTTGGCGGTTAGAGCCAGTGATCCAGTGTTGGTGGTTGTAACCTTCACTATACCATTTGTTAGTTTCTGTTAAAACAGTTACCTTATTTAAACTGATGCTTTCAAAAATATTTAATGGTATTTGAAATAAAATATTGCTTTGTGCAAAAAGAACCATATAACCCTCCTTTGTTAAGCCTTGCATCTATTGCATTTTCTCAAGACTTGCGGAGTACTTTATGTACTCACATGCTACACTTAAAACAAAATCTCAGAGGAATACGAAGCTCAGGAAGGAGACTACGACTACTTCGCGTGTGGTTTCGACGAAGGCTTCCCGGAATACTAGGTTGCGCTTCCCCAGTCAATTGCCTGTGGCGTATTAATGGGTCTTCATCCGAGTTTATTTTGCTTCCGCTGTGTTTTGTGTGTGTGAGAGGTCTTGAACCCTCATTTGTAATAAAGAGGCCTTTTGGTCTGTACTCTCAATTATTGTAATAAAGCATTGTTGGTTATGTATTCATCACTGTTTGACTGTGTGCACTAGCTTTGATCTGGGACTAGTGCTGTAATACACAGAGGATTTGGATTTGGAAATCCGGGTCCCGACACATGGTCTTCAGCCTTGCTACATGAGTTCTTAGAGGAGGTCCGTGCGCCATGGCCGTCAGCGCCAAGCAATGCCGCTGCTGCTGCGTTCTGTTGCTGCCCCTGTTGTTGCTCCGGTCGTACCAGAGGCAAGGATGGGTCTTCATGAGTGGTTGGCCCTGCGACTAGATAGCTTTGATGGATCGGGCACACCAGTCCAGGCCGCGGATTGGTTGCGCTACATGGAGAGGCAATTCAAAGCCCTTGAGATGAGCTCTCAATTGAAAGCTCGCTATGTGGCGTTCCAATTGAAGGGTCGCACATCCGGTGGAAAGGGTTCTTCGGAAGGACCCTTGCCAAAGGTCCCGCTACCTGGGAAGTCTTCACTGGGCAGTTCAAGGCGAAGTATTACCTAGATTCTTTTGTGGAGAGTATGGAGGTCGCTCTGTCGACCTTCGTACAGGGAAAGATGACCGTGGCTGAGTACGAGGCGGCATTCAATAATCTGATCCGCTTCGTTCCATCGGTCGCAAGCAATGACCTTGAGAAGGCCAAAAGGTTCCGCTGAGGGCTCAACTGCGCCACGTGACTTTTGATCCATGGTAGAGCAGGCCAGGGGGATGGAGATGGAGATGCAGCTCACTAAAGGGTCAGAACCTCCGGTGGTCCAAGCGCTCGGTGGTGACCAAGAGAAGCTTCATCAAGGGGTGGGTCATCTCGTGA
The DNA here is from genome assembly GCA_036346245.1 of Bonia amplexicaulis. Lineage (NCBI taxonomy): Eukaryota > Viridiplantae > Streptophyta > Magnoliopsida > Poales > Poaceae > Bonia > Bonia amplexicaulis. Next base: position 173,314 of record JAYGGG010000284.1, on the reverse strand, counting down.
CCGCCCTAAGAAGTCTAAGTGGGGCCAACGTCCCCCACAATCATGCAAGTCCAAGTCTTCGAGGTCGTCTTCTTCAATACCTCGTTCTTCATCGGCGACCCCAACCTATCATCATGTCCCAGGGCAAGGCATGATTTTTTTCAAGTGTTGAGGTGGGCACTGTGCCGCTGAGTGCTCCTGGACGGGAGTGTCGGATTGCACCGATCGAGCCACATGGAGCGGGTTTGTCGTCAGAACCCCTCCAGCATTCTCAAGTGGGAGCCTGTATCTTCATCTTCGTCAAACTCTTCACCTCGGGGTCACCCGATGATGGCACTGCCTCGCTTTGCCGCCTCCACTCTCCTGGGCTCTACCAGCCGGGTATTACTGGCATCCTGCACCAACTCCTTCGATCCAGCATGCTACACCGCCTCCAGGTCCGTTGCCACCACAGTGAGTGTTAGGGCTCGCCCACGACACCACCTGGAGTCTACACACTGCCTGCTGTTGAGTCCGTGGGTCGACCTGACGTGGTGACAAGTACTCTGTTAGTGGACTCATGTGAAGCCCTTGTTCTTTTTGACTCCGGTGCTACCTATTCATTTGTGTCCTGGGAGTTTGCTAGGAAGGCTAAGCTGAGTGTTCAGCAAATTTCCCAATCAGTTATGGTTAGAACCCCAAGGGGTATCATTGCTAGCTCCACAATATGCCATGGCTGTGTGGTTGTAGTAGATGGCGAGGGGTTTGCTGCCAACCTCATGGTTATTCAGGTGGAGCCTTTTGATGTTATCCTTAGCATGGACTGGTTGCATCGCTACCAAGCCGTGATTTCATGCTTCTGGAGGTCAGTTACTTTGCAAGCACCTTCAGGGAAGGAGATAATCTTTCAAGGGAATTCACCCACATGTTCCCTCCTTGTGTTGGCCAGCTTATTCCCTGGCCGACGAATAATGAAGTTTGGGTTACTCCTAACAATTACAGAGAAGCCAAGTGCGCCTTTGCATATTGGGGATATTCCTGTGGTGCGTGAGTACCCGATGTGTTTCAAGAGCTTCCGGGTATGCCATCCAAGCGAGATGTGGAGTTCAGAATTGATCTTGTTCCTGGCACAAGACCTATTTCCATGTCCCCATATCGTTTGGCACGACCCTTGCAGGAAGAGTTGAAGAAGAAATTGGACGAGTTATTATCCAAAGGCTTGATTCGTCGTAGTGTGTCACCTTGGGGAGCCCCTGTCCTTTTCACCGAGAAAAAAGATGGGAGTTGGCGCATGTGTATAGATTACCGTGCTCTCAATCAGGTGACCATCAAGAATAAATACCCATTGCCTCACATCGAGGACTTGTTTGATCAACTGAAATGATCCAAGGTGTTCTCAAAAATTGATCTACGCCCGGGTATAATCGGATCCGAAAAGGGAGCAAGACATTGAGAAGACGACTTTCTCCACAAGATATGGGAACTATGAGTTTACAGTTATGTCCTTTGGACTGACTAATGCCCCTGTTGTTTTCATGGAAACGATGAACAGTATGCTACACAAGTACCTGGATGGCTTTGTAGTGGTGTTCATCGATGATATCCTGATTTATTCCAAGACGGAGGAAGAACATGAGCAGCATATGAGGCTCGTGCTTGAGACTCTGAGGAAGAATCAATTCTTTGCCAAATTGAAGAAATGCGAGTTCTGGATTTCTGAAGTGAGCTTCCTGGGTCATGTAATTAACTAGGAAGGCATCCCAGTGGATCCAAGCAAGATTTCCACCGTCGTGGATTGGAAGAGGCCATCTAGTGTTAAGGAAGTGAGAAGCTGTCTTGGCCTAGCTGGTTACTACCGGCGCTTCGTGAAAGACTTCTCCATTATTGCCAAGCCAATGTCTCAGCTCAGCTCACACGGAAGAATGTGAAATTCTAGTGGACCGATGAATGTGAGCGTAGTTTTAATGCATTGAAAGAGAAGTTAGTAACTGCTCCCGTTCTCACACTTCCGGAGCCAGGGAAGCGTTTCACGGTCTACTCGGATGTGTCTCGAGTGGGTCTGGGTTGTGTGCTCATGCAAGATAACAAAGTGATCGCGTATGCCTCGCGATAGTTGAAGAAACATGATCAGAACTATCCTACTCACGATTTAGAGCTTACTGTAGTGGTTTTTGCTCTAAAGATTTGGAGGCATTACTTGTATGGAGAATCTTGTGATGTCTTCACTGACTACAAAAGCCTCAAATACATTTTCACTCAGAAGGAGCTGAATTTGAGGCAACGGAGGTGGTTGGAGCTTATTAAAGACTATGATCTCACTCTTCAGTACCATCTGGGCAAGGCAAATGTGGTTGCTGATGCTCTTAGTCGCAAGATGACACCCCTCCACTTTAGGTTGTCTCGTTGCTGACTTTGAACGAATGGGAATTTTCTATTGTTTCGCTGGTACAGTTCAGGCTGAGATTTAGTTGTTGCTGGAATCAGCAATTCCAGAGCAAGTAAAGGAGGCACAACAGCATGATCGGTTGCTTCAACAAGTGAGGAAGTGGCTTAATGAAGGGAAAACGGGGGATTTCAGCCTCAATGACTTAGGTGCTTTGCGATTTAAAGGCTGCCTTTGCGTGCCGCAGAAGGCTCAAGTCAAGGATGATATTTTGAGGGAAGCTCACCGTACCCATACGCGGTGCATCCCGGTGAGACCAAGATGTATCGTGATCTCAAGAAGAGCTTCTGGTGGAAGAGGATGAAAGTGGATATCGCCAAGTATGTGGCATCCTGCGGAGTTTGCCAGTAAGTAAAGGCGAGCATAGGCGTCCCATTGAGCTCTGCACCTTTAGAGGTTCCTCAATGGCCGTGGGATGATATTACCATGGATTTCGTGTCGGCTTACCTCGCACTCAAAGAAGGTAAGGATGCGATTTGGGTAGTGGTGGACCGATTCAGTCCAAGTGATTGTGAGATTGCATGGTGTTTCCAAGCGATAGTTTCGGACAGAGACGCCAAGTTTGTCTCCAAGTTTTGGGAGAGCTTGCAGGCGCCGGGCACAAAACTCCAGTTTAGTACTGCTTTCCACCCGCAAACGGATGGACTGTTCGAACGCACCATTCGTATAATCGGAGGACATGTTGAGGTCCTGTGTTTTGTCCTGGAAGGGTAGCTGGGAGGATCATTTAGCACTTGCAGAGTTTGCTTACAACAACAGCTACCACTCCAATGTTCGAGCGGCGCCATTCGAGGTTTTGTATGGGCGAAAGTGTAGATCGTCATTTTGTTGGGATACCGTGGGCGAGAAATCCGTTCTAGGCCCGGATTGGGTCCAGCAAACAGTGGAACGAGTGGCAGAAATTAGACAGAATCTGCTAGCTGCCCAGAGTAGGCAGAAGAGTTACGCAGATGTTAGGAGGCGGGAACTAGAGTTCAAAGTGGGGATCATGTGCTCCTGAGAGTATCTCCCACTAAAGGCATAGTGCGATTTGGTACCAAAGGGAAGCTTAGCCCGAGGTACATTGGGTCATTTCCAATTCTGGCACAAATTGGAAAGTTGGCATATCGCTTGGATATCCCTGAGTCCATACGAGGAGTGCATAATGTGTTCCATGTTTCGATGTTAAGAAAGTTCTTGCAAGATCCAGAGCATGAGATTGTGTTAGAACCGGTGTCCTTAAAGCAAGACCTCACCTTCGAGTCCCATCCAGTACGGATTTTGGAGGAATCAGAGAAGGTGTTGAGGAATAAAGCGATAAAGTATGTCAAAGTGTTTTGGTCGCATCAGTCTGAGCGAGAAGCGACATGGGAGTTGGAGTCTCGCATGCGCGAGAAGTACCCAGAGTTGTTCTCCACGGGTATGAGTTAATGTTATGTTATGTGTAGTTAGATTTATTTTGTTCTTCCGTGCGGATTGTTGAATGGTAGAATTCAGGGTCGAATTCTGTTAAGGGGGGTAGAATGTAATACCACTAATTTGCAAAAGAGAGAATTAAGGAAAGAAAGGGCGGTTTTTGCCGTCAGACCCATCGGCTTTTAGAATGCCGAATAAGTGACGCTCGTAGAGGTTCCCATGCCACCCAGGAACGGTTGGCACCGTCAAGAAAGCCGCATAAAAGTAGTGCTCTTAGAGGTTCCCAAACCGTCCAGGGGCGGCCAGCTGCCGTCGCCGTCTCGCGTATTGGGTTTTCGTCATTCGGCAGGAAATTCTATTCTTACCTCTTACCAATTTACCTACCTCAGTAGAAGAGCGCCAAATAGTATAAGGCTGCCATTGGACCAAAAAGCCCATAGTGCAATAACTAGCCAAAACAAAAAAGGGGAAGGGCAAAAGCGCCATTTTACAGTGAGAGTGATAGCCATGCCTCTTAAGTAGACAAGACAACACATAGCCACTTTACCTGCTCCACTTTTCTGTCACAGCCACAAAAGCCGAGCAACACCATTTCACTCCCCCAGCCGAGGGAAAGAGAGAAGGCAGAGAGAGTGGGAAGTCAAGAAGGAGAAGGGCAAGGTGGAGAGGAGGTCCCAAGGAGCTCAGAAGGCCGAGAGGGAGGGCTTCGTCGCATCCGTCAGAGGGTGTCGACGACCGTCGAATCAACACCAAGCCAACCCATGAGTTCGTCCTCCATCCCCTCCACAGCCCCATAGCACAGCGAATTAGCATACAAAAAGGGTAGAATAAGAAGCACAGAGAGTAGGGGCAAATTGTCCTGCAGAAGGGGGTGGCCGGCCGGCTGCAAGCCATGGCCGTGAGCTTACCCCGTAGGACACGTCGACCGAGCGGTGGTGCTCAGCGCCCTACCACCGCGCGCGCAAGGGGAGAGAGAGACAAGGCCTGGGGAGGAAGAGATAAGGCCGTTCGGTCGGAAAAAAAGAGAGAGAGACCGGGTAAGGAAAAAAAGAGAAAGAAAGAAAAGAAAGAGAAGAAAAGAAAAGGGAAGAAAAGAGGGGGAAAATAAGAAGAAAAATGGGGTTTTGGTGCTGTGACAGTCCTTGAAACCCGTATATTTTATGCCGTAATCGGGTTATGCGTGTAGTATCGTCGTCGCCTATTTAATCTCTGGTTTCATTATAATATGTTAAGTCGGATTAATCGTTTGTACAGGTGGAGGTCCTGAGTCGATGTCATCCACACATCGCTTCGCTCCGCTTGGGTAACAGACAAGTGCATGGTAGAGCGGTAGATAAGAGTTTACGAATATGTGATGTTTACCTGATGTGCTAATGTTTATGTGGAAATGCGATGATTACATGATATGATGTTTATTTATGGATGACAATGATAATGACAATGGCATATGCATTTGCAATATGTGCACTCAAGAGTGAGGGCGGTGAGAAAGTCCCTAGCTACGAGTAAAGTTAGCGGACTAATCCAGAGTGCTCTTGAGTAAGACCTACTTTGGTAGGCCTCCACGGGAGTGGAGAGACCCCCGTGCCAATATGGGCAGGCCCAGATGATGGGTAAACATCGACGGGTGTTCACTCGGTAATACCGGTATTTGCAATGTGATGAGCAAATATGCATGTGGAGCAGGGCTGCATTGCATTGCATTGATGATTTGGCAATGTGGAACCTTGCGAATGGTGGTACGAGCATGGGTATGTATGCAGAGTATATTGGTTGGATTAAATTGTTTTCATGTTGTGTTGGTATTTATCGTCGTATTATGTACTTGCTGAGTCTTTGGACTCACTCTTGCTTTGTTGTTTTAATTTTTAGGTGATCGTTGAGGACGTCATGCTCGGGGTGGGAGTAGCACATGAATAATCTTCACAAACTAACCTCACTCTTTGTACCACCTTTTATCAGTTTATGCTAGCCTCTACTAGGCTACTAGAGTATGGGCTAAAAGAAGAACTATGTTGTATCTATTCGCTACTACCTAAATATTTTAGCGTGGATTTTCTGGTAATTGAAGGTGAAAATTTGCAATGGTGGTAGCATTCTGGCCCAGATGATGGGCGGGGTGTTACAAGAAGAGAAGAGGAGAGGGAAGAAAAAGAGAGGAGTGGAGAGGGAGAGGAAGAAGGAGAGGTTTCGCTACTTTTGCGAGCTAAAATTTTCCGTATGTTGTAGTCAAATTTTTTATATGAAGTAAATAGTTTGTTTAGTGTATAATTAGGATCTGTAGAAAATTATAGCTATAGAAAAGAATAGTACAACTTTGGTAAGAAGTAAATAGTTGTACAAAATTTAGTGAATATAGTTATAGAAAATTAGAATATGTAGATAATTATAGTTGTAGAAAATTAACTTGCAAAGCAAATTAGCATTTGTAGAAAATTCTAATTGTAGAAAATTTATTCAATATTATTTACAAATAAGCATCTGTAAGAAATTATAATTGTTCAAAATTTAGTCAATACTTTTGTAGGAAGTATACGTCGGGAGACAAAAGCTCATCTCGAGGTGTGCACGTGCAAAGAGCATGAGGCTCGTGAGAGGGAACGCAAAAAAACAGGGAAATGGCAGCTAAGGCCAAAGAGGTCACCGAGGAGTTCAACGCTGAGCTCGCAAGGAAGGGAAAATGGTCTTAATCCACGTAGTAGGTCAGGTCGTTCCGTACTAGTCCCCTAAAGGTCAAATTTATTTCCATTCCAAAAAGACGCATATGTATCATAGCAGTACTTCGGTTTGTTGTATGTGCGTGATGCTCTTTCTTATGTATGTAACCAAACCCTGCACGCCGTGTTATTTTCAGCTTTATTATAAAGTCTATTTTAATTCGCAAAAGCACATCTCCTTGTCTTTTCACATTCAATTCTTCGCGTGGCAAAGCACCCAACAACATAGAAAACAAGTTCTCCTCCATGTACGAATTCCCGGTTACATCACAATATCACTTACCTTCGTACGTATCAATCATTGCTATCTCAATCGTCCTCACAAAAAATTTCACAAATTTTTTTGCAATGCAACAACATATGGCGATCACAAAATGTTATTGCAAATCTAACAGATTTTGTACCATTCATAATCTACAAAAATCATAAATGAATCGACCCACATTGTCTCCCATTTTTCAAATAAAATACAAATAATAGACAAAATTTGATAAATATTGTCAAACTATAACAATTGTCATCACCACTACCGGCAATCTAGCAAAAAATAGGTCGACTTGCGATCCACCGAACAGTCGGGCGACTGGACTAGTCTAGTCGCCCGACTGTTCAGACTGGACCCTGTCACCCAATGGCCCACCGACTGTATGCGTGTCGCATTTTTGGGTGACTGGTTTTAGTCACCTAACGGTTAGGCGACTGGAGGCCATTTTTGTACAAAACTTTCGCGTGGGTATATTTCTGTTATTTTGAATAAAAATGAATTACTTCAAAAAATTTTGTTTGTTTCCAACCGTCTCTAGCACCGGAGGCAACTCAAAATCCTAATTTGTAGAGGGACAAGGCGCGTTGGCAAGCAGTCTTGGCAAGAATCTTTGGCGCCGGAGCCGAGTTTCACCGGAGGTGATGGTGTTCGATCGTGGTGCACGTGCTCACCGAGATAGCAACGCTCTTGAACTGGCTAGAGATGGAGGTGCACAAATAATCCAAAATTAAAACTTCTACTACAATCACCTATTTTAGTTCTTAAAGTGTTGTATAGAGTTTCATTAAAAAATTGTGACATCTTTGTGGCACTATGGCAATTTGAAGTGGCAAATATAAAAATGGCTAATTTCACAATGGCAAATATGCGATTTGTCTATACATTTACGGACTAAAGGTGTAGGATGACTACAATTTCATCACCCCTGCCCCATGGATGATGGATCGCCCATCCGACGGCCACATTAGTCGCCACTATAAATCAAGCACTTGAGCATGAAAATATGTAAATTTTAAAACCTTTTGATGCATCCCAGTGTTATTTGGATTTTCTGCTTTTATTTGGTGGTTCCTCAAGATTTTGAACTTCTAAGTATAGCTTAATGGGATAGAAATTTGAAATAAGAAATCATCAATGAGGAATTACAAAATGTGAACAAAACTAAAATTTTAATTCAAATCACCAACTCAAGAATTAAAGAGAGAATAGCAGCTTGGAACTTCGAACATGCCAAAATCCGAAGCCCACCTATCTTTCTCCTCCCTTCCAGCCCACCCATCTTTCTTGGCCCAATGTAGCCCAACTCCATGCCCCTCCTCTCTTCCCCACTGCCTACACGACCCCACCATCAGGCCCAACTGCCCTATTGATTCATGCGTCGCTTCTCTGCACTGTGGCTCATGTCATATACGTCGGCAACATCCATGCCACCATGATGCCGTTGCACACCCGCCTTATCCATAGCACGCCCTTCTCGCCTCGTCGCGTCTGATCTCCCATGTCACTGTACCACGAGACACGGCCATGTTATTAACCACGCTGAGTTCACGTTCACAAGATAGCACTCGTGCTCCCCCTCTATTTAAGCTGTGCATCTTGCCTCCCTCATCATCTTCCCACGCCAGCCGTGTGCGACCGCCTCTTCGATGAGATTCTACCACGTCTTCTCACATTTAAACGTGTTCCCAACCACCCTCTACGTTTTGCCTCAACTAATTTTGGGTCTCCTCGTCGACAGATCCTTGGCGACTTTGTCTTCCTCATGAATGGCTAAAACTGCCATCACCATGCCATCCTTCACACGGTGCATTTCGGATTGATTCCTCTCTCATGGGGTAGCCATTCACCTCCCCCCATATTCACCCACCACAAATTTGGGTTGTCTTCCACAAGGACATCGCCACCACGTCGAGCTCGTTGCACGACTAGCCCACCTCAGTCCATCCCCATCCTCTCCCTCTTGGCCTATCTCCTTTCTCTGACTCCAAATTCCTGTAGGCCTCACTGGGCACCCCCTTGACCGCTCGTTCTGCGAGCACCACCCAGTAGTATTTGGCGGGTATTGCTTCCTTCTTATATCCTCTCTTTTGTTCCCCTTTTTTTGGTGGTTTGTCAAGTGTGCTGTGTGATGATTCCCTACTTAATTTCTCTTTTGGCATTTTGTTGTTGTTATTCGTGGTCACATTTGAAGATTTGCTTCTCCAAAATATGATTTGTTACCAACGTGAATGCCACCATCATCCACGGGTTGCTTACATGCTTATGAGTGGTGTGGTATGGGAGGCGTGTGCTTTCATCTCTTCATGGTTAGAACCAAGGAATGACTCGCTCTAGTTGATGGCCTACAATTTATTAGCCTATTGAGTTGTTGACATCACATCACTCCTATTAATAATATGTAAAGCACTCACTGCACTGAATTATGCAACTTTGATAATAACATATATGTTTTCCTCTCAGAATCCTTTTCATCTACTCCGTGAATTATGTACTCCTCAGCAGATGTCTACAAGTTTTCAATTTGCAAAGAAGCAATGTTTCATGAGTCATGTGAAAGGATCATGAGCACTAGTAATTGTAATGAGACTTTATGGAACCCACAGATGGGCAGAAACAATGTTAGGATGACCTTCTGATTAATAATAGATAGCATGTTGTAATATTTTCCAAAAAAAGTACATAAGTACATATATAACTCAATTTGTCCATTGCACTTTTGTAATACAGGTTATAGAAGTAGATACACGTTATGGATTTTATGAATACTAGTACAATAAGATATAAAAGTCCATTATTAAAGGAAACAAGTGATATGTAGTGTACATGGTACTCTGTAAAAAGGACATGTCATGGGGAAATCACCTTGCCCAAGATGGGAGTCCACATTGAGAAGTACATAAACACATGCCTATTTACAACACTGTATTTCGATAGTAGGAACAAGTAATTTCTACTTTGATAAAAGTTTTTTCCTCCAAAATTCATGTCAAATTCTATAGAATAATTTGGGAAAATTGGTGTGTTGTCCCAAAGGACCACCATACCCTTTCTTTATAGTGCCAAAGATTACAATCGGATCCTAACATGGATTCTAATTAGACTACGAACCCAAACTCTTACTGATTCCTAATACACAACCGTAATGCTAACTCACCAACCCTCCTCCTCAAAATGGTTATAACATACAATCATGGCCATCTTGTTATATAAAGCAATACCCTCACTAGAATTTAACACTTTATCAAATGTATTGACAATACCAAGGCGAATACCATCACCATGACATCCACATTTACGAAAGCTACCTCCGATGTCATGATTAACACCACCTCCAAGACCATTGTCCTTGTTGTTAACACCACCCATGTCGTGTCCAACATCACCACACAAATGCAGCCTCAAGTACGATCACTTACACCGCCATCGAACATAGTACCCACCATGATCATCACCTCAACCACCTCCAATCTATCCTCAATGAACATCAAGTACTCCATCTTCTCCGTCACACCCTCAGTCTTATGTTTCCTCCACCTCTACCCACACGCCTCAAGCCTTGGCCTCAACTGTCTCCACTTCTAGCCCTCGGTCACCCTAGCCTCCACTACCTCTCCCAACATGCCCCAAAACCACCTCGGCTTCCACCACCTCTTCTAACACACCCATGACCAATGTGACCTCTGCTTTCTACTAACACGTCACTAGACCAAATCTCCAATAACACTACCTCGGGACACGATATCATAACCTCCAACAGCTACCATTGCTCCTACTCCACCATCACCACCGCTTCTACTCCATCTTCGACACTCTGCCTTCATCATCTCACCTCCTCCACCAAAAACACCATTGCAAATAAAGCCACCACTACACACATCTCCGTTATCCATACTAACACCAACTCCAACACCCAGAATCACTTCTAGGCATCCATCAGCACCACTCTCACTACCACTACCACCATAAACATGACCACCAAAGCCACCGCTCGAATAGCCTTCTCCTTTTGTTTCAGAGCATCTACATTACCCTGAACCTCTACCATCATCATCACATTGCTATCCCCGGAGTATATGTTCCCCAGCGTCTTCCACATCACTGTGTGCGCGGCCGCGATGGACCATAGGTGATGGGACGACTGCGGCCGGTGGATCGACTAAGAACTAACAACAACGAGATCCACTCGACGATGGCACGATAGATGGGATGACAATGGCGGTGGTTCTAAGGTGAGTGTTTTGCTCGGGTTAGGGTTGGAGATGGGTTGGCTCCAATACCATGTAAAATAATTTTGGAAAAATTATGTGTTATCCCAAAGGACACCCACACTATTTATTTATAGTGCCAAATATTATAATCAAATCTTAACATGGACTCTATTAGACTGTAGATCCGAACTCTTATTTATCCCTAATACACTTATTGGACCCTAACACTAACTCACCAACCAATTACAACATTACAAATGCCTTCTTAGCGTGGTAGCCCAAGAGATGACACAAACTCCTGCTCCAAGATATAGCATTTTTGGCTATTTTGAGACTCTGAATTAGCAATTTCGCCCAAGTTAATAGCCAACGACTCGCATCTATCTTCAGTTTTTGTACATAGCAATGATTGCATCTCTTTAGTATTTTCTGGAGCAACATGGCATGAATTTGACCTTTTTGCTCGCAAGAACTGTAAAGTCATCTCAACATGCTTCATAGTAGGTCTCTCTTCACCTCGAAGCCTCAAGCACATCTCCGCAAGAGAAGCAACATTGTTAATCTCTTCATCAGTTGCTTCCTCACGAACTTGGGTAGAAACTATCTCATTGATTGGCCTCACCTTCAGCTCCCAAAGAAAGTAATTGGCCAAGTTCTGCTTTGAGCCTGATACACTTGTAAAAATAGGCTCCTTCTTAGAAGTAGCTCTACAAGTACCACACCAAAACTATATACGTCCACTCTTCTTATTTAGCGCCCGGATGGTAATACTGGATCCAAGTACCCAAATGTGCCCTGCACATTTGTTTCAACATGAGTTTGATCAATAGGTATCAATCTTGAAGCACCAAAGTCTGATACTTTAGCAGTGTAATTTGCATCTAGGAGTATATTAGAGGACTTCACGTCACGATGGAAGACTCGACATCAAGCCGCGAGTGCGAGATAATATAGAGCTCCTGCAGATTCTGCAGCAATTCTTAGACAATCGTCCCATGACAAAGAGAAACCACTGCTTGAACCAAAATGAAGAATTCCAAATAATGAACCATTTGGAATGAAATCATACACCAATAGTGGGACCTCGGTTTTGAGACAACATCCAAAAAGTTTAACTATATTTCGGTGATTTATTTGTGAGAGAATTGCCACCTCATTAATGAATTGATTGATTTCACCTTCTGCAATGTCCTTAGACCTTTTTATCACCACCACACGTTAGTCGGATAAGATGCCTTTATACACCATGCCATGCCCTCCATGACCAAGGATACGTGTAGGATCAAAGTTATTTGTTGCCTTTTCTAGCTCATCCAAAGAGAAAATCTTTGTCTTGTCACTTGCATTTTCATCAGACGATACTAGTTGTTCTAGAAGAAGGCCTTGGTTCTTCCGAAAATGCTTCCTACGTAGTTGCTTTTGGATGTCTCTCTTCCATCTACGGATGAGAAACATTGCACTTAAGCTGGCAAGTAGAACACCGAAACCAACACTAAGCCCAATGGCAATACCTGCAATAATTATACTCCTTAGTCTTGTCCTGCCCATGACTTCATGTTTATTGTGAGATTAACTAGTGTATAGAACTCACCTAATAGAAGATTTTGCTTTGGCGGCATGTGTGATTGTTTGATTGTTGCTGGAAAAACAGATAAAAACATCGAGATTCTGCTTTTAGAGGGAAAGAGAATCATAGAGGCAGATAAATACATAAAGCCAACAACATGGAAATGCTATTCACTACAGTTTGTCAAAATACAGAGGGATTATGGATTTCCCAAGAGGGGAGATCTCTAGACCTCTATTTTTAAAAACTCAATTGGCCTCGCTCAATCGCTCCATGCTATTTAGTAGTTATGAGTATTATTTCAAATGCAATCAATATGTTAAACCAAAATGATTATAACCTTAATCCGGCATAAGTACAAGAAATTCATGATTCTTTTCATGTACTACCATTAAAGTCCTACTAATGTTTTTAAGAATCATATCCATTATTAGTGGTAAACATATAAATGCTTATACAGCATGTGTGAGAGAGAGAACCTTCACAGCCATTTCGGACATACGGATTTCCGTCAAAGCCAGGCATACATTTGCATCGATAACCAACGTAACCATCTGTTGAGTTGACTCCCAAGCATTTGCTATTGATGCTGACACATGCATATCCAGAGGTGTTCTGATGTGCCTCTCCGCAAGTTAGATTGGCAACGGCCCATTGCACAGACGCCGATTCCCCAGAACCAATATAGAGTTTAGGTTCCTTCAGTACATGCATCCCATACATGTCCTGCTTGTAATATGTGGCGTCTTCGATGCCCACTAGCCCGTCACTGACATTTATATATGTCACACGGTATCCATCGTTTAGTTGGAGGCTGGATGTCGCCATGTTCGTGCAATTGAGCTGAAATAGCTTCCTTGCAGAACAACCCTCTTCTAAGCCGAATAGAAATGGAACACAGATGTTTCCACACTGTCGAGAACAGTTTACCTTTTGTTGGACCAGATTATATCCTATTTTCAAAATGAAATCAAGAGATTCATGAGTAAATTAGACGATTTATAATATAAAAACAAAAGTGGGGTACTAGAATTACTTACAAAGTGAAATAGAGGGAGTACATATTTAATTTTAGAGGATATTACATGTATCCCCCCTATTTTTCTCTATAAAATGCAATGTTCTCTACCTACTTGCGATTTTGTAATGTTTCATGGTCACAGGTGGTTTTCATGCGTCAAAACTGCCGAGAGCGAGAGTAGTAGGGTTCTCAAACGTGGAGCAACTGTTATTCTACTTGAGTATGATCATGAATTTTATATTTTGGGGTAATGTTCACTACTACAGGAAAGGTCATCACAGACGGTTCAAAAACGTCATCACAGACGGTTTTGCGAACCGTCTGAATTTATGGGTCAGTGATAATATGAGGTCATCACAGACGGTTTTTCAACCGTCTGTGATTGCTCAAAATCACAGACGGTTTTTAGTTAAAAACCGTCTGTGATATGGTGATAATCACAGACGGTTTTTCACTAAAAACGTCAGGATATCGATATCGACGGTTTTAACTAAAACCGTGCGCGATTATCATGTACCGCGACGGTTTTAACTAAAACCGTCGCGATATCGAATCCCGCACGGTTTTAACTAAAACCGTGCGGGATTATTCGATATCACGACGGTTTTAGTTAAAACCGTCGTGGTACATGATAATCGCGACGATTTTAGTTAAAACCGCTCGATTATCAGATATCACAGACGTTTTTTAGTGAAAAACTGTCTGTGATATTCCTTCTACCCTAAATCTATTCCTATTTATTGGCTAGCCTCGGAAATGCTAGTCATGCCCTCTCAAACAAGCGAGATGAACAAGTATATAAGGCATCCATAAACATCCAATACACATCACATTTCATTCACAAACATAAACAAAGTGGCGGACCCAGAAAAAATTGGAGGTAGGGCGAAGTCTAATATCGGATCCCGAAAAAAACTAGGTAGGCTAAAATCGGAAGCGTGAAATAAACAATAGTACCCATAAGAAAAATCATCCATGATCAAACTATGTTGCAATCATACTAATAAAAGTATTTGATACGAAATAGAAATAATAACTATAATTCGTATGTTAACATATGTAGATAACGGCAGGACAATGAAAAATACCTCACTAATGAAGCTTAATCCACAATTGTAGATGAGCAGTAAAAAAACAACCTGTCAATTGTGAAAGAAAGATAAATCAGTAGTGTCTGGGATTATCGATATCACGCACGGTTTTAGTTAAAACCGTCAGGTACATGATAATCACGACGATTTTAGTTAAAACCGTTCGATTATCAGATATCACGACGTTTTTAGTGAAAACTGTCGTGATATTCCTTCTACCCTAAATCTATTCCTATTTATTGGCTAGCCTCAGGAAATGCTAGTCATGCCCTCTGAAACAAGCAGATGAACAAGTATATAAGGCATCCATAAACATCCAATACACATCACATTTCATTCACAAACATAAACAGTGGCGGACCCAGGAAAAAATTGGAGGTAGGGCGAAGTCTAATATCGGATCCCGAAAAAAAAACTAGGTAGGCTAAAATCGGAAGCGTGAAATAAACAATAGTACCCATAAGAAAAATCATCCATGATCAAACTATGTTGCAATCATACTAATAAAAGTATTTGATACGAAATAGAAATAATAACTATAATTCAGTATGTTAACATATGTAGATAACGGCGGGACAATGAAAATACCTCACTAATGAAGCTTAATCCACAATTGTAGATGAGCGGTAAAACAACTCATCAATTGTGAAAGAAAGATAAATCAGTAGTGTCTGGGATTATCTGATATCACAGACGGTTTTTAGTTAAAAACCGTCTGTGGTACATGATAATCACAGACGATTTTTAGTTAAAAACCGTCTGGGATTATCAGATATCACAGACGTTTTTTAGTGAAAAACTGTCTGTGATATTCCTTCTACCCCTAAATCTATTCCTATTTATTGGCTAGCCTCAGGAAATGCTAGTCATGCCCTCTGAAACAAGCAGATGAACAAGTATATAAGGCATCCATAAACATCCAATACACATCACATTTCATTCACAAACATAAACAAGGCGGACCCAGAAAAAATTGGAGGTAGGGCGAAGTCTAATATCGGATCCCAAAAAAAACTAGGTAGGCTAAAATCGGAAGCGTGAAATAAACAATAGTACCCATAAGAAAAATCATCCATGATCAAACTATGTTGCAATCATACTAATAAAAGTATTTGATACTGAAATAGAAATAATAACTATAATTAGATGTTAACATATGTAGATAACGGCAGACAATGAAAATACCTCACTAATGAAGCTTAATCCACAATTGTAGATGAGCGGTAAAAAAACAACATCAATTGTGAAAGAAAGATAAATCAGTAGTGTCACAATTCAATAATAGAATATACATAAAATTTTACAAGCTATCAAAACTAATACTTAAATACACAAATCTACATTAAATAGAATTTATTGTACCTTTATAAAATGAAACTATAAAAGTATAATATATAAAATTATAAAAGACTAAAAGTCTAAAAGTAATTACCAAGAAATTATGTCCCTTGCGCCTGTTCCTACCAAGAAATACTTATGCTAATGCTAGTATTTAGTCTCCTCTACTCATCCCCACCGCTCTCATTCCTCAAATCCACCTCAAACAAATCCATCGGCCGACGCCTCCGCTCTCCTCTCCGGTCTCCTCAAATCCATGGCACCGCCGCCCCGACCGCTCTCCTCGGCCCTCGCCTCCTCAAACTCCGGCAGCGGCGCCCGCCTCGGCCTCTCTCCCCTCAACCGTCGGGCGCCGGCCGCCTCGACCGCTCTCCTCGGCGTCCGCCTCCTCAAACTCCGTAGCAGGCGCCCGCCTCGGCCTCTCTTTCCTCAAATCCATGGGCCAAGGCGGGCGGCTCCCGACCGGCCGACCGCTCTCCACGCCGCCCCCGACCCTCCCTAGCCGCTTGGGCGCCACCACGCCTTCCGCCCTCAGGCTCCTCCTTTGGGCCGGTGGGCGCCGCCCGCCTCCTCCTCCGCCCGCCCGGAGGCCGATCTAGGTTAGCGCCGCCGCCGGTTCTTTTTCTTGACTAGTTGATTTGGTGGCCCGTGCCGTGCGTCCTCCGACCTCCGCTACTCCGCTATATCTCATTGTTGCTTTGCTGGACGGTTGGGCTTAGGCCTTGGGCCGTGTATTTATTGGGTTGCTTGTTGGGCTTGGGTCTTGCCGCCTTGCGGGGTGTGCTTCCAGTTCCACCGGGTCTAGGGGCGGAGCGGCGGGGAGGGGTCCGCCGGCGAGGAGGGGAGGATCCGCCCGGCGAGGGAGCTCGGCGGCCGCCCTCGCCTCAAGGCGTGTCCGCCCGAACATAAAGTATCCACTTCGCAAATGAATCAATTGAATTGAAATAAAATATCCATTACACGCATTACAATGCAATAAAATTCATGGTGCACAAAGGAACTGTCCTTCCGACTTTATGACTTGAGCCACCAAAAGTACGCCATCTCTCCTCGAATTCGTGAAATATCGGCTGTTCCAATGCGGTTGACGGGATGTACGCACTGTGGATAGGGATATGAATGTACGTATATATGTAACGTGATAAGTATGAAGTAAATATGGAAAGATTGATAAACCTTGAATTGGTGATCCTCGAGGAATCGAGGAGTAGGTCCATATGGTGGCAAACATAGAATCCACATGTGTTGCCCGGCATACCGGTGGCACCGCAAAATAGAATGAGCAATAATTCAAGAGGCATTAATACGAATCGCTGCATAGGATTAATTAATGTGTAATAGCGAATACCTTAAAATCTCGAGTATGTCTCGTGCCTTTGGCCCTTGCTTGAGACACCCCCATTTCAACGTACATCGCGAACGCCCTCGTGATTCAAAAAGTTAACCTTAGTCAATCGGAATGAAAGAAATAGTACAATATAAGTATGTATGGAGAAAATAAACTTACCTATCGATTACTTGGGCGACAAATCTGAAGTCCATTTTATTCTTACTTAAGGAATCAAGGTAATATACCTTGTTCCATTTTGGTACAATGACTATTAACATCCAATGAAAGTTTTGATTGTAGGGCATCGATATATAATCCTTATTGTGTTGAGCCCGCAGCCACGATGCAATGTACCTCTCGACGACGGACATATCCTCGTCGATGGTATACTGGCGACCATGTGTGGGTCCAAGAAACCAACCGATGATGACTGGGATGTTCTAGCTTTAGTCCGCACGTGTCTACATATACACACACGAAAACAACAAATTATATATGGCATTTATCGGTATGACATGAACGGAGACTGTGATTGTGCACACTTACAGCGTCCAGCATCGAATGAGTGAGACGTCGAGGCGTTGAGCGTGAAAAGATCGAATAAGTCCTCGGCGACCACGAAGACACCGTCTTGAAAATCGTGATGGAAATGCTCCAACGCGAATTTGACATGATACCGATCTCCGTTCGCCTCGGCTTATTGGATGCTCCATGTACCATTTGTGCAATTGCGGCAACTAATTGATAGGTGTTGGAGGCTCTTTTCTCGAGCAACGGCTCGCCAAGCACGAATTTACGGGCCAATGGCGAGTGCGGGCCAATATCATCATTGGTCTTCGTGCTTTGCCCTTGCCGCCCTTGCGCCCTTCTCGCCTCGGTGTGGGTCGACTTTACGGTGAGTCGACTTTAAAGGTAGCAATGGGCAAGTTGCTCTGCGAGAAGAGCACTGTGGAGATAGCACCGTGCAGCTAGCGGTGGTGGAGACAAGTCTTGCGGTGGAGATGGCACCAAAGGTTCACTGAGATCCGGTCCCGCCAAATATATATTGAGGTTTAATTTGCTAGCTCAAATCATATTATAAACACTACAGCTATTATATAACCAACAATTTTACAAATTAACCATCTTCAATAACACTCACCAATTACTTAAATCTAAATTGTAATGCGTTAAAGAAAAATAAATTATCTTACTAACCATATCGATCTAGAGCTAGCCACCAGCAGAAAGTATGAATTGAATGAATCTTCAAAGCTCAATCTCGCCTCTTCCCACCAAAATAATCGGCCTCAAATCGCTTAGGCTCGAGTGCGCAGCAGTGGCTACAGATCCGGATCGAAATGAAGACGAGGCGGCTGAGCAACAATTAAATGCTTCGTGGCATTATCACCGACGGGTTTTATTGCAAACCGTCGTGATCATTCACGCACGGTTTATATTAAAACCCGTGCGTGAAAAGTCGATTATCTCGACGGTTCTTAATAAACAACCGTCTGTGATAACCGACTTTTCACGACGGTTCTTTATTAAAACCGCTCGCGACGTTGACAACACAAAGTGTTGTTTATTAAAACCGTCTGCGATAACAAAGGCTATGATAATGACAAGTCGAACGTATCTCTTGTGTTTCGTAACGATCTCCTTCGTTATACGAGCGCTCTTTGGTATACGAACCGTCGTCTTTGAAGGTTATATATGCGCCGCTTCTTCTACATACGCATCGTGTCCTCTCATCTCGTCTTACTATACCTCTCTTCATCCGACGTCGTTGTCTAGCTATTTCATTAAAATGTCTCACCGCTCGACTTCTCATCATCTCCTTCCTCTCTTCTCTTCATCGTGAATTGTTCGCCGCAATCTTACACAAGCGCCAGCAATTCACGATCGAGCTTCTCTGCGTCACGCCTCCTCTCCTTCCCCAATCGTTTTCCATCCGTCACCGAGTGACCATCCGCCGTCGGCAGAGGCGTCTCGCCATGCGGCTCAAGATGTGGAAACAGCCATTACCCTCGTTCTACTATACAACGTGCGCAAAGCCGAAGAAGCAGTTGTCGCACTGCATAGGCTGATGGATAGCATTGCCGATCAATTAGATCAGGCAGATTCTGAGGAATCATACCATGCTATCCTCTACGAGATAATGACGTACGCTGAGCGTTTGCCAGCGCTGGAGGAGGAGGTGCGGAGGACAACGGCAATGTTAGCGGCGTTCGAGAACGCAGCGGGCCCTCCTCCAACTCCCAAAGGCGAAGAAGCGTACGAAGCCCAGAAGATTAGAATCGGAAATGCTTTATCTCGCGACATTTGTAATAAATCTCCTCCACTTGATATTAATAAAATTGTCTTTATTTCGATCCCCGTGTCTTTGCAAATTTGAATTATGATGACGGTTTTTATTACAAACCGTCTGTGATATTCAGATTATCACGACGGTTTTAATACATACCGCTCAGGATACTAATTATCATGACGGTTCATAAGTAACAACCGCTCCGTGATAGTTCCCCGCCCATCGAGATATCTCAAAGGGATTATTACCCTTATAGAGTAAGCAACACCGAGTGAACCACCGGCTATCGGTGATCTCTCCCCTCGCTCCTCGGCTGCTTCGAGCCCCACTCACGCAGCTACCGAGGTCGAGCTATTTCTATTAAATCCGTCACGACATGTGGGTCCCACCTACAAAGTTCAAAAAAGATATTTCCAGATTCTTGGTGAGCCACCGATCGACATACCCGACTTCTTGAGAATCGGAAATATCTTTTTGAACTTTGTAATAAAATTGCCTTGAATTTTGCGTAAAAAGAAGGATTGTCGAGTGGACATCACATCTCGACGATGAGTCGGCATCGTCGAGGAACATGCAAATACAGAGGCAAGCACAAAACTCAACAACACATTCGGATCGATCTATTACAGGATGACAAGCTAACAAACCCTTCGTGGCACGACGGTCCACACTAAACAAGACACACTTACGACACTTACGGCAAGAGTGTATTCTTTAGTATGAACCGTTCGTGCCGCGATGGAGGAGGTGCTAGCTCACGCGGAGGGAGATGCATACGGAAGCTAGCTAGTGGCGGATGAACTCACGCGTGACTAGTACCGGTGGAAAGGTTGATGGGGAGTTATTAATAAGGGCCCGGCCGTGGAGGAACTGGTGCCGCCCATTCGATGTGGAGAGAATAGACGGGTGAGATCGAAATCACGTATACGCCAATTATTGGTGACATGTATTATTACACACCAATTATCGGTGAGATGGGATTATCACGACGGGTTTTACTAAAACCGTCGTGAATTATCTTATCACGACGGTTTTACTAAAACCGCCTCGTGATAATTTGGGATTATCACGACGGTTCTTAATACGGACCGTCTGCGGATATAAAGTATCACGACGGTTCATAGGTATGAACCGTCGTGATACGCTTTTTCGCCGACGCCACCAACACAGACGGTGTTCAAATTAAAACCGTCTATATTACTATCTGTCGCAGACGGTTTTATAAAACCGTCTGTGATTTGCCGTCTAGTATTAGCCTTTCTGTAGTAGTGGTTATCTTCATTGTAAAACAGGAAAAGCTGCATCGAGATGTAGTTGTTGGAGCAGGGTAAACTACCTGTATCACGGGAGCAGCCATCGAGTATGTATGGATTGCCTTGATACCCATCATCACATAAGCAATTGTAACCAGGTGTGAGATCACTGTCCGAGCACCTGCTGTGGCTGCTGACACAGGCAGAGTTGGTCCTGTTAACCAAGGCGCACGTCGTTTGATCCACGATACTCCACCTGCTGACACAGACAGTAGTTATATTGATGCTGTCCCAGAGGGAGTTTTGGTTGGAGTCCCTTCGGAGGACAAACTGGAGCTGCAAGGTGCGAGACGATTGGAGTATCCGGAAAGAGCAACATCCGGTACCGTTGCAGTCCTGCCTTGCAATAGTACTCTCCGTGATTTCCTTGTTAGGGCAGGTAACTTTACAACGCGGCACAGTCGCATTTATGGCTTCTTGATTGAGCACGTATACGTCGAAGTCACAGCCGGTGATTTGTAGTCGAGCGTACCAAAAGGTGAAAGATCTCCCAGGTGCATTCCATGACATGTTGTATATTGTGAATATGAAACGGGGAAATCTGTTATGAGAAAACCACACGAAGTTATACTGAGAATGATTGCAGATGTAATTAAAAGACATAAACATAGTAATCTCAAATCCAAACAAAGGAGAGAACTATTATTGTTTTCCAGAATTAAAATTTTCAAAAACATATGCTTTCTAGAATTTATATAAATCCAGAAATTTCAACCAATTGTAGTATTCAAATATATAAATACATAAATTCGAATTTAAAAGGTCAACATATCACAATAATGGAAACTTTTTAGTTTGGCAGGCTAATCATGTAACACCATTCCAAATCAAACCATCTCACTACCCATAAAAAAACCCAAAATGATTTAGAAATTGATATGAGTGGGTAAGATAATATCTTAAATACAAAAATCGTGTCCCTATGCATAGATTAAAAATCTTTTTTCTTTTTTCTCCCTGAGTTATAATGGATTAGACTAAAAGAAAGACTTCATATTAAGTGTAATCTTAGAAATTAATTTGTATATATGAGTATACACTTCAAACTAAAATTTCCAAAAGTATACAATTTAGGAACTGAAAAATCAGAGAAATTGCAGTGTCCAAAAATTAAAAAAAATTGAAAGTTCCTGAAAATTTATGTTGTTGATTCCAAAAATCAAATATTAGAATGCGGAATTAAAATTTTAAACAAGTTGTTGAATCCAAATATAGTTGAACTTTTAATTTAAAATTTGAAGTTTCAATTAAAACTTAAAATTCTAGTCTGAAATGTACTATATTATCCAAATGTATATAAATTGTAAATTCAAATAATCGATTTGTGGACAATTCTCTATTCTTTACAATTCTACATATAAGTCCTAACCAGTATCGAATTCATATCTGTGAACGTTTCCACTCCCTAATCCTACTATTATTTTGTATTGCTCTATCAGTGGTATCTTTTTTCATCCATGCTGCTTATGGTTTTTCTTATTTCAAATCTATCTTGGGTAAAGATTTGTGCTATAGGTAGTTTTTATCCTAATCTGGCTTAGGTTCATAGTGCTAAAAAAATTCAATTCTGGTCCTTTTCTAGATAAGATTAAAAATTTCAATGAAGGATTTCGATGGAAATTTTGGAGGAATTGTCCCATTTTCCTTTAAACATATTGCATTCCAAAAGTGCCCTAAAATGTTTTATTTGTTAAGCTAAAATATAGGCAGTGAATCATACAGGTTAATGACAGACGCATTTTAATTCAAGCCTTCTTATTTTGTTCCCGAGTGGATGTTATTATACAATTTCTTTGTTTTAGAAGAGCCAATGTACAATTTCAACCTATATTTATAACATTTTTTGCTTACCAATATAGCCTATATTTCATAATATCCTCAATAACTGGAGGATAGTTTTCCAAAAAGAAAAAGAAATTCTATGCAAGAGGATCGGTTGCAGTATTAAACGGTGTTCACCCGTACGTATAAAATATTTGAGCATTTCATGAAGCTGTCATGGTCATTCCATATTTCAATGTGTACTTTCCCATGCTAAAAACTAAACTAACGTCTATTTATAAAACTGTCGAGGGAGCAATTTAACTTGGGACAAACTAGAATGGAACTTGTACCGCTGAGACAAGACTACAAGAGGTATTGTGATGAAACCCAAAAAGACTTGGTTGTATTCCCTACCGTTATATGCGACATTGATGTCATCGACGACCTCCGTGACTGTGTCCCTGAGAAAGAGCCTGGGAGTTTGCATGGTGTCGTTGCAGATGAGCTCAAAGTCGGAATGCTGCCGGAAGCAACGGGATGGGCCGATGCCAAAGGGATAGTCGAAGGTCAGATTACCGCAGCTCCTTTGACATCCTGTGAGCGTGGCAGCAGATGCAACGCTCATGTAAACGCGATTGCCGTTGGAAGCTTTCACCGATAGAGTCGCAGTAAACGCGAGCAGGAGCAGAGGGAGTACTGCATCGAAGAGGCCCATCTCTACCCTTCACAAGTGTCAATACTTCGAAGTTGTAGACCTTGTGCTGGAGTGTTTGGGAGAAAGTGTAGCACAGGTGTAGATGGTGTAGTTCCTTGAAATGGTGGTGACGATCTTGCTGCTTTTATAGTAGTCTCTGGAGTCTGGAAGGATGTCATGTTGAAAGGAGCAGGCAATTGCACAGGTGCAGATGGTGTAGACCAAGGACTTTTCCTTGAAACGGTGGTGACGATCTTGCTGCTTTATAGTAGTCTCTGGAGTTGTCATGTTGCAACACTGATTGCCAAATGGCAACGGCACAAGAAATGATCTCTGTCCGAAAGGAAAGGGGGGAGGGGGCTTGTCCTCTGGAGTTGTCATGTTGGCAACACTGATTGCCAAATGGCAACGGCACAAGAAATGATCTCTGTCCGAAAGGAAAGGGGGGAGGGGGCTTGTCCATTTGTCTAAACCTCGATGGCCATGACTTGTTCTTAATCAATAATCAGATTCAACAAGTAGGATTTGTTTGATAACAGGGCTCAACAGCAAACCAAGTTTCCAAATGGATTGCGATGATCAACTTTGTTAATAATAATTTCTTGGGAAATTGCCAAAAAAAAATCATAGAAGTCTAAGCAGTTTGATGAACGCCTTCCTCCCGCCCCTACAAGTACTTTTTGTATTGTATCTTCTTTTGCAAGCTCCCCTCATTAACGCTTTTTATGAAATTAGTACGTCTTAACTGTGCATATCATTCATTCATTTGCCGTTAAATTTGGATAGAAAGATAACGTCAATGCTGTATTTCGTAATGGAGGAAACTTATATTTAAGTAAATCCTACCAAATAAATCGTAGGGTATAGTTTATCAAATTTACCCTGCTTTGAGTGCGGGTGCTGGTTACATATTGAGAAGTAGGGGAACTAGCTGTGATACATGCACAACATTTATAACACTTGGAATTTTGACATTGTATACTAGGTAGCAAGATGCCAAGGTAATTCGATGTTTCCTCTAAACTTTGTTTTTCCACAACGTTGTTACTCTTTTTTATATATTTTCATCATCTCATTGTCACTTTTATCTTTCAAATTTGTACTCGTTCTCTTCAGGAAACTAATAATAATAAAGTACTCATTTCACTGTAGACTAGTACTCCTAATTCGAGGTTTGTGCAGAAGATTGCTTTCTATGACTTCTATTGTACGCTCTACGACTTCTGTTCTTACGACTTGGTGGTCGGCAGAAGTTCTTATGACTTAGTGGTCGACAGAAGTCCTTACGACTTTGTGGTTGGCTGGTGCTCTTATGACTTGGTGGTAGTGGCTTCTGCTAGTCGTGATCGATAGTCGTAGCTCTGCCTGGTTGTGATCGATGGTCATAGCTTCTGCTGAGCGTGATCGATAGTCGTGGTGCTTTGCCTACTTGTGATCGATAGTCGTAAGTCAGGGTTGGTAAAGTCGTAACTGCTGTGAGCTATAGTTGTATCATTATGTGCGGTAGTCATAGCATGTGTTCTCCATGGTCGTAACATCTACTACATGGTCGTAGCGACTTTTGTGATGGTCGTAACGACTTGCTGAGTGGTCATAGACTGCTGGTAGGACCTCCTTAGCTACAAGTACCTCATGTCTTGTGCATCACAGTAGTCGTAAGTCGTATTAGACCAGTTGGTTTGATGAGATTGTTCACTAGGTTACATTCTGATTATGCAAATTGATGATTTTTGTGTATTGTGTGGTGCCGCGTGATATTTTGCTTATTGGTGTTGGTTGCAAGACATTGGAGCTAGGTCATGGTGAGACGTGGAAGGACCGGGACTAGACACAGGGAGGTGTTGAGGTCTAGAATGGTTAGGGAGATGCCGAAGATGATTAAGACTTGCAAGGTGATTGCAAGCCAGGACAACAAGGAAGCGGGAAACTTCAAGGAAGCTGGTAGAGGGGCACTCTGATAAATTGCCCAATATCGGGAAAGGAGGTGGTGTGTGAAACCACGGTGTTGGCCTAAGTGGTTTAGGTCTTGTATGTGCTGAAAGTGTGAAGTGGATCTAGTGTTGATTCACTAACGGGTTGATGGATGTAAGCTGCTTTGAGAAGCGTGCGTGAGAAAACCCGGTGTTAGGTAGGGGTTAACGGGTTATCCCCGATTTGGAGAGCCTATCAAAGGGGATGGAGGGCTACCCATCCCGATGTCTCTCCTGCGTGCATTATTTCTGAATTAGGGTTAGGGTTTTTTGTGTGGAGCACTTGTGCTCTTGGTCCTCCTAGATGGAGTGGTTGTAGACTCAATCCTCAGAGCAATACATCAATCTTTGATCTACTTTTTGGGTATTGTTGTCTGGATGATTTTGAGTTGGCTTGGTTTGTTCTTCTGTTTTCTTGTTTCCCCTCTATTCTTTGATGGTCTCTTTCTTGATCTAAGAGAATACTTTTGTTTTTTTTTGTTGAAGATTTGACTTGCTATGTGTTGAAGAATCACACTCAAAGCCATCTTGGTTACTCTATTCCCATGAGCAAGGTTTGATTGTCTTTTCATCCTCTCAACTTCTGTTTTGAGCACTCTTGGTGAAATCTCATAAAGCACTCTATTTTCTTGCTAAGTTTTCAATCAAAGAGTAGAGCAACATCGTGAGACCTTAACCATGTTGTGCACAAAGTCTCATGACTAGATGATTTCTTAATCAAAAGTTATGCTGAATTTGGATCTTGTGGTCGTGTGCTGTTCTGTTCTGTCTCTATTCGTCTGATTCGGTTACGACCACGTCTAGGTTCGACTTTGGCGGAGTTTCCAATTGCATCGTTTTGCTCTTTGACCACGTTCAAGCGTCTGGTCGCTACGAAATCTTTAGTTTTCATTCTGATCTGAAATAGTCACGATGTTTACTGTCTGAAGTCTCGATCGCCTTTACGGTCACATTGGTTTCGACTATGGTCGAGTCTCAGATCGTATCACTCTGTCTTCGATCACATTCGGTCTTTCAATTGCTTCGCGTGTTTTCGACCACATCGGTTGTTCGACCACCTGTTAGTTTTCGACCACACAAGTTTCGATCATGCTGATCATTTAGGTTGTAGACTGGTTCTCACCACATTGGTTATTAAAGCACTCATTGGCTTATGACCACGTTAGTTACGGCAACGTTGATTTTTCGACCACTTGTTGGCATTCGATCATGTTGTCTACGACTACATCGGTTTCGACTGCAACCAGTTTCGATCACTTGTTTCTGGTCTCGATGGTTATCGATTACAGTGACCCCTGTTCGGTAGTCGATTTTTGACCATGTTGTGCTTCTGTCGAGTAGTCAGACTTACGACCACTCTGTCAGTAATCGACCACGTTGTTGAAATTGACGAACACGTTGTAAGTTTTGACCACATCGACAGATTTCGACCACCTTGGTTTTATTGCTTGGCTCGTCCAATCTCTTCGTTTTTTCTTGTGGGATTTTAACTCTTGTCTTCATAGCTCAGTAACTATTGGAGAAAAGGGTTAAGTGAATACTTTGGAAGAATTTGTAGGCAACATTCACCCCTCTCTGTTGCCTATCCGATCCTACAATATTTGAACATTACCTAAAGTTGTCATGGTCATTCCATATTTCCATGTGTACTTTCCCATGCTAAAAACTAAACTAACATCTATTTATAAAACTCTCGAGGGAGTAATTTAACTTGGGACAAACTAGAATGGAGCTTGTACCGATGAGACAAGTACAAGAAGTATCGTGATGAAACCCAAAGAGACTTAATTGTATTCCCTACCACTACTACAGAAAACCGTATTTACAGACGGTTCAAAAACGTCATGACGGTTTTCTGAACTGTCTGAATTTATGGGTCAGTGATAATCGAAGATTATCACACATGGTTTGTAACTAAAAACCGTCTGTGATAGTCGATAATCACAGACGGTTTGTAAGTAAAACCGTCAGTGATAGGTGATAATCACAGACGGTTTTTACTTACAAACCGTTTGTGATTATCAGGTATCACAGACGGTTTTTAGTTACAAACTATCTGTGATATTCTTTTCTACCCCTAAATCTATTTCTGTTTATTGGCTAGCTTTAGGAAATGCTAGCCATGCCCTCTGAAACAAGCAGATCAACATGTACATGTATACATACAATTCACATCTCAATGCATTTCACAAACATAAAACATCCAATTCACATCTCAATTCATTTCACAAACATAAAACATCCAATTCACATTGCACTTCATTTCACAAACATAAAACATCCATTTCGCAAATCAATTAATTGAAATAAAATATCCATTAACAAAATACATAATTACAAAAGATCTACATTGCATTTGCACTTAGATGGTAACATTGCATTTTTTTATTGTTCTATCACTCCGAAATCGACGTCTCGCGAAAGAAACAGATCCATAATCAACGAACTTGCCAGGCTGCACAAGCAATACTTGGATGATGCACGATTGCCATCCAAGTATTGCTTATGCAGCCGACAAGTTCGTTGATTATAGATCTGTTCCTTTCGCGAGACCTCGATTCCGGAGTGATAAGAGCAATAAAAAATCATTATGCGCAGTGGAACTCTCCATCTGATCTTAGGACTTTAGACCACAAAAAGAAAACGCACTCTCCTCGAATTTGTGCAAGGTCCGGCTGTTTCAATGCAGTTGTAGAGATGGGCGCAGCCTGTCGATAGGAATATCAATGTCCGTACATATATAACCCGACAAGTATGAAATAAATGTTGGAAGATTGACAAACCTTAGAATTGGTGACCTTCGAGGAATCGAGGAGTAGTCTCATATGGTGGCAAACGTAGAATCCACATGTGTTGCCCGGCTGCTGCTGGTGGCACTGCAAAAAATAGAATGTGTTAATTCAAGAGGCATTACTACTAAGTGTTGTATAGGATTAATTAATGTGTACTAGCGAATACCTAAAAATTGCGAACATGTTTCAAGGGCTTGGCCCCTTTCGTCGAGCCACATGTCTGTGCAACGTACGTGGCGAATGACCTTTATTATTCGAAAAAGTTAGATTAGTCATTCGGAAGGAAAAAAAGAGTACAATATAGTTATGTATGGAGAAAATGTACTTACCTATCGAGTAATTGGGCAATAGCTATGTACTCGGATTTGTTTTTACTTAGAGAATCAAGGTATATAGCCTTGTTCTATTTTGGTATAATTACAATTTGAGAGACCATGTGGAGGTCGTCTCGTATGTATGATGAGTAATTGACATCGGGTTAGGAATATCGAGTTTGAGGTGGTTGGTTCGGACCTTGACGTTACGTGGTGTAACGGGCTTGGTCGGACTTGGTCAAACTTGGTCGTATAGGATTAGAATGCATATTCTGATGATTCGACAGGTTTGGACTTCAACATGAGTAAAGTATGATGCTAATTATGCTTATGTGTATCGAGCGGTGCTGTTTGATGTGTTTCTTGTCTGTGCTGACTGCAGGACGTCGAGGCGGAGTCGTGGAGAGACACGGGGTGACCGGACTAGACACAGACGGTGTCAAGGTCAGAACGGTCGGATGTGTCGAAGACGGCGGAGATTCGATGTGGTTGCGAGTCGTGGACGGCAAGGAGCGCGGAAGCTTCCGGAAAGGTGCAGGAGGGGCGAATCGGTAAATTCGCAAGGCTGCACAAGCGGAAGACGGCTCCGTTAGGGTTTAGCCGGCGTAACGGGTTGGAGACCCGTTAGCCAAGGGCTATAAATAGGTGTTGGGGGCTGCATACCCCTTTGAGGATCACAAGTGTTTTTAGTGCTCATTCATCACTTGGTGTGTGTTCCTCCCAAGAAGCATGTGAGGCTCTTGGTGTTTTGAGGATTGAGAGGGAGAGGATGAATTGAAAATCTTGTAATCTTTCTTGTTCTAATGTCCATGCGTATCGGGACTCCTTTGTTTTCTTTGGCTAGAATGAAATGGATGGGAATTTAGGTTCTTCAGTGATCTTTTGTATTCCTTTTTCTTTTATTTGGTTTGAGTTGGGAATGTGCTCTTGTGTTCTGATCTTTCACTTGTGTGAGCGCAGTCTCAGTTGTGAAATGCAATGTGGTTCTTGAGCCCTTGCTCCTTTTCTTTATTTTCTGCTCACTGGTCTTCTCTATCTTCTGTATAATCTTTCATCTCTTGGCATCAACATGGAAAATCCTCAATCTGAGATGATTTGGTTTTATGTTTTCTCGTTTCTGTTTTATGAATGCTTCAATTTTTTCTTAGTTATGTTTGATCCCTCTCGTGATCTTTTCTTTTGCATTTAGTGTTTTGTCCAAGAGACAGCAGTTCGTTTTTGCTCTGTACTCGGTATTGCTTCAAGGCTACTTGGCCTGATTATGCCTGAGAGCAATCAACTCTTTGCATGTTTTCTCTCTTAATTCCTTTGACTGCAGGAGTAGTCTGTTTCTAGTATGCCAAGCAGTATAATTTTTGGTTTTTTCTACTATTCCTCTTTTCGGCAATTTTCAGTGTTCTGTTAGACAACACTTTTCGTCTGCATCTTCTTCTTCCAGAAGATATTCTGCTAGTTAGCTTGAAGTTAAAATTTACTGTCAGTTTTCTTTTTGCTTTGTTGGTCAGTTATTTCTCTGACTTCAGTCTTCTTTGCCGACTGCATTCAGTGAGCAGAACTGCTCATTTGTGTTCAAGTTTTTCGGTCAAGTATTACTGCAGCATCAGTGTCCAGTTTCCTTTTTTTCAGAGCAGTTACTTTTCTAGCTTTTCTTTTTGTTTTTGCTTTAGTCCGTGCTTGCAGTTTCATTTCCTTTTACTGCCTCAGTTTCTTTTCTCTGCAGATTTTGTGTCCTTCGCCCCCTTTAGGTCTGTGCAGTGCCTTCTTTGCAAAGTGGCAGTTTTTGCTCTTTCAATTGTTGGCTTTGAGCCCTCTATTCTTGCCGAATGCATTCAGCTTATTCTAGCCCTATTTCTGTTGGTTGTTCACAGCAGGAAACTACTTGGCGCAGCTTTTACATTTTCTTTGCTGGTTTTTGACCCTGCTGCATGCAGTGCAGACAGCATTATTTTCAGGTGAACTTTTTACTGATTAATCTCTGATTTATGCTGAATTTTTTAGAATCGCATGCGTTCCAGTTTTACGCAGAATTAAATTTTTGTGAGTTGTTTCGTTCTGCATACGAATTCTCAGAGGCGATTTTCAATAGAACGACATTCACCCCCCCTCTGTCGTCATTTCAGTCCGACAATTGGTATCAGAGCCGGTTAGCTCTTCTCTATGGATCTTAACCGGTCTGTGAGCCATGGCGACAGACAAGTACTCGACCAAGCCCCGATCTTCGATGGGATAGACTATCCCTTCTGGAAGAGTCGGATGGAGACCTACATCCAGGCTCAGGGCTACGCCATCTGGCGAAAGCTCAAAGTTTGGTTTGCTGTTCCTGCCGATGAGGACGTCAATGCTGGAAACATGGCTGACGTTGAGGCAAATGCTAAGGCAAGGAACATCATAACCTGGGCCCGAGTCGTAGTGAGTTTGACCGCATATCTCATCTTCCGTCCGCCGATATTTGGGCAACCTCAATGCTTACCATGAGGGCACCACCCAAATAAAGACCGTGCGATAGGACCGTTCAAGCGAGATTACAACAAGTTTGAAATGCTCATGGCGAGTCCTTGATGAGTGTTTTGCGCGTTTTCACAAGATCTTGAGCAACCTCCGGCGGTCGGTCTTACGTGCTCGACCCGGACAACGCCGCCGATGCTCACCGCACTCAATCTGCGTGTTTGGGAAATGAAAGTGACCACCATCAAAGACACGACAGACCTCTCGACCGACTCTTGACGCTGTACTGCTCGCGCCTCAAGACTCACGAGATTGACGTTGTCTCTCGTGGGTCAAGTCACATCAATGGCCTTGGTCACCGATCCCGCTTATTCTTCGGCCCTCTTCCGATTTTATTTGCGGTTTCTCCCTTGTCGCTCTGTGACGTAATCGATGATCGCTTAGAGCGACTGCGGATGATCAGTTGGCTCTCCTTGCTAGCAAATTTTCTCATGCTCGCAAACTGCCCCAAGCTGGACAAGGGCAAGAACGACTACTACGGTTCGGGCAAGAACGACTACACCGACAAGAACCGCAACAAGAAGCCTCCGGCTGGGGCGCAAGGCAAGAAGAAGTTCCACGACTTTGGGAAGGCCAAGAAGCTTTTCCACCGCGTCCTCTCCGCGTTCGATGACCTCGACCTCAGCGAGGTGGAGGGATGGAGCGACGACGACGGGACGGGTGACCAAGACCCCAAAGGCGGCGACGACTTCTCCCAATGTGCTTCATGGCCCTCGAGGGCGAAATCGAGCGACAATGAGTACTCCGACTCGACGAGGTGAGCCCTACTTATGACCAGCTTAATGATGCTTTCCTTAAGCTAGGTAGATTTCGTGCCAAGTCTAGGGCTAGGTGTCTTTGAGTTGGAGAAGGAAGTAGCTAGACTATCACGGAGCTTACTTAACTTACATCCGCTCCCTCCCATGATGACTGTGATACATGATGTGCCTTGATTGATGATATGGAGAAATTAAGGACCTCTCATGCTAGTCATCTTCCGAGCTTGATTTGATTAAGGTGGAGAACATTAGTCTTTTGTGCTGAGCTTGAGATGAGTAGGGTAGTTCATGTTTCATCTACTGTTGAGACTATTTCTTGCACCTCATGTGAGGATAAGGATAATGCTTTTAGAGGTCTTTATACATTGCTTCTCGATCTGCCTGAGACTTGTGGAAGTTGTAACAATTTGAAGATGAACATAAAACGGGCAGATCATAAAATTGCAGAATTACAAGCTTTTCTTCTTGAGCTTATTGGTTCATATGTGAATTGTCCTAAGCTTACTGCTGAACTTGAATCTGTCTCAAAATAGTTTCAAGAAATGATTGACTACAATAAGAAAATGGCTTAGTTTGCTTCTAAGGACCCTGTTAGTTCACCTTGCAATCATTGTAACAAACTAAAATCTGACTTGATTGCTTTAGATGAAAAATATGTGAAGCTAACTAAGGACCTACTAGAGAAGCAACCATCTGCTTGTAATGTGTGTGCTGGGAAGAAGCATGAGGGTTTGGTAGAGACGCCTAGCGACGTGAACCAATTGGCTAGCAGTAGGGCTGTCCCTTCTCGAGTCACCGTGCGTGCACAAGCCATTCGTTCCTCGCTATTGGTTCTTCTTCGCTCTCTTACCCTCTGCTGTTCTTCTTCCCTTGCTCTTCTTGCACCTCTCTCTTCGGGAGTGTCGATCTTATGAACACTCTCGAAAAATTTGTAGGAGGCAAGAAGAAGCTCAATCTTATTCTAGACCAATCTAAAATCTGCAGATTTAATTAGGGTCTAGGATACGATTTCCTTGAGGACAGAAGGAAGCATCCACCTGCCGTGCTCAGACTCACAGCACCAGGTGTGATCGAGACTAAGCCCAGGACCGAGAAGGTCAAATTCAAATCAGCGGGCTTTGTCCAAGGGATTTCTGACAGTAAGGTGATTTCACCTGCAGCTTGACCTCTCGGCGAAGCCCCATCATGCTACCGCCTCTCGAGGCGGTATCATTGCACCTTCATCGAAGGATGGACATTTGATCAATCGATACTTCAGGCGCGCCAAGATCGTGCGTAGAGACCGTGTTGCAGCTCTTAGGCGTATTCAGGGTCAGCCCCAGACCTTGAGTGCACCTAAGACCAACACGAGGTCTAGGTTTGCCTCAGTTGCTTCTGATGGTTTTGGACAGCATCGAGGACTTGGTTTTTCTGAGTCTTCTGGTTTTGGTCCTCGTGCTGCTCCTGGTCGTGACTTCCGCCGTCCTGAGGGTAGATCTCGCTTCCCCCGTCGAGATAGCTACCCGCGGCGTGATCGAGATCTTCGCCGGTGCTCGACCGCGCTCTCCGTAGCGGTCGGACCCGAGAATGCCTTCAGTGTCGCACGGACCTTCCGCTTTTGCGTGACGGAGCGAGGGTAGATAGAGGTCGGTCGTGCTTGACTACTTCATCTGCTCGACGTGTTACTCAAGATTAGATGCCAAAATCACTCTTGATTTACCCAAGATCGAGACTTTACTCTGTTTGACTCGTTCGCGGGCGGGGAAGGAAAGGTTTGGCTCGTAGACTCCGGGTGTTCACGACACATGACCGGAGACTCCCGTTGGTTTTCTTCCCTTGCCCGTGCTCCAGGTGATGAGACGATCACCTTCGGAGATGCTTCATCTGGGCGCGTCATCGCCAAAGGTACAGTGCGCATTAATGATTCTTTTATTTTGAGAGATGTTGCCTTGGTTAGTAAGCTGCAGTATAATTTGCTTTCTGTTTCTCAGCTAACCGATGACGACTTTGAGGTGAGCTTTAAGAAAAATAATTGCAAAATTCTTGATTCTTCGGGTAGTCTGGTTTGCGGGATTTCTCGTTTTTGGAGGATCTTTCATGCTGATTTTTCTAAATCTTCTGGTGATCCTTTCCGGTGTTTGGTTGCTTCAGAGTCCCATGACTTGACTTTCTAGCATAGTACCGACGTTGTAAATTCCGGTACTACCGCTCGCCGGTAGTACCGCAAAGTCGGCGCGGAACTACCGCTCGAGCCGAGCTCCAAAAGTCCAAGATGGGTGCTCTCGGGAAAAAAGGCCCCGCTTCCTCCGAACTACACTGGCGGTAGTACCGCTCGACAATGAACTATCGCTTCCTCAAAATTTGGAATTGCATCCGGAGAGTGCTCTCTGGAAAAAAGGTTCCGCTCGGGGTTCGGAACTTCCGATCGCCGGTAGTTCCGAATTTTCCAGCGGTACTACCGCTAGACGGTAGTACCGACGTTGAAAACTACGGAACTACCGCACGTCCAGACAGAGCACAGTTTTGGCTTTTAAAACAAATTTTTGAAGAATGCATGATTCTAGTTGATCCATGGACACTTAAGAAATGCTATCAAGCTACTTGTCATGATCCCTCTTTATGGTACGATTATTTAACCTATAATCCGGTCTTCCACCATTCTCCTAAGACCGGTAAAATTTGAAAAGGGATCCTATTCTACATATACCTTTATCTTGAGCCATGTTTGATCTTTAACCTTATCCTTTGGCTTGCATTTGTCAACCACAATCTGGACTTAACCTTTAAACACTTATTAAACATGTTAGTCTCATATTCACATAAACTCATTAATTACCAAAATCATTTTTAGGGGTCTAGATGCTTTCAATCTCCCCCTTTTTGGTAATTGATGACAACTCATTTTATATGGAAATTAATGTTTGAATATACCACTTATTTTGATAATTAGTTGTATATTCTTTTGTGACTTTTTAAAGGAAGGAAATTCTCATTTTGGCAGTTAATGAATTATTTTCCTTTTTAACGTCTAAGAGTGAGAATACTCCCCCTAAATTTGTGCATGAAATTAGACAAGAGTATAAAATCACATTTATATCACAATTTTGACAAGATGCACAATAGAGATCATAACATGGAAATAAGTGAATAAAAGCATTTTCATGAAAGTAACCATTGTCATTACATCCAAATGCATCCAAAAGACATAGATAATCCGTGTTCATTACATCCATCCATAAAACATATATAAAGACATAAAGCAATAAATAGCCCTAGATAGCCCTATTTTCCATTTTTCTCCCCCTTTGGCATCAAGTACCAAAGAAGCTACTCCTGAGGACCGGGAGGAGAAGGATCGTGACGGCGGCGGCAAACATAGCGCATGGGCGATGGAGGCTGAGTAAGAGTCTGCTCGATGGCTGCAACACGCCCATCCAAGGTATCCATGCGAGAAGAGAGGGAGGCAAACCCCTCGGCCTGAGACTCTCTCATCTGAAGTAGGGTGGCATAAATCTGGGATAGGGATGCCACATCAGCCTGAGGAAGTGTTGTCTCTGCCGCTCGCCTGCAGTGTCTGCTGAAGATCCTCCGCCGGATCGGTGTCAGGCTCTGGAGGCAGTGGAAATAGGAGGCTCAGGTCTCAGCTTGTAAGGCTTGTGTCTATTATTGTAGATGCCTCTGAACCTAAACTTGGACTCAATGAGGGCGAAAATGTAAGGTCCATAGTTGATGCGCTTGATCCTGTCATTTTTGGAGGAGGCAATCTCCCTGATGATCAAGTCTACCACATCAAATTTCTGACCCTCATAATGTAATCGATGAGGTTCCAAGCATGTCCTCTGATGGCATCATAATTTCCGCTCTTGGGAAGAATGGTATGGTTGATGATCCTGTTGATAATACTAGGAATGGGAAGGAGACCAACCAAAGTGCCAGGGACAAACCTCTCATCTGAGTTGTAAAAAGATGAAAAGACTGAGATATCGAGAGCTGGCTTGTCATAAACCTTCTCATGCGCACTTAGCTCGGCTCTCGTGGCTAACTCGAACTCATGCTTTGTTGCCTCCAACCTGCGTACACCGTCATCCGTGTCATATGTGAAAATCAAGATATGTGAGCATGGCGTAGAACTGGCGAATGATCTCCTCATTGTAGTCCGCCTGGAGAGTGGCTAACTGGTGCAGTCCAACTCTCTGAAATAGTCTGAGGGTACCGTCATATTTGTCAATGGTACCCAAGTGCTCCCAATCAACCCACTTGTGGTCAGCAAACTGTCTACTTTCTCCATACAGTTGATCAAAGACTTGCTCCTGAAATTTGGTGTGAAACTTAGGGTTGATGGAGTTTGAGGGCAGCTCATACTGGTTCCTGTGACGTAGCCTGATGAAATCCTCAGCAGAAATCTTCCTTAAATCAATTTGAGGATCTTCCCTCTCGGTGAGATCCTCCTCTGACTCCTCCATTGGAGAGCTATACTGCTGCTCTGGCTCTCCCTCAGATTCTGACGCCTCAGCTGGACCTTTGCCACGGTCCTGAGCTGCCTTCTGAGAGGCCTCAGCAGCGGCAGGAGCGCCGGAGGACTCTCCTGACTGTCCGGCGGAGGAGTAAAGTCTCCGAGTCACTTTCCTAGTATTAGGCATCAAAAGCAAGAAGATACAGTATTAGAGCCCTACTAGGATGGATCAAATTGAATTGAAAAGAATTGGAATGAAATTGTTGTTCAATCGGGAAATCGGTAGTACTGCTGCCTTACGGGGCGGTAGTACCGCTTCGGTAGTACTGCTCGGTCAAGCAGTAGTACCGCTCCCCTGACCGATTCTAGGGTTAAGCAATGGGTTTAAGATTTTGGTGTTTTCTTGGATTGAATCCATGGAATGGGTGTGCAAACACCTCTAGACACCAAAATACCACATTTGCCCTAGTTTTAACCGCAAGGAATCATCTACATTTGAAAAACCCTAAAAATCAATCTAGGGTTTCAAATAGACAATAAAAGAGGGGATGATCCAAAATACCTTGAGGGATGGAGGAGGTGAACACTTGGGAAGTCACAAGACTCAAAAATCCGAAGAAAACTCGGACGGATTTGAAGATCCGAGGAGGGATTTTTGAGTTTGAGAGAGGAGAGAGGAAGAGGCTACCGAGGGGGCGGAAGTTCCGTCTTGCGAGAGAGAGAGAGAGAGGGGACCCGCAGGGAAAAGAAAAAAATTCGGGCGGCTCCCCGATTTAAGTCGAAACCGGTAGTTCCGCTTCGCGGCCGGTAGTTCCGCCGAGAGGAAGTACCGCAGGGACAGCCGGTAGTTCCGATTTTTCTGGAACTTGCAGGAATTAGAATAGAATAGAACTAGATGCAAATGATCCCTAGTTTTTGCACTCAACTAAAATCTTTAAGGATCATTATGCATTATATATTAAAATAATAATTTTAAATAATTTTTGCATTTAATCAAATTTGGAAACTTTTTCACAAGAGCTTTTTGCACAACATTGTCCAAGCTACTCCAAAGAAGCAAAAAACATGCCATAAAAATTTATGCAATGTTTGAATAATCTAAGACATTTAATTCACTCCTTAACATGCAAAATTGGCTTTCATCTAAAGGCTTGGTGAAAATGTCCGCTAATTGGTCTTCGGTCCGGATGTGGCTAATGCAAATATCTCCCTTGCCAACATGATCTCTCAAGAAATGGTGGCGGATATCTATATGCTTGGTTCTTTAGTGTTGGACTGGATTATTTGAGATTTTGACTGCACTATCATTATCACACAACAAAGGCACTTTATCAAAATTGATTCCATAATCCATCAAGGTTTGCCTCATCCATAATAATTGAGCACAACAACTTCCGGCGGAAACATATTCGGTTCGGCGGTTGAAAGTGCTACTGAATTTTGTTTCTTTGAGGACCAAGATACTAGGGATCTTCCTAAGAATTGACAACATCCCGAGGTGCTTTTTCTATCCACTTTGCAACCCGCATAATCGGAATCCGAATATCCAATTAATTCAAATTTTGCACCTTTAGGATACCAAAGCCCTATGTTACAAGAAAGTTTTAGATATCTCAAAATTCTTTTTACGGCTTTTAAATGACATTCTTTTGGAGAAGCTTGAAACCTAGCACACATGCACACACTAAACATGATATCGGGCCTAGATGCGGTAAGATAGAGCAAACTACCAATCATAGATCTATAAAGCTTTGTATCTACCGACTTACCTCCTTCGTCGAGGTCTAAATGCCCATTAGTTGCCATTGGTGTTTTGATAGGTTTCGCATCTTCCATCCCAAA
Source organism: Bonia amplexicaulis (assembly GCA_036346245.1). NCBI lineage: Eukaryota > Viridiplantae > Streptophyta > Magnoliopsida > Poales > Poaceae > Bonia > Bonia amplexicaulis. Next base: position 135,307 of record JAYGGG010000284.1, on the reverse strand, counting down.
CTTCTTGAATAAGTCTTTCACATATTTTGTTTAACTTATGAAAGTTCCATCCTTGAATTGCTTGATTTGTAGTCCAAGGAAAAAGCTTAGTTCACCGATCATTGACATTTCAAATTCCCTAGACATCATACCACCAAATTCTTGCTTTGTTTCTTACCACAATTCCGTTTTCATCTTGCTTGTTTCGAAAGACCCATTTTGTACCAATCACATTTTGCTCCTTGGGCCTTTCCACCAATGTCCATACATCGTTTTTGGAGAAGTTGTTTGGCTCTTCATGCATGGTATTTATCCAATCCGGGTCATCTAGAGCTTCTTCTACAAACTTTAGCTCAAGAGAAGATACAAACGAATAATGTTCACAAAATGAAGCGACTCTAGAGCGAGTTTGAACACCCTTACTCACATCACCCAATATTTGATCTATTGGATGATCTTTAGCAATTGTATTGTGGATTTTGAACGGTTGTTGTTGATCTTTTGCTTCATCATCTACTACTTGTATATCGTTTGAAGTTGAAGAGGTAGGTGGTTCAACTTGTCTTGATGATGTGGGTGATGCAGTATCTTCCTTTGGCTTGATGTCGCCAATTTGCATATTCTCCATGGCTTTGCGTAGTCCTTCTTCTCCTACATCATCCAAATTTTCTTGCTCTTCTTGAGAGCCATTAGTTTCATCAAATTGCACATCACAAGATTCCTCAACCAAACCCGAATTTTTATTGAAAACTCTATAAGCTTTGCTATTTGAAGAATATCCTAATAAAAATCCTTCATCACATCGACTTTGAAATTTAGAGAGCCGAACACCCTTTCTTAAGATATAGCATTTGCATCCAAATACTCTAAAGTAGGAAATGTTCGGTTTTCTCCCAATGAGAAGTTCATAGGAAGTCTTTTTCAAAAGACGATGCAAATAAAGCGATTTATGGCATGACAAGCGATGTTAATAGCTTCCACCAAAATCTATCGAAGTATTATATTCATCAAGCATTGTCCTAGCCATTTCAATTAATGTTCGATTTTCCTTTCTACAACTCCATTTTGCTCCTGAGTGTAGGTTGTGGAAAGTTCATGCTTTATTCAAGTTCATCACAAAAATCTTCAATTTTAGTGTTTTTGAACTCGGAACCATTGTCACTTCTAATTTTCTTTATTTTAAAATCAAATTCATTTAGGACCCTTTTTGAGAAACTTTTGAAAATTCCGGAGGTTTCGCCTTTGTCATTTAAGAAGAATACCTATGTATATCTTGAGTGATCATCTACAATGACTAAACAATAGCTATTGCCTCCGATACTCTTATAGGTTGTTGGCCCAAACAAATCCGTATGTAAGAGTTCCAATGGCCTAGATGTTGACATGATACTTTTGGAAGGATGAGAGTTTGCAACTTGCTTCCGGCTTGGCAAGCACTACAAAGTCTATTTTCTCAAACTTCACATCTTTCAAGCCAACAACTAAGTCATGTTTGAAAAGCTTTTTAAGTTGAACCATACCCACATGACCTAACCTTCTATGCCATAACCAACCCAAAGATGTTTTTGCAATTAAACAAGTTTTTAAGCAAGACTCATTTGAAGTGAAATCCACTAAATAAAGATTTCCAAATCTAAAACCTTTGAAAACGATCTTTTTTTCATTTTCTTTTGAAATAATGACATTTTCTTTAGAGAAGGAACAAGTTAAACCTAAATCACATAATTGAGCAACGGATAACAAATTAAAGTTTAATGTTTCTACTAAAGATACATTGGAAATGGAAAGGTCATTTGAGATAGCAATTTTACCCAAACCAAGTACTTTTCCTTTGCTATTGTCTCCAAAGGTGATTTTCTCATTGCTCCCGCTCTCAAAGGTGGTGAACATTTTCCGGTCTCCGGTCATGTGTTGAGTGCATCCACTATCTAACACCCAATGTCTTCCTCCGGTTTTGTAGTTCACCTACAAAAGAGAATCAAGTTCTTTTAGGTACCCAAATTTGTTTGGGTCCTTGGAGGTTAGTAACCAAGGTTTTGGGCACCCAAATGGATTTCCTTTTAGCACCCAAAATCGAGGTGCCAATAAAATGAGTAATAATATTTCCATTTTCAGATTTTCTAAGCATATAGCATGAGTCATATAAAGCAATAGATTGAATCTTACCCTTAGAACAATTATGAGACTCATGTCCCAAGTCCCGACATTTTGTACAATGCTTACCATTTTCTTTTACAAACCTTGTGGGCTTGTATGCCGGTTTCTTACCTTTCTTGGGAATGTACCCAAGTCCTTCTTTGTTGAATGAGTATCTTTGATCACTTAATAGTTTGTCAAGGGTTGCCTTTCCCTTGTATGCTCGTTCTAAGCTTTTGTTCAATTTTAATACTTGATCTTTTAAATCTTTATTTTCATTCACAAGTATATCATCATGGACAAAAGACGAAGCAATTTTAGAATCAATACTTGAAGAGCATGGCATAGCAAGAAGATCATCACATGATGTAGATATGCTAGATTTAGATATTTCTACACTAGGCATTTCATTTATAATATCGCAAGTAGTTCCAATGCTAGTGCAAGATTTTTCATGGATAAGCAAATCATGAGCTTTCTTTAGCTCCTCATAAGATTCTTGTAGAGATGTGTGTTCCCTCTTCAAGATCTTAAATTTTGATTTCTCTTTTCCAAGAAATTCATTTAATTCAACAAGCATGTCCATAAGATCATCATAAGAAGGCTCATCATTATCAACTATTTTAACCTTTTCTCCTTTTGCCATAAGACATGTTGGAGTAGAGAAGAGTGATGGTGCCTCCTTAATTGCAATGCCAATGAGTCCCTTTTTCTTGGGAGACTCATCTTCACTTGAGTCGGAATCGGAGTACTCTTCTTGAGAGTCCCACTCTCCAATGTGAGCTTCATTTTTACCATCGTTGTGAAGTTTCTTGAAAAGCTTCTTCTTGCCATTATAACTCTTCTTGTTTGATGACTTCTCTTTCTCATCTTTCTTGTTGGGACATTGAGAGGCAATGTGCCCCTTCTCATCACATTCATAGCAACGGATGTTGCTATAACGCTTATTGGAGTAAGAATGCCCCTTCTTTGCCTTTTCATAATTTGCGCCTCGGTTTGAACGCCTTCTCATGAACTTGTTCATTCTTCTCACTAGAAGAGCAAGTTCTTCTTCGGAGTCCTCATCATCTTCGGATTCTTCACTTACCACCGCCTTGGCCTTGAAGGCGGTAATCTTTTTGCCCTTTGATGAGGATTGTTCCAAGAGCTCCTCCTTGTCCTTCTTGTATAGCTCGTTTGTGATGAGGTTGCTCAATAATTGCGTCGGTGTCATTCTTGCTAACTCCGGTGAGTTGAGGAATAGTGTCACCAACATTTCATACTTCTCCGGAAGAGCCCTAAGCATCTTTCTCACGATATCAATATCGGAAAGGTTAGTACCTAGGTCTTTGAGCTCATTTACAATGTTGTTTAGCCGTGTGTACATCTCATTGATGTCCTCATGGGGCAACATTGTAAATGTCTCATATTTGATCCTAAGCCTATGCAATTTGGCTTCCTTAACCGTGGATGTCCCTTCATGTATTTCCGAAAGGGTTGTCCAAATAGCGTGAGCCGTTTCAAGATTGCTCACCCTATTGAATTCATCCGCGTTTAAGGCCCCAAAAATAGCATTCATGGCTTGGGCATCTAAATGAGCGTTGCGCCCGTCTTGTTCCGTTAGATGCAACGGATCAAGTGGCATGACGTAACCCTCATTTACGATTTTTCAAACATTTGGACTCATGGCCTTTAAATAGATAGACATTCTAATCTTCCAATAAGCATAATTTGATCCATCAAAGAAAGGTGTCTTTCCTATTGCAAATCCCTCGCTAGCCATCTTTTTCTCTCTAGACGGTTAAGTCTAAAAATGAGAGACAAGCTCTGATACCACTTGTAGGATCAAGGATACCGACTAGAGGGGGGTGAATAGGCGGTTTTTAAATTTTCTTTTCAACTTGATTAAATTTCTTTAATTCTAAGAGCAAGAATGAAAGACAATTTAAACCTACACAATACTAGTCAAGCAAATAACAATGCTAGTTCTAAAAGAGCAATTCAAGATACTAAAGCAAGTAAATTTAGAACTATGAGAAGGCAAAAGAGATGTGCACACTTCGATGTTTTACCGTGGTATCGGAAACTTGCCGGTTCCCACTAATCCACGTTGAGGTAAGCTCGAACGAATCGAACCGGCTCCACAAATTAAGCCGTGAGAGACCATGTGGAGGTCATCTCATTGTGAGTGATGAGTAATTGACATCTGTTTTCAAAAGTCGAGTTTGAGTCGGTTTGTTCGGACTCAGACGTTGCTTGGTGCAACGGGCTCGGTCGGACTTTGGTCAAGCGAAGTCGTATGGGTTAGGATGTATATTCTATTATTGCGACTTGTTTGATCTTGTTTATGCTATTTACACGTTCATGTATCGAGCGGTGCTATTTGATGTGTTTCTTGTCTATGTGGCTGCAGGACGTCGAGGCGGAGTCGTGGCGAGACACGAGATGACCGGACTAGGCGCAGGTGGCGCTGAGGTCGAAATGCCGCCCGGAGGCGGCGAGCGGGCGGCCGCCCGGGCCCCAAAATCCAGGGCCCCGTGCCCGCGCCCGTGCGGTGGCGCCCCATGCCCGGTGCCGTGCATGCGGGATGCGACCATGCAGATGATGGCCGAGGCATGCAGCATGCAGCCCAATTACGCGAGATGCGACGTCAGTATTTCACCGAGAAGGAAGCGAAGCAACTACGGTGTGACTCTTCAGATACGCTGTCTGCGACATTTCAGATAATCGTATTTCTTTTATCGCAGCTCAGTATAATCGTAACTCGCAACTCATAGCGTATCGATACCAGGCCGGGTCGTCGACTCGTCAGATATCGATGCGCTTGCCTTACGCTCTGCAAGCGGCGGAAAGGCGAGGCTGCCAGTGCCAGATGAGCTAGGTACGTACGACACTACGACTTGGTTTCTCTTCTTTTGCCATTCCATTCTCATACAGTCATACAGTCATACAATCATACAGGACCTTCTTATTTGCTTTAGAGCGCTAGTATCTATCTTCTTCTCCTCTTTTCCCATATATAATACATTGATAAAGTTGCATATGATTTAAGGTATATTATATTTATAAGTCCATCACGGTCCCGTCGGCGCCAACGCCACCGTGTCGGGTAATCTACGTGACTATATTATTAAGGCCTATGATCTTCTTGGTAGTCGTAAAGCTAAGAACGATAAGGCAGGTATGTATAGACATATTGAAATTTTATATTCTACGATCATACATTCATACGATGTTTCATGTTTGGCTATAGTACTATTGTGGTTTGCTTTGTAGTTTTACTATTGTTCTTTAACTTTAATCAATAATTAGTGCTTTGTAGTTACTAATTATACTATTATTCTTTAAATTTTCAGTACTATGTCATCTAGAAAATATGCATCCGGCAGTGAAAAAAGAAAAAAGAGAAAACGAATAGATGAGTTGACAGAATCACAGAGGGGATCTATTGACAAATTTTTAAAAGTGTCTGAGGTTCAAGAAATCGATGAATTGGCCATAGTTATTGTGGAGGAAGATACTAATGTGAATTTTTCTTTAATACATAACACATTTGAAGTGTTTGTTGGTAAAATTATATATATATATATATATATGTATGTAGATTTATATTTAGATATTTATACTAGGACCCTATTTCTAGTTTCGCCCCGGGCCTCTAAAATCCCAGGACCGGCCCTGGGTCAGAACGGTCGTGATGTGTCGAAGACGACGTGGACTCGAGGTGGTTGCAAGGCGTGCGAGACAAGGAGCGCGGAAGCTTCCGGGAAGGTGCACGAGGGGCGAATCGGTAAATTAGCAAGGCTGCACAAGCGGGAGACGGCTCCGTTAGGGTTTAGCCGGCGTAACGGGTTGGAGACCCGTTAGCCAAGGGCTATAAATAGAGGTGAGGGGCTGCATACCCCTTAGGACACAATAGAGTGATTTAGGGTTTTAGAGCTCATTTTATCTCTTTGTGTGTTGTGTTCCTCCCAAGAAGCATGTGAGGCTCTTGGTGTTCTTGAGGATTGAGAGGTAGAGGATTGATTGAAAATCTTGTAATCTTTCTTGTTCTAAATGTCCATGCGTATCGGGACTCCTCTTTATTCCTGGTTTTTCATGAATGAAATCCTGAAAATTTGAGTTCTCTTTCTTCTTGAGGGTTCTTGGTATTTTGCTCTTCATGGATGAGTATGTCTCTTTCTTGTTGTGCTATAGACTGTGGTAGCATTTAGGTTCTTTTATGATTTGAGTTTGTCTCTGTGTGCTTGTTCATCCTGATAGCACATGGGGAAGATGTGAGATGGCTGCAAGAAATTTCATGGAATTACTCATCCTTCTTCATTAATCAGAGAAGTATGTTGTCTGAGATGGTTAGTAAGATTGTGTCTGCAGGTGTTCTATTGTCTCTCCTTTTAATTCAGAGTTTTCATTGTCTGATTTTCGGCAGAGCTATTCTTTTGGTATGAATGCTCGGTATCAGTTCGGCTGGACACCTGCCTTTTAGATTTCAAGCTCAAGGATATTAGTCTGCAATCTGTAGTCCGTTTTTGACTGTTCTAGAAAAGAACTTTGGTTGTTCTGTTCTCTTCTCTGCCTTCTTTTTCTTTGCAGTTCCTGCTTTTTCAGTTTTTCAACTGCCGTTTCATTACTGCAATTTCTGTCTCTTGACTTTTAGTGTTGGGTAGCATTCATTTCTTGCCGCTAGATGCTTTGTCTTGCCGAGTGATTCTCTTTTTTTGCTTTTGCTGTTTTCGACTGCAGCTAGCAGTTTCTTTCGGACAGCAAGTTCAGTTTGCTGTAGCATTTTCTCCAGGGTGTTCTCTGTCAACAGAACTCTGGGTTTCAGTTTTTCTTTGAGTTATGATTTGCAGTATTTAGTCTTTGAAAATCGGCAGCCTCTTTGTTTCTCAGATTGCAGGAGCACTACACATTAAACCTTTTCCGTTGGTCTGTCTTCCAGCCGAGAATGTGCTCTTCAGTCTCTTTTCTTTTTATTCTTTTTCTGATCTTCCTTCATTTTGCATGCAGATCAAACAGCGATATTTTCAGTTGAATTTTATATTGGCTGGTCTCTGATTTATGCCGAATTTTTCAGTGTCGCATGCGTTCCAAATTTCAGAGAAATTAATTTTAATTTTCTGTGAGGTGTTGTGTTTTGCATCTTTCTGGAAAATCAGTATTTGAATTATCGGGGGCGATTCAAAAGAAGAGAGCGACATTCACCCCCCTCTGTCGCCATTTCGGTCCTACAATTGGTATCAGAGCCGGTTAGCTCTTCTTCATAGATCTTAACGGTCTCAAAGAGCCATGGCAACAGATAAGTATTCCACCAAGCCGTCCATCTTTGATGGCCTAGATTACCCCTTCTGGAAGAGCCGAATGGAAACATACATCCAGGCTCAGGGGTATGCCATCTGGCGGAAGGTGAAAATCTAATTTGTTGTTCCTGCCGATGAGAACATCAATGCCGGGAATATGGCTGATGTTGAGGCAAATGCAAAGGCAAGGAACATCATCATTCAGGGATTGAGCAGAAGCGAATTTGATCGCATCTCTCACCTGGCGTCCGCTCACGATATCTGGTTGACCCTCGATGCATACCATGAGGGCACCACCCAGATCAAGACGGTTCGACAGGACCGTTCAAGCGAATCTGACAAATTCGAGATGCTTGTCGGCGAGTCCCTTGACGAGTGCTTTTCTCGCTTTCACAAGATTTTGAGCAACCTCCGAGCCGTCGGTCTCACATACTCCGACTCGGATAACGCTCGACAAATGCTTTCTGCACTCGATCTTGGGTTTGGGAGATGAAGGTGACTACCATCAAGGATACCACGGACCTCTCGACCCTGACTCTTGATGCGCTTTACTCGCGCCTCAAGATTCACGAGATTGACATAGTCTCTCGACGGTCGAAGTCACAATCGATGGCATTAGTCACTGATCCCGCTTCTGGATCTTCTTCTGCTGAGCCGATATGTGGATTCTCCTTTGCTGCTCTCTGTGACATAACTGATGATCAGTTAGAGCAGCTTGCGGACGAACAGTTAGCCCTCCTAGCACGTAGATTTTCTCATGCCTACAAGAGGAGGAGGGATGGTAAAAGAGGAGGTCCTGTGATTTGCTTCGAGTGTGGTGGCCCCAACCACATTCGGGCAAACTGCCCTAAGCTGGAGAAGGGCAAGAACAACTACGGCGGTTCGGGCAAGAACGACTACACCGACAAGAACCGCAACAAGAAGACTCCGGCTCGGGCGCAAGGCAAGAAGGCGTTCGCAACTTTGGCAAAGCCAAGAAACTCTTCCACCGTGTCCTCACCGCCGACGACCTCGACCTCGGCGAGGTGGAGGGATGGAGCGACGACGACGGACGGGAGATCAAGAACGCAAGGATGGCGGCGACGACTTCTCGGCATGTGCTTCATGGCCCTTGAGGCGAGATCGTGACAATGAGCTCTACTCCGACTCGGACGGGTATGCCCCACCTACGACCAGCTCAATCATGCTTTTCTTAAGCTAGGTGGTTTTCATGCTAGAGCTAAGACTAGGTGTCTTGAGTTAGAGAAGGAAGTAGATAGACCGTCACGGAGCTTACTTCACTTATATCTGCTCCTCCCGTGACGAATGTGATACATGTCTGCTTTGATTGGTGATATGGAGAAGTTAAGGACTTCTTATGATAGTGTGACCTCTGAGCTAGATATTCTTAAGGTGGAGAATGTTAGTCTGCTAGCTGAACTAGAAATGACTAGGATTGTTGTTCCTTCATCTGCTATTGAGACTACTTTCGCACCTCTTGTGAAGATAAGGACAATGCTTTTAGAGGTCTTTACACTATGCTTCTCGATCTGCCGAGACTTGTGAAAGTTGTAATAACTTAAAGAAGAATCTAAACAGGCGGATCATAAAATTGTTGAGTTACAAGCTTTTCTACTTGAGCCTATTGCTTCATGTGTAAATTGTCCTAAGTTAATCTGCGAACTTGAATCTGTCTCAAAACAGCTTTCAAGAAATGATTGACTACAATAAGAAAATGGCTCAAGATGCTTCTAAGGACCTGTTAGCTCACCATGCAAAAATTGTGATAAACTAAAATCTAACTTGATTGCTTTGGATGATAAATGTGTGAAGCTAACTAAGGACCTCCTAGAAAAATCACGTCCTGCTTGTGCCTTCTGTGCTGAGGTGTTAGAAAAGGATAAGGACATGGTAGAGACGTTTAGGAATAGTTACGAAGACCAAATGGCTAGGATTAGGACTACCCCATGTGTCTGCGAAGCCCTCAAGGTTGAGGCGGCGTGCATAAGGAGAGATACGCATGTGCCATTCGCTCTTCTCATTTGGTTCTTCTTCCTCTCTTCCTGTTGTCACTTCTCCTTCCCTTGCTCCTCTTGCACCTCTCTCTTTCGGGAGTGTCAGTACCTTATGAACACTCTCGAGAAATTTGTAGGAGGCAAGAAGAAGCACAATCTTATTCTAGACCAATTAAAGATTTACAAGTTCAATCAGGGTCTAGGATATGATTTCCGTAAGGATGTGAGGAAGCATCCACCTGTCGTGCTCAGACCCGTAGCCGCAGGTGTGATTGAGGTCAAGCCCAAGAACAAGAAAGTTCAATTTAAATCAGCGGGCTTTGTCCAAGGGATTTCGACGACAAGGGATTTCACTGCGCTTGGCCTCTCGGGCGGAGCCATCTCATGCTACTTGACCCCTCGGGCGGTATCATTGCACCTTCATCGTCAAGGATGGGCATTTGTTTGACCATTGCTTCAAGCGCCAAGATCGCGCGAAGAGACCGTGTTGAGTCTCTTAGGCATATTCAGGGTCAGCCCCAGACCTTGAGTGCATCTAAGACCAACACGAGATCTAGGTTTGCTACTGTTGGTAGCTTTGGGCAGCACCGAGGACTTGGTTTTTCTGAGTCTTCTGTTTTTTGTCCTCGTGCTCCCTCTGGTCGTGACTTCCGCCGTCCTAAGGGTAGATCTCGTTTTTCCCATCGAGATGCCTACCCGCGGCGTGATCAGCCTGTTGCCGGTGCGCCGACTCGCTCGTCCGTAGCGGTCGGACCCGACCAATGCTTCTTGTGTCTGCTATGGACCTTCCGCTTCCTTGAGCGACGGAGGCGTGGGGTAGATAGAGGTCGGTCGTGCTTGACTACTTCATCTGCTCGACGTATTACTCAGTATTGGGTGCCAAAATCACATTGATTTACCCGGTCTTCGAGACTTTGCTCTCTTGTTCACTCAGGTTCGCCGGGCAGGGAAGAGAAATGTTTGGCTTATAGACTCCGGGTGTTCACGACACATGACCGGAGATTCCCGTTGGTTTTCTTCCCTTGCCCGTGCTCCAGGTGATGAGACGATCACCTTCGGAGACGCCTCTTCTGGGCGAGTCATCGCCAAAGGTACTGTGTGTATTAATGATTTATTTGTTTTAAAAGATGTTGCCTTGGTTAGTAAGTGCGGTACAATTTGCTTTCGGTCTCTCGACTTCCGATGACGATTTCGAGGTGAGTTTTAAGAAAACAACTGCAAAATTCTTGATTCTTCGGGTAGTTGGTTTGTGGGATTTCTCGTTTTGGAAGGATCTTTCGTGCTGATTTTTCTGAGTCTTTTGGTGATCCTCTCCGTTGTTTGCTTGCTTCTGAGTCCCGCGACCTTTCCTTCTGGCATAGAAGACTTGGTCATATTGGATTTGACCATTTGACCCGAAAGTTAGCGCCACGATCTCATTCGTGGTCTGCCGAAACTCAAGATGGTCAAAGATCTTGTTTGCGCTCCATGCCTACACGGCAAGATGGTTGCCGCTTCTCATCCTCCCACACAATTACTATGACCGATGCACCGGACAGGTGCTCCATATGGATACGGTTGGACCGGCTCGAGTGCGATCGGCGGGAGGAAGTGGTATGTTCTTGTCGTGATCGATGACTTCTCGAGGTATTCTTGGGTGTTTTTCTTGGCCTCAAAGGATGAGACGTTTACACATTTCCGAGGACTTTTCAGTAGGATTTCTGTTGAGCTTCGGTGCCTTACGAGCGATCCGCGATGACAATGGCACGGAGTTCAAGAACTCCTACTTTGAGAGTTTCGTGATGAGACCGTGTAGAGCACCGGTTCTCTTCTCCATCGTCCCTTAGCGAGAATGGCGTTGTGGAGAGGAAGAACCGTACCTTGGTCGAGATGGCCAGGACGATGCTTGATGAGTACTCTACACCGCGGAAGTTTTGGGCTGAGGCTATAGCCACCGCGTGACATGTTCTAATCGAGTTTTTCTTCGGGCACACTTGCACCGCACTTCTTATGAGTTGAGATACGGGCGAAAGCCCAGTGTTTCTCATTTTCGTGTGTTGGTTGCAAGTGTTTTATTCTAAAGTCCAGGAACCTAGATAAGTTTGAGTCACGATCTTGTGATGGACTCTTTCTAGGCTACTCGACTTCTTGGCGGGCCTATAGGGTGCAGGCTGAGTCTAGCAAATTGGTAGAAACACGTGAGGTGACTTTCGATGATGCCAGTCCGGGGACTAGGCCCGATATCTCAGGTTCACTAGAGTAGTCCGAGACCATCTTCGTGGATGATGAGGATGGTGGAGATGAGGGTTGTCTACCCGATCCAATCCCTCTTCCACCCCTTGAGGTGCCTTCTTCCACCGCACCTCGAGCAGATCAGCCCTTACCTTCTGCTCCTTCTGGAGCTAGTGGCTCTGTTCCTACCCTGTCATGTAACGAGGTAGAGGCCACTTCTTCATCTCATCTAGGACCTCCAAGACATATCCAAAAATCTCATCCTTCTGAGCAGATGATTGGAGATCTCTTTGAGCGAGTCACACGCTCCAAGTGCAGGCGTGTCACTTTTCTGTCTCCACTCTGCCTTCGTAGCTTCCTTTGAGCCCAAAGACGTTTATCATACTTTATCTGACGAGTCTTGGGTCAATGCCATGCATGAGGAGCTTGAGAGTTTCGAAAGAAACAAGGTCTGGACGCTTGTTGAGCCCCCTCGAGGTCACAATATCATTGGAACCAAGTGGGTGTTCAAGAACAAGCAGAGCGAGGATGGGGTAGTAATCCAAAACAAGGCTAGGCGGTTGCTCGGGGTACTCCCGGTGTTGAGGGTCTAGATTTCGAGGAGACCTTTGCCCTGTAGCTCGTCTTGAGGCCATTAGAATTCGCTTGCCTTTGCGCCTTCTAAGGGTTTCAAGCTTTACCAGATGGACGTCAAGAGCGCCTTTCTCAATGGCTTCATTGAGGAAGAAGTCTATGTCGACAACCTCCGAGCTTGAGAACCCCAAATACCCTAGTCATGTCTTCAAGCTTTCCAAAGCTTTGTATGGACTCAAGCAAGCCCCTAGAGCTTGGTATGAGAGGCTTAAGTCCTACCTTCTGAGACATGATTTCAAGATGGGTAAAGTTGACAAGACCTTGTTCACTCGTCGGCTTGGCAGTGACCTTCTGCTCGTCCAAATTTATGTCGATGACATTATCTTTGGCGGCTCTTCCCATGCTCTAGTCTCTCAGTTCTCGGATGTCATGAGCACCGAGTTTGAAATGAGCATGATGGGTGAGTTGACTTTCTTCCTTGGCTTCCAAATCAAACCAGACTCGGGAGGGTAATTTCCGCATCAAGGCAAGTACACTCGAGACCTCTGAGGCAACTCGACATGAGTGATGGCAAGCGGTGTCAACTCCAATGGCTTCTATAGCCGTTTTAGACCCAGATGAGGACGGCGAGCCAGTCGATCAAAAGGAATTCAGAAGTATGATTGGCTCTCTCTTGTACCTCACTGCCTCGAGACTGGACATACAATTCTCGGTGTGTCTTTGTGCTCGGTTTCAGGCTTCTCCTCGCTTGTCTCACCGCCAGCATGAAGCGCATCTTCGGTACCTTGAGCTACCATTGACTATGGTATCGGTACTCTTCCTCCTCTGTCTATCCCTTAGAGCCTTTTCGGATGCGAGACTTTCTTTGGTCAGGATAGATAGGAAGAGCACTTCAGCCTTTGCCCACCATTGGCACTTCTCTCGTTTCTTGGTCTTGAAGCGATCCGGAGTTGCACGGTCCACCGCCGAGGCGAGCACGCGTTCTTTGCGGCCGATTCTTTGTAGCCAAGTGCTGGATGATCTCGACTCTGCGGGACTTTGGGTTATCTATCGATCGTGTTCCGCTCTTTTGCGATAACACGTCTGCGATTTGTATTGCTAAGAACCCGTGCAAGGCATTCACGGGCCAAGCACATCGACATTCGATATCACTTCCTTGAGACCATGTAGAGAAGGGTGACATTGTGCTTCACTGTGGAGAGTGACCACCGGTGGTGACATCTTCACCAAGCCTCTAGACGACTCAAGGTTTTCACTCTGCGGGAGAGCTTGGGGTGGTTTGTCCTTACGGACTATTGTGAGGGGAGCTTTGGGCTTTCTTGCTTTATCATATTATTTATGCTTCATATCCTTACTATTGCATCGCATTTTGGGTGCATTGGGTTTAGTCCTTCTAGCATAGGTTAGAGTGTGTCTCTTCCGAGTGCTTGAGACTTCTTGCTCTTATCTTGTGCTTTCGGGATAGTGTTTCTTATCTCACTAGGTTGAGCTCACTCACTTCTTTTAGGTTCTAGCGAGGTTGGGCCACCCTTGGGTGAGCAGTGCGTGTTTGCTCTCTAGTGTGTATTTTTCTCGACATCTGGTTATCCTGGAGTCATATGGGGTAGATAAGAGTTAGTCTGAGTCATTATTATTCTCTATCTTATCTATGCTTTAAGGACTGTCTTTCTTGATTTATTTACCAGCTTCTCATTCTTATTGCTTTGGTTCAGGGGGAGTTCATTTGGGAACTTCTAGATTTTAATGATGACATAACTCAACTTGAACTAAAAGTTTTATCTCAAGTTAAGGGGGAGCTGGATTTTCTTCATTTGATTTGTAACATAACTTAATGGAGCCTTGATTATTATTCTTTCATGACATGTTTTCATTACATTATATCTTACCATGATTTATGCTCCACTGCTATTTTGATCATGACTTTATATGTGTAGTCAAGTCTTTACCATGATAGGTTAATTAAAATGCTAAATTTGACCTAATTCCTGTCATGTTCATATTTGAGACTAGTCGACTTTGTGTTATCTTTTTATGGTTCTTGCCATGTCAAATAGGCTGAGTTGAGTCTTGAATCTTAGTTGAGCAATAGATTGAGCTATATAGTTTCTTGATGACACATAAGTTAGTACAATCTATTAAAAGCAAAAAGATCTCTTTTGTGCGAAAAAAAACTGATCTCACCAATTCCTTCTCATGAGACGGCTTGCCATTGCACAAGGCATGAACTCAGGGGAGATTTGGATGACCAAGATCATCTTCTTAAGCTCATTGCTTGAAGTGATCGCATAAGGCTTGAGATCTAGCATATGACAAAATAACAAAAAAATGGTTGGCAACAATCATGTGATTTCCAAAGAAAAATGTCAAATGTGCTCAATTGCTAAAAAATGTTCAATGTACTCCAACAATTGTATCATTTTTGAACAAATAGCACTCTAGTTGGCTCAACACTAGCTTCTTGATTCCATTTAGCTTATTGACATGGCTTGCATCATTTGTGGATATCATTAGCTAGACTAAAATCTTGTTTGACTTGACTTGCTAAGCACTTCAATTAAAATTCAGATTATACCTTATGTTGCTTAGCTTCACTTTACGTACTTAGTCATGATCTTTGTAGCATACTTGTATGTTATGGCTTGATGTAATCTGTTATGGTCATTTTGGATAATTCTCATGGCTCTAAATGCTAAGAATAAACAAATTTCAGCCATTTCATCCATCATCATGACTTATTCTTTCTTTTGCATTCTTGATGTGTTTATTGCCAAAAGGGGGAGAAAGAAAAAGTCTTTTGGGAATCTAGAGCTTGGAGAACAATTTACTCTTTCTTGAGTTGCTCTAATGATTCCTTCAGTCGACATGGTCATGAGTTTCATTCTTGCTCTTATGGACCATGTTAGACTCTTCAAACTCAACTTCATGTTTTTTCTGGGTTTGTCAATATACTCATCAAGGGGGAGATTGAGAGACCATGTGGAGGTCATCTCATTGTGAGTGATGAGTAATTGACATATGTTTTCAAAAGTCGAGTTTGAGTCGGTTTGTTCTGACCCAGACATTGCTTGGTGCAACGGGCTCGGTCGGACTTTGGTCAAGCGAAGTCGTATGGGTTAGGATGTATATTCTATTATTGCGACTAGTTTGATCTTGTTTATGCTATTTACACGTTCATGTATCGAGCGGTGCTATTGACGTGTTTCTTGTTTGTGTGGCTGCAGGACGTCGAGGCGGAGTCGTGGCGAGACACGAGGTGACCGGACTAGGCGCAGGTGGCGCTGAGGTCAGAACGGTCGTGATGTGTCGAAGACGACGTGGACTCGAGGTGGTTGCAAGGCGTGCGAGACAAGGAGCGCGGAAGCTTCCGGGAAGGTGCGAGGCGAATCGGTAAGTCGCAAGGCTGCACAAGCGGAGACCGCTCCGTTAGGGTTTAGCCGCCGTAACGGGTTCGAGACCCGTTAGCCAAGGGCTATAAATAGAGGTGAGGGGCTGCATACCCCTTAGGACACAATAGAGTGAGTTAGGGTTTTAGAGCTCATTTTATCTCTTTGTGTGTTGTGTTCCTCCCAAGAAGCATGTGAGGCTCTTGGTGTTCTTGAGGATTGAGAGGTAGAGGATTGATTGAAAATCTTGTAATCTTTCTTGTTCTAAATGTCCATGCGTATCGGGACTCCTCTTTATTCCTGGTTTTTCATGAATGAAATCCTGAAAATTTGAGTTCTCTTTCTTCTTGTGGGTTCTTGGTATTTTGCTCTTCATGGATGAGTATGTCTCTTTCATGTTGTGCTATAGACTGTGGTAGCATTTAGGTTCTTTTATGATTTGAGTTTGTCTCTGTGTGCTTGTTCATCCTGATAGCACATGGGGAAGATGTGAGATGGCTGCAAGAAATTTCATGGAATTACTCATCCTTCTTCATTAATCAGAGAAGTATGTTGTCTGAGATGGTTAGTAAGATTGTGTCTGCAGGTGTTCTATTGTCTCTCCTTTTAATTCAGAGTTTTCATTGTCTGATTTTCGGCAGAGCTATTCTTTTGGTATGAATGTTCGGTATCAGTTCGGCTGGACACCTGCCTTTTAGATTTCAAGCTCAAGGATATTAGTCTGCAATCTGTAGTCCGTTTTTGACTGTTCTAGAAAAGAACTTTGGTTGTTCTGTTCTCTTCTCTGCCTTCTTTTTCTTTGCAGTTCCTGCTTTTTCAGTTTTTCAACTGCCGTTTCATTACTGCAATTTCTGTCTCTTGACTTTTAGTGTTGGGCAGCATTCATTTCTTGCCGCTAGATGCTTTGTCTTGCCGAGTGATTCTCTTTTTTTGCTTTTGCTGTTTTCGACTGCAGCTAGCAGTTTCTTTCGGACAGCAAGTTCAGTTTGCTGTAGCACTTTCTCCAGGGTGTTCTCTGTCAACAGAACTCTGGGTTTCAGTTTTTCTTTGAGTTATGATTTGCAGTATTTAGTCTTTGAAAATCGGCAACCTCTTTGTTTCTCAGATTGCAGGAGCACTACACATTAAACCTTTTCCGTTGGTCTGTCTTCCAGCCGAGAATGTGCTCTTCAGTCTCTTTTCTTTTTATTTTTTTTCTGATCTTCCTTCATTTTGCATGCAGATCAAACAGCGATATTTTCAGTTGAATTTTATACTGGCTGGTCTCTGATTTATGCCGAATTTTTCAGTGTCGCATGCGTTCCAAATTTCAGAGAAATTAATTTTAATTTTCTGTGAGGTGTTGTGTTTTGCATCTTTCTGGAAAATCAGTATTTGAATTATCGGGGCGATTCAAAGAAGAGCGACATTCACCCCCCTCTGTCGTCATTTCGGTCCTACAATTGGTATCAGAGCCGGTTAGCTCTTCTTCATAGATCTTAACGGTCTCAAAGAGCCATGACAACAGATAAGTATTCCACCAAGCCGTCCATTTTTGATGGCCTGGATTACCCCTTCTGGAAGAGCCGAATGGAAACATACATCCGAGCTCGGGGTATGCCATCCGGCGGAAGGTGAAAATCCAATTTGTTGTTCCTGCCGATGAGAACATCAATGCCGGGAATATGGCTGATGTTGAGGCAAATGCAAAGGCAAGGAACATCATCATTCAGGGATTGAGCAGAAGCGAATTTGATCGCATCTCTCACCTGGCGTCCGCTCACGATATCTGGTTGACCCTCGATGCATACCATGAGGGCACCACCCAGATCAAGACGGTTCGACAGGACCAGTTCAAGCGCGAATACAGCAAATTCGAGATGCTTGCTGGCGAGTCCCTTGACGAGTGCTTTTCTCGCTTTCACAAGATTTTGAGCAACCTCCGAGCCGTCAGTCTCACATACTCCGACTCGGATAACGCTCGACAAATGCTTTCTGCACTCGATCTCAAAGAGCCATGGCAACAGATAAGTATTCCACCAAGCCATCCATCTTTGATGGCCTGGATTACCCCTTCTGGAAGAGCCAAATGGAAACATACATCCAGGCTCAGGGGTATGCCATCTGGCGGAAGGTGAAAATCCAATTTATTGTTCCTGCCGATGAGAACATCAATGCCGGGAATATGGCTGAGGGGAATGCTCAATGCTCAAAGATGTTCAATGGGGTCTCTTACATTTGTCCTTGAGCGATGGTGCAGTATTTATACCTTCCTCCAACCAAATCTAGCCGTTAGACACAGTTGCGAGAAAAATCGGCGACGGAACTACCGCGGTCCGAGGCGGTAGTACCGCTCCCCTATCCGACGATCGAGCGGCTATGTCAGAGGCTCTGCAGTGACCGTTGGATAGTCGGCGCGGTAGTACCGACGTTGTAAATTCCGGTACTACCGCTCGCCGGTAGTACCGCAAAGTCGGCGCGGAACTACCGATCGAGCCGAGCTCCAAAAGTCCAAGATGGGTGCTCTCTGGAAAAAAGGCTCCGCTTCCCCTCCGGAACTACCTGTGGCCGGTAGTACGCTCTGACAGTGGAACTACCGCTTCCTCAAATTTTGGAATTGCATCCGGAGGGTGCTCTCTGGAAAAAAGGTTCCGCTCGGGGTTCGGAACTTCCGATCGCCGGTAGTTCCGAATTTTCGGTACTACTACCGCTAGACGGTAGTACCGACGTTAAAAACTCGGAACTACCGCACGTCGAGACGAGCACGCTTTGGCTTTTAAAACAGATTTTTCAAGAATGCATGATTCTAGTTGATCCATGGACACTTAAGAAATGCTATTAAGCTACTTGCCATGATCCCTCTTTATGATACGATTATTTAACCTATAATCCGGTCTTCCACCATTCTCCTAAGACCGGTAAAATTTGAAAAGGGATCCTATTCTACATATACCTTTATCTTGAGCCATGTTTGATCTTCAACCTTATCCTTTGGCTTGCATTTGTCAACCACAATCTGGACTTAACCTTTAAACACTCATTAAACATGTTAGTCCCATATTCACATAAACTCATTAATTACCAAAATCATTTTTAGGGGCCTAGATGCTTTCAGATGTTTACACATTTCCGAGGTCTTTTCGGTGAGGCTTTACATTTGAGCTTCCGGTGCCTTAGGAGCGATCCGCAGATGACAATGGCACGGAGTTCAAAATTCCTACTTGAGAGGTTACGTGGTGAGGCAGTGTGAGCATCGGTTCTCTTCTCCGCACGTCCCACAACAGAATGACGTCGTGGAGAGGAAGAACCGTTCCTTGGTCGAGATGGCCAGGACGATGCTCGATGAATACTCTACACCACGAAAGTTTTGGGCTGAGGCTATAGCCACCGCGTGCCATGTCTCAAATCGAATTTTTCTCAAGGCACACTTGCATCGCACTTCTTATGACTTGAGATATGGGCGGAAGCCCAATGTATCTCATTTTCGTGTGTTTGGATGCAAGTGCTTTATCTTGAAGTTAGGAAACCTAGATAAGTTCGAGTCACGTTCTTGTGATAGGATCTTTCTAGGCTACTCGACTTCTTCGCGGGCTTATAGGGTCTGGAACTGCGAGTCTAGCAAAATGGTAGAGACCTGTGAGGTGACCTTCGATGAGGCCTGTCCGGGGACTAGACCCGATATCTCAAGTTCTTTAGAGCAGTCCGAGACCACTTTGTGGATGATGAGGACGATGGAGCGAGTTGTCTACCGACTGAGTCCCTCATCCACCCCTTGAGGTGTCATCTTCCACCGCACCTCAAGGCGATCAGCCCATGCCTTCTGCCTCCTCTGGAGCTAGTGGCTCTGTTCCTACCTCGTCGACTCACGGTGAGGCCACTTCTTCATCTCATCTGGACCTCCTAGATATATCCGAGCTCATCCTTCGAGCAGATGATTGGAGACCTCTTTGAGCGAGTCACACGCTCAAAGTCTGGCATGTCACTCTTCTGTCTCCACTCTGCTTTCGTTGCCTCATTTGAGCCCAAGGACATTTGTCATGCTCTATCTGACGAGTCATGGGTAAATGCCATGCATGAGAAGTTAGAGAATTTCGAGAGAAACAAGGTCTAGTTGCTTGTTGAGCCCCCACAAGGTCACAATATCATTGGAACTAAGTGGGTGTTTAAGAACAAGCAAAGTGAGGATGGTGTGGTTATTTGAAACAAGGCTAGACTGGTAGCTCAGGGGTTCTCCCAGGTTGAGGGACTAGATTTCGAGGAGACCTTTGCCACTGTAGCTAGACTTGAGGCTATTAGAATCCTGCTTACCTTCGTAGCTTCTAAGGGTTTCAAGCTTTACCATATGGACGTCAAGAGTGCCTTCCTCAATGGCCTTATTGAGGAAGAAGTCTATGTGAGACAGCCTCCTGGTTTCGAAAAGCCCAAATACCCAAACCATGTCTACAAGCTTTCCAAAGCATTGTATGGACTTAAGCAGGCCCCTAGAGCTTGGTATGAGAGGCTTAAGTCCTATCTGTTGAGTCATGGTTTTGAAATGGGTAAAGTAGACAAGACCTTGTTCATTCACCGGCATGGCAATGATCTTCTGCTCGTCCAGATTTATGTGGATGACATCATCTTTGGCGGCTCCTCGCATGCTCTCGTTTCCCAATTTTCCGATGTCATGAGCTCGGAGTTTGAGATGAACATGATGGGCGAGTTGAGCTTCTTCCTTGGCTTCCAAATTAAGCAGACTCGGGAGGGTACTTTCTTGCATTAGGGCAAGTACATCGAGACCTCCTGAAGTGCTTCGATATGAGTGATGGTAAGCCAGTGTCCACTCCGATAGCTACACCAGTTCCACTCGACCCAGATGAGGACGGCGAGCCAGTTGATCGAAATGAGTATCGTAGTATGATCGGCTCCTCTTGTACCTCAACGCCTCGAGACCGGACATACACTTCTCTGTGTGTCTCGTGCTCGGTTTGAGCTTCTCTCGCGTATCTCACCGCCAGCGGTGAAGCGCATTCTTGATACCTTTGAGCTACCATTGACTATTGTATTCGGTACTCTTCCTCTTCTGTCTTTCCTTGAGCCTACTCGGATGCGCACTTTCTTGGTCAGAGGATAGATAGGAAGAGCACTTTGGGCACCTGCCAATTTATTGGCACTTCCCTCGTTTCTTGGTCTTCGAGGAAGCAGTCCGGTGTTGCACAGTCCACCGCAGAGGCCGAGTACATTCTTTGCGACCGATTCTTTGTAGCCAAGTGCTTGGATGGTCTCGACCTGCGGGACTTTGGGTTAGTTATCAGCGATGTTCCACTCCTTTGTGATAACACTTCGCGATTAACATTGCTAAGAACCCGATGCAGCATTCTCGGACCAAGCATATCGATATTCGCTTTCACTTCCTTAGAGACCATGTGGAGAAGGGTGACACCGTGCTCCAGTTTGTGGAGAGTGACCACCAGTTGGCTGATATCTTCACCAAGCCTTTGGATAGCTCTAGGTTTTCAGCTCTATGGGGAGAGCTTGGGGTGGTTTGTCCTTATTGACTGTTGTGAGGGGGAGCTTTGTAATTCATGATCTATCTTGTTTATTATGCTCTTGCTCCTTTCTGCTGCATTTCATGGGGATGCATTCGGGTTAGTCCTTCTAGCATAGGTTAGAGTGGTTCTCTTGCCGAGGTGCTTAGACTTCTTACTCTTATCTTGTGATTCTAGGATGCTGCTTATTAGCTAGCTCTCTTCTCACTAGGTTGAGCTTACCCACTGCTTTTAGGTTCTAGCGAGGGTCGGGCCACTCTCGGGTAGACAGGGTATGTGTTTGCTCCTTAGTCTGTTAGATGACTAGTTGATAGTCCTACAGTCATATGGGGTAGATGAGAGTCAGTTTGAGCCATAGTTTCCTCTACATCTTATCTATGCTTTAAGGACTGCCTTCTTTGGTTTCTTTGCCAGCTTCTCGATCTTATTGCTTTGGTTCAGGGGGAGTTCATTTGGGAACTTCTAGATCTTAATGTTGACATAACTCAACTTGAACTAAAAGCTGCATCACATGTTGATGGGGAGTTGGATTTTATTGCATATCATTCTGCATTGTAATATAATTACATGGAGCCTTGATTATTATCCATTGATGACATGTTTAAAATGCTTTACACCTTGCCACGACTTTTGATTATTTGCTACATTTATCATGACTTCATATGTGTAAACTAGCTTTTGCCATGATAAGTTAATTAAACTTGCTCAATTTAAACTAAAACTTGTCATGTTAGCACTCGAGACTAGTCTTTTTTGAGCTATCCTTTTATGATCCATGCCATGTCAAATAGGCTGAGTTGAGCGTTGAATCTCTATTGAGCCTTAGATTGAGCTGTTTTAGTCTCTTGATGATGCATAGGTTAGTACAATCATTTCAAAAGCAAAAAGATCTCTTTTGTGCGAAAAAACTGATCTCACCAATTCTTTCTCATGAGACGGCTTGCCATTGCACTAGGCATGAACTCAGGGGGAGTTTTGGATGACCAAGATCATCTTCTTAAGCTCATTGCTTGAAGTGGTCGCATAAGGCTTGAGATCTAGCACATGATAAAAATATTGGTTGGAAACGACCATAAGTTTTAAAAGAAAAATATGTCACTTGTGCTCAATTTGCTTAAGTTACAAAAGAACCAAGTACTTGAACCAATGTGTCATTTTTTTGAGCAAATAGCACTCTATTTGGACTCAATTTTAGCTTCTTGGTTCCGCTTAGCTTATTGACATGGCCTGCATCATCCTTAGATGTCTCTAACTAGACTTTGCTCATTGATGACTTAATTTGTTCACAAATTGCACTATGATCTAGATACATATTCTGTCATGATCTAGATAGAACTCTATTGAGTTATAGCTTGATGTAATTCGTTATGGTCATTATGGATAATTCTCATGGCTCTAAATGCTCAGAATAATCAAACTTCAGTCATTTCATCTATTTTCATGACTTGTTCTCCTACTTGCATTCTTGATGTGTTTATTGCCAAAAGGGGGAGAATTGTGGTAGAAAATGCCATGCTGGGAGCTTTGAGGAAAACTTGTTCTATCTTTTGCTCCTTGTGTCGATATGGTCATTAGCATCATTTCCTTCCTTTGGACCATGGTTGACTTCCTTCTTGCATTTCAAACTCAACTTCATGTTTTTCTGGGTTTGTCAGTATACTCATCAAGGGGAGATTGAGAGACCATGTGGAGGTCGTCTCGTATGTATGATGAGTAATTGACATCGGGTTAGGAATGTCGAGTTTGAGGTGGTTGGTTCGGACCTTGACGTTACGTGGTGTAACGGGCTCGGTCGGACTTGGTCAAACTTGGTCGTATGGGATTAGGATGCATATTCTGATGATTCGACAGGTTTGGACTTCAACATGAGTAAAGTATGATGCTAATTATGCTTATGTGTATCGAGCGGTGCTATTTGATGTGTTTCTTGTGCATCTTGTTGCGCAGACATCGAGGCGGAGTCGTGGCGAGACACGGGTGACCGGACTGACACGTGCGGTGTCGAGGTCGAACGGTCGGATGTGTCAAGACGGAGGAGATTCGATGTGGTTGCGAGTCATGGACGGCAAGGAGCGAAGCTTCCGGGAAGGTGCGGGAGGGGCGAATCGGTAAATTCGTAAGGCTGCACAAGCGGGAGACGACTCCGTTAGGGTTTAGCCGGCGTAACGGGTTGGAGACCCGTTAGCCAAGGGCTATAAATAGGTGTTGGGGGCTGCATACCCTTTTGAGGATCACAAGTGTTTTTAGTGCTTATTCATCACTTGGTGTGTGTTCCTCCCAAGAAGCATGTGAGGCTCTTGGTGTTTTGAGGATTGAGAGGGAGAGGATGAATTGAAAATCTTGTAATCTTTCTTGTTCTAATGTCCATGCGTATCGGGACTCCTTTGTTTTCTTTGGCTAGAATGAAATGGATGGGAATTTAGGTTCTTCAGTGATCTTTTGTATTCCTTTTTCTTTTATTTGGTTTGAGTTGGGAATGTGCTCTTGTGTTCTGATCTTTCACTTGTGTGAGCGCAGTCTCAGTTGTGAAATGCAATGTGGTTCTTGAGCCCTTGCTCCTTTTCTTTATTTTCTGCTCACTGGTCTTCTCTATCTTCTGTATAATCTTTCATCTCTTGGCATCAACATGGAAAATCCTCAATCTGAGATGATTTGGTTTTATGTTTTCTCGTTTCTGTTTTATGAATGCTTCAATTTTTCTTAGTTATGTTTGATCCTCTCGTGATCTTTTCTTTTGCATTTAGTGTTTTGTCCAAGAGACAGCAGTTCGTTTTGCTCTGTACTCGGTATTGCTTCAAGGCTACTTGGCCTGATTATGCCTGAGAGCAATCAACTCTTTGCATGTTTTCTCTCTTAATTCCTTTGACTGCAGGAATAGTCTGTTTCTAGTATGCCAAGCAGTATAATTTTTGGTTTTTTCTACTATTCCTCTTTTCGGCAATTTTCAGTGTTCTGTTAGACAACACTTTTCGTCTCCATCTTCTTCTTCCAGAAGATATTCTGCTAGTTAGCTTGAAGTTAAAATTTACTGTCATAAGAAGGGCTGCAATCAATCCTCCACAATTTCAGTTTTCTTTTTGCTTTGTTGGTCAGTTCTTTCTCTGACTTCAGTCTTCTTTGCCGACTGCATTCAGTGAGCAGAACTGCTCATTTGTGTTCAAGTTTTTCGGTCAAGTATTACTGCAGCATCAGTGTCCAGTTTCCTTTTTTTTCAGAGCAGTTACTTTTCTAGCTTTTCTTTTTGTTTTTGCTTTAGTCCGTGCTTGCAGTTTCATTTCCTTTTACTGCCTCAGTTTCTTTTCTCTGCAGATTTTGTGTCCTTCGCCCCCTTTAGGTCTGTGCAGTGCCTTCTTTGCAAAGTGGCAGTTTTTGCTCTTTCAATTGTTGGCTTTGTGCCCTCTGTTCTTGCCGAATGCATTCAGCTTATTCTAGCCCTATTTCTGTTGATTGTTCACAGCAGGAAACTACTTGGTGCAGCTTTTACATATTCTTTGCTGGTTTTTGACCCTGCTGCATGCAGTGCATTTACATTATTTTCAGCTGAACTTTTACTTGATTAATCTCTGATTTATGCTGAATTTTTAGAATCGCATGCGTTCAGTTTTAGGCGAATTAAATTTCTGTGAGTTGTTTCGTTCTGCATACGAATTCTCGGGGGCGATTTTCAAGAGAACGACATTCACCCCTCCTCTGTCGTCATTTCGGTCCTACACAATTAAAATCCAATGGAAGTTCTCATTGTTTGGCATGAGAACAAATTCCTTATCGTGGTGAGCCAACAGTGTTAATCTAATATAGCTCTCGACGAAGGATGCATCCTCGTTGATGATATCAATGGCGACCAAGCGTGGGTCCAGGAAACCAATTGGTGATTTCGATGATCTAGCTTGGGTCAGCATGGATCTATATATATACGAGCGACAAATTATATATGACATATATCGGTACTACATGAGCAGAGACTATGATTGTACGGACTTACGGCGTCAAAGATCGAGCAGTGAGGCGTCGAGGCGTTGAGCATGAAAAGATCAAATATATCCTCAAAGGTCACCGCAAAGACACAATCCTGAATTTCGTGCTGGAAATGACCCCGCCTAAATTTGACAGTGATACCTAAGCGCCGTTCTTCATGTGGCTTATTGGACTGTTCCATATACCAAGCGTGTAATATTTAGCAACCAAGTCCTTGGGCTACAAGGCGCTCTTTCGGGATTATCATCGGCTCGCCTAGCACAAATTTGCGGACCAATGGCAGGTACGAGATATCATCATCATCCTTCGTTGGTTTGCCCCTACCACTGCCTCGACTGTAGATCGACTTTATGGTAGTCGACTGTAGCACTAGTGCAAGTTGCTTTGGCGAGAATAGCACCTGTGGAGATAGCACCGGTGCACGTAGCTCTGGTTTGCATTGCCCTTGTAGAGATAGCACCAGTGCATGTAGCTCTGGTTCGCACTGCCCTTGTGATCCTGCCACCGGTGAAGAAGCTCCAGGGAGATGTCACTTTTGGGCCACTGGATGAATGTTCCAATGGCTTGCCCTAGAGTCACGATCTCGTCATTAGGGGGCTTCGGTAGCGGGACGACCTCAAAATTGACATGCACACCATCTACATGGTGCTATAGGTGTACGATGCAGCATGGCCTCGATAGAAGACGGATATGCCTGGCCCCAAGCAGCGTACAAGGGAACGGATGCATATCTCCCTTGATTCTTGGTGACTATTTTGTCAAAAGAAAAAGAACGATTAAGACAAATTTTGATTTTAATGGAAAAGAGGAAAACTATAAAATATTGCAAATGATCTTCAAGGGGAGAGTGAACTAAAAATATGAAAATGTGTGGTATGAGGCTGAAAAAGAACAACATAAGCTATTGAGTGAAAAAAATGCATCTTGAGTTATAAATGAGATCATGAATTGAAGGAAGCTCATTTACATTACATTTGTTCTCTTTTATTTTTTTTTGTACTTTGACTTGCTAAGAAAATTTGGTGCTGTTTTGGTCCTACACACCGATAGAGTCACAGTAAACGTGAGTAGGAGCACAGGAAGTACTGTGTCAAAGAGGCTCATGTCTACCCTCCACAAGTGTACAATACTTCCAAAATTTAGACTTTGTGTTGGGAGTGTTTGGGAGAAAGTGTACCACAGGTGTAGATTGTGTAGTCCAAGGATTTTTCCTTGAAATGGTGGTGACGATCTTGCCGCTTTATGGTAGTCTCTGGAACCTGGAAGGATGTTTGAAGTCTCAAAATATTTCACTTTCGATTAAATGATCTTTGCAATGGTAGGGTGGCCCAACCCTCCGTAATTAGGTCTTGCAACTGATCCAATATGTAGTAGACCCCGTAGTATAACCAATGTACCCCTACCTTATGTAATTATTAAGGGGTAGGATGGTAATTTCCCATCCTAAACCACTCATGTATATAAAACCCTCAAGAGGTGTGTGGGGCAGGACCCATTCCTCCCATATATCGTGTCGATGTTGGCTCTCCTTCTTTAGTGCCCCTTTTTACTATTTGGACCGTAGCCACAACAGTTGGTGCCATCCATGAGGAGCGCGCAAGAAGCTGCACTAGAAAGCGATGGCACCCAAGCGATAGAGAGGTGCGGTGGAAGCGACCGTCGAGTCCAGCATGCAGCGACCGGTGGTACCTCACGGCAATGACCACGACGCCCGCGCGGGTCTGACCGCGCCGGTGCGATCATTGACCCGACGCCCGCGCTGGTGCAACCGTCGCCCGCGCAGAGGTGACCGTCAGCCGCGATGCCCGCACTAATCCGACCACACCGGTGGGACCGTTGGCTGCGACGCCCGAGCCAGTCCGACCGTACCGGTGTGACCGTCGACCGCGACACCCATGCCAAGGTGACCGTCGACCATGACGCCCGCGTCGCTAAATGACTATCGATCACGGTGCCCATGCCGTCACCTCCACACCAAGGAGTCAGCTTCCAAGCAACATCAGCGAATGTCGAGCATCTCCGGTAGCGGGGAATCACAGGCGGTAGCGTGCTCCAAAGCCTTTGCCCGCCACGGTACGCCGACATTCATGGCCATGCCACGGTCGTGACCTCAACGACACCTCTAACCACGCCATGGTCTGGTCTTCGCTGATAGACACGACTTCTCCGTGGTCGATATGTGGAAATAGAGGACTCGCCCTCGACTCCTTCGCAGAGACTTCAAGCAGTCTCCATCGAAGACTTCGCAAGACATCGCATGGTCTCCACATAGAGCTGCGCAGATGTCATCTCCGACCACCTTGCGGTCGTAGGCACTGTCCAATCGCTCCGCGGTCGTAGGACTTGCCGACCTCATTTGGGTCATACTTTTATTTTAAAAAAATAAAAAATCGCATGGTGCCCTCGCACCCCTGTGTACTCTGTGGAGTATAAAGCGCTGGGAACTTACCCGTCCTAGGCAACTCTACGGAGTATAAAAAAATCACGTGGTAGCCTCACGCCCTGGCGTACTCTGCGGAGTATAAAGCATCGAAAATTTAGCTGTCCCGGGCAACTCTACCAATTATAAAAAAATTGTGCGGCAGCCTCGCCGTCCAGCGTACTCTATAGAGTATAAAGCGTCAAGAACTTAGCCGTCCCGAGCAACTCTACAGAGTATAAAAAAATCGCACGGTGGCCTCGCTCCCCCAACGTACTCTGCAAAGTATAAAGTGCCGGGAACTTACCTGTCTCGGACAACTCCAAGGAGTATAAAAAAAGAGACAAAAAATATTCCAAACCCACCAGGGAGTCCCTGCCATGGACCATAACCCCAGTGAGACTCACACATTTCATGAGCCTCACTAGGGAGTTCACCGTGCTCCTTCATCCAACCAAGCCGTTGTCCAAGATTATGTCCAACCGCTTCACGGTCGCAGACTTTACACAACCACGCCGTGGTCATCCATCCGACCGCCTCGCGGTCATAGACTTTGTTCGTCCACACCGTGGTCATAGACTTCGTCCAGCCACACAGTGGTCATAAACTCCATCCAACCGCCTCGTCGCTTTCATCCACATCAAGTCTGAAGGGCGGGGGACCTTCATCCAACCACGCTGCGGTCACAGACTTTGTCTGACCACGTCGTGGTCATAGACTGTGTCCGACCACCTCGCGGTCGCAGACTTTGTTCGACCACGCCGTGGTCGTCCATTAGCTCACCTCGCAGTCGTAGACTTCGTCTGTCCACACCTTAGTCATAGACTTCGTCCGGCCACACCGTGGTCATAGACTCCGTCCGACTACCCCGCGGTCGTAGACTGCATAGGACCAAGCCGTGTTCGTACACTTCGTTCGACCACACCGTGTTCGTACACTTCATTCGACCACACTGTGTTCATAGACTTCATCCAACCACGCCATGGTCGTAGACTTAGCCCGGCCGCATCGTGGTCGGGACTTCATCCGCCGCACATGTCAGCTTCGGCCCGTCGCCGACTTCATCGACGCCAGTCCGAATGGTGGGGGATGGAGCACGCACATTGAAGACTTCGTCCCACTGCCAGCTTTATCGACATCATGTCCAAAGAGCGGGGGACCTTCATCCGACCATGCCATGGTCGTAGACTTCGTCCGACCGTGTCATGGTCATAGACTCTGTCCGATCACATCACAATCGGCACTTTATCCAGCGCGCGTTAGCTTCGCCCCGT
The DNA here is from genome assembly GCA_036346245.1 of Bonia amplexicaulis. Lineage (NCBI taxonomy): Eukaryota > Viridiplantae > Streptophyta > Magnoliopsida > Poales > Poaceae > Bonia > Bonia amplexicaulis. The sequence goes on along the minus strand of JAYGGG010000284.1, from coordinate 106,580 downwards.
TGCCGACTTCATCGACTCCAGTCCTAACAGTGGGGGATGGAGTGTGCATGTAGAATACTTCATTCCACCTCCAGCTTCATCGACATCAAGTTCAAAGGGCGGGGACCGTCGTCTGACCACGCCGTGGTCGTAGATTGTGTCCGACCGCCTCGCTGTCGCAGACTTCATCCGACCACGCTATGGTCATCCGTTTGAGCGCCTCGTAGTCGTAGACTTCGTCCGACCATACCGTGGTGGTAGTAGACTTCGTCCGACCACGCCGTCGTCATAGGTTGTGTCCAACCGCCTCACGGTCGCAGACTTCATCCGACCACGCCGTGATCGTAGACTGTGTCCGACCGCCTCACGGTCGTAGACTTTGTCCGTCAACACCATGGTCGTAGACTTCATCTAGCCACACCATGGTCGTAGACTCCTTCCGACCACCTTACAGTCGTAGGCTTCGTCTAACCATGCCATGGTCATCCGTTCGACCGCCTCGCGGTTGTAGATTTCGTCCGACTGTGTCGTGGTTGTACACTCCGTCCGACCGTCTCACGGTCATGTGGTCGTAGACTTTATCCGGCCACGACACCCGGGCTTGCTGCTTGGGAATCTCAAGAGCCTATTTCTTTTATTTATCTCTAGCTAGCGCACTGATTAATTGTTGCCTTGCCACAGAGACGAATATCACCTGCCAGTGCCATGCCGTCATCCCCTAGTTGGAACCTTCATCTGTACGTCTAGCTCTTGATATGTTGGTGTTTGGATCCACTGCACTGCTCTGCATCTATGCGACCCATCGTATCGAGCTCCTTCCTGGTCGAGGCGCCTTGGATCCACCCTTTGCCTAGCTAGCTGCCTCTCTTCATCCATCATCCCATCTCGACCATAGCTACTAGTAGCACACGCGCCTACACACACGCCTGCATCCTTGGCCCGGTGGTCTGGCACGTCGGTGGTCCTCACCACCTACCGTGGCCGTGCGCTTCCGCGTCCGATGGGAGTGTCGTGGGGTTAGGATATGCCGCGCTCTGGTGATGCCATAGGAGTTCCCAGAAGTGTTAGATCTATAAAAATAACTTGACATGGAAGTCAAAATTGCAGAAAGATAGTGTTAGGGGACCAAAATAACAAAAAAAAACTCTCTAATATAAAGGCAGCCAGCAAAGTTTGGGTTGGCTATGGTTTATGATTTTTGACTTTAACGTAAACACTGGTACGAACGAATCAAATACCGATAAATTATTTTAAATAACTGTCTCGATAAGTTACTTTAAAATAGTGGTAAAAAATTATTCCAATTATTTATTTGAGGGTTTATAAACTACAAGTCGTGACCCGAAAATAACTCAGCCTATTACTTCAATCACCATCCATGGTTTCTAGTTTTTCACATTCGCAGCTCCAATGGTACCGGAGACACCAATAGCTGGTCAGTCAACGGAGAGACAAGCTTGAACAGTGACACAGGGAGTGTACGTCCGTACGTACACAAGTATATATCAAAGCAATTTATGATGGCAGCTGCGGTTCCCATGTCACATATCAGAAATGCCAACCTGCTGTGCTGGCAGTGCTGCCAATTAGTTATCTATAATTGCATATATCTACGTCTAGGATTTAGGTATAAGTGATTCTGAAGCTACTATGCGTTGAGAGGGGTTTGGGGTTGCAGCTTTAGGATGGGTTCAGAACAGCACTCGTTCGGCTTATCAATTTTTTGCTATAGTGCTAGCTTTGAAACGGTGCATTTTTTTAAGGTATGGTCTACAGGTAGGTTATAATACACACTGTACTGAGTTCAGCTATATCAACTAAAATCACATGCGACTGTTTTTCTCTGTATACTGCCTCTCATAAACAGTCAGAATTCAAAACCACATAACTCTCTCTTGAAGCTACCACTTGAAGCTATTGTGCATTGGACTAAAATTTCGTACCAAACAGATATATCATTCAAAGCAATAGGTGACTTTTAAGAGGCCCTGTTGATGCATCGTAATCTGTAGTTCTAATTTAAGGTATATATAGAAAGATTTTGGCTACTAGATCTGGAGCATCCTAACCATTGATTCATCATTTTGGGGGAGCATATATTCAATGTTGATCCCTTCCCCAATGTTGTCAATGCCGGCGAGAGGCCAAGAAATCCCAGTGAGATTTGTGCATCTGCACACAGATACATGCTTACGATATGAGTTCCTGAATGTCTTCGGCAATGAAGCTCGGCCAGAAACGACCACTGCAGCTCAGTGGAATCCTCCACAGTAGAATTTCTGAAGGTCAACATACGTGGATCATTATCTGCAGCATCAGGGGCTGGGGGATGGGGTTTTATCGTCCGAGATGCACAAGGACGTATTCAATCTTCAGGATCAAACTCCCCCCAAGTGAACATGCGAGTGCAATTGTTACCACTCGAAATGCACAAACTTCAAGCCAACAATTCTTTAAGTTTCTAACTCATGAAAGGGACTAGGACTTGCAAGATCTGTTGACTAGCACTACGAATTAGTTCACACTGAGTTTCTAACCCCCGAAAGGGACTAGGATCGAAGACATTTGTCTGTTTGGTATCTGCTGTGGCTTATGGTTTATGGTTGAAAATTTTAAATTTTAGCTATTTACGGTACAGATTACGGAGAGACAGGTACTTATTTGCGATTTTGGCTGGTACAGATGTTGGACTTTTAACATGTAGATTGTTTAACTTATAGACCCCGCCTTGAGAAAATACTCCGTTTGAAAGCTAAGTACTGTAACAAAAGCCAAAAACCGTCAGCTTCGAAGGAAAAGAACGGACCTAAGCATCTCAGTATCCGTTGCAATAGGTGGCCATGCATGTGTGATCGATATTGGTATGCCATGCAATTCCTATGGAGTATAGTGCAAACACATGTACTTAGGTGAAAAAGCAAAGTTACATATATCCGTTGGGACAATGGGAATTTCCCTCATTTTTCGAAATAAAAGAAAAGAAAATCCTCATGGGGCCCACATGTAAGAGGTGAGGAATGGGGATATTGGGCATTTCGGCATCAGCATAAGTCGGACGGCTTTTGGCGGCCGTTCTGATACCTAGTTTTTAAGCAGATATTTTCTCAAGATGAGGTCTACAAGTTAAACGTAGTACACGTTAAAGTTTAACATCCGTACCGACCAAAATTGCAAATGAGTATCTATTTTTACATGTCAGTCAGTAAATATCTAAAATTCAAAATTTCGGTCAAAAATCATAAGCGCATGACCAAAAGAATAGGCCGATTGCCCCTGCGCCTTCTCAAAGTTGGACCAGGTCCTTCACGTCTCCTTCCTCTGCTTGGTCTTTAGGAGTGAGGCGTGGGCGGCGTTCAGTGACAACACCTCCGCTCTGTTTGGTCTTTAGGAGTGAGGCGTGGGCGGCGAGTTCGGTGACAAGACTGCGCCTCGATATGAGATCTTGTTGGCAATTTGCCTAGGATCGCACACCCGATCTCTCACTTGTTATAGTAAAACAGGGAAGGAATACACAAGAACAAAGAACTTGGGGTAATTTTCTGGTTCTATTCTTTGAAGCAAAACTATTACTTGCTTGCTTACAATGATTCTAGCTACTGCTATTTATAGAACACATGGACTCACGTATTCATACTGACCATTCAGCTACTTCTAAAATGCGTTCATACTGACTATTCGACTACTTAAAACACGTTCAAACCGCATTGAAGAGACTCTCGTTGCTTGCATCTTGCATTGAAATAAAAGACTCCTCGTAGTCGCCACCGGAATAACATCTTCATTCTCCCCTTAGTCTGGCGTAGCCCAAGATCGCGGACACCGGCGGTGCCGCATAGTCTCCAGCTTCACCGCTGGTAACGCTTTTGTCAGTGCGTCAGCCCGTTGTTCATCAGTGCGAACAAACTCGACGCCAATTTATCCACCTTCGACACATTCACGGATAAAGTGATACCTTGTGTCGATGTGCTTACTCCGGCCATGAAAAACCGGATTCTTCATGAGGGCGATTGCGGACTTGTTGTTGACAAACAACTTCACCGTCCTCGGTTCTGTCCCCAACTAGTTCGGCCATTAACGCCCGAGCGAGTGCACGGCATGCCGCCACGATCGCCGCCATGAACTCGCTTCACGGGATGAAAGAGCCATCGTCTTACGCTTACGTGAGTTCCACGTAACCAGCGCTTGTTGACGTAGAATGCCATGCCGCTTGTGCTCTTTCGGTCATCAATATCACCGGCGGATCAGCATGCGTGAAGCCGGTGATCTCCTCTTCTCCGTCACCTCTCCCATACACCAGTCCGAACTCAATTGTACCTTTGAGATATCGGAGGATCTGCTTCACAGCCTTATGATGCATCACCGTGGGCCTCTCCATGAATCTACTCGCTACGCCGACGGCATAGGAAAGATCCGGCCTGGTGTGAAGGAGATAGCGTAGGCATCCGATGATGCTCCGGTACTCGGTGGTGTCAATCAGGTGCCCTTCTGGATCCTTGTGCAGCTGGGTTCTTGACTCCATAGGAATCTTGGTGGAATTACAATCAAACATGCCAAATTGAATCAATACCTTCTTGGCATATGCGATGCTTGATAGAGATGCCACCATCTCCTTGTGCCACCTCAATGCCGAGGTAGTGCGTGAGCAAGCCGAGGTCGCTCATCTCGAACTCACCCATCATCTGCTTGAAGTCTTCAATTGCTTCGGATCCTCCCGATCACGATCGGATCATCCACATAAATACCGACAATGATGCGGCTTTGGCCTTGCCCCTTGTGTACACGGCTTGCTCCTGCACACCTTTTGAAGCCAAGCGCTTGGACTTTTATCGAGCCACGTGTTCCACGCGCGTGCTGTAGAAGTCCATAGGCGCTTTACTCAATTTGAGCACTAAGTGCTCCTTGTCTTTCATCGTGAACCCCTCCGGTGGGTCACATAAACCTCTTCTTGAGTTCACCATTCAAGAACGCCGACTTAACGTCGAGTGATGTACTTGCCACCCACGGTTGGCATGATAGCAAGAATGACACGTATAGTGTCAAGGCGAGCAACCGGTGCAAAACTTCTTCAAAATCAATGCCTTGCCGCACATAACCTTTGCAACCAACTGGCCTTATGCTTGATGACCTCACCATCCGAGTTCTTCTTGAGTTTGTACACCCACTTAAGCCCGATTGCCTTATGTCCAATCGGCAGCGTGGTGGCGCCCACGTCGCGTTCTTCTCGATGGCCTCAATCTCTTTGGACATGGCTTCCTCCCATGCCTACCGATCGCACCTCACGATAAGAGGATGGCTCTTCCATCACCACAAGTATTGCTTCCTCATCGCCTTCTTCATACTCCAACTCCACACGCGGTGCATCGCGCATGATCTCCTCCATGTGCACCTGCACAAACAGGTCCATCATCCTTCCGACGTGTCCGCCCGACCACGGTGTGGGCGGGTTCTTGCCCGGTCGGCACCCTCTCGCCATCATCGGTGCACAAGTCGCCACGACTTGTGGAATGGTCGGACGAGTCTTTGTCATGGGCACCGGCTCACTTGCCGAGCTGCCCATGAGCGGGCCGTGTTGACTCTGCTCGCTCGGGGTTGGCCTCCTCTTGAGCACGTCGGGAGACCGATCATCTCCTGCATCTTCCGACCACTTCCACTCCACATTCTCTTCAAATATAACATCACGACTTACATGGATCTTGCCGCGATGTGGGTCCAGTGACGGTGAGCTTTGCAACCCTCCTCGGCGCCCAAGTACACGGCGTCGGATCGCGGTCGTCGAGCTTCTTGAGGTGTGGCGTGGTCACCTTGGCGTGCGCCTGCACCAACACTCTCGGACGTGTGCGGTGCGGCTTCCTTCCTAACCATGCCTTGAAAGGAGTGCGATCACCCATCGCTTTGGTTGGGAGCGGTTGAGGAGATAGACGGCATGACGCACCGCCTCCCCAAAATCTGCCGCACGCTCATGCTCTTGAGAAGTGAGCGCCATAGCCATCACCGTCTGTTGCGCCTTTCCACCACACCATTACTCGCTGCGGTGAATATGGTGCGGTGAAGTGACGTTCAATTCACCGCTGCTCGCACACCTTGCGAGCTCAACCGACAGAACTCACCACCTCGATCGGATCGAAGAACCTTCACGCGGTGACCACTCGTGTTCTCGGCCGATTTTTGACTTCATGAATGCCGAGCACGCTTGATCCTTAGTCCCGATCACATGCGACCACATCCACGGGAGTAGTCATCAACAATTAGCATAAAGTAACGATTACTAGTGGTGTTGATGGCGTGATCGGTCCACACAAATCAATATCACGGGAGTTCGAGTGGCTCCTTCGGCAGTAGTTGGTCGTCGCCGAGAATGGCGATCTTATGCGCTTTGCCACCGACACGTCCGACCACGGTGGTCGGGATGTGTAATCGGAGGCACACCGCCATTCCCTTGTTGGCGAGCATCTTCAAGGCTTGGAAGTTGACATGGCGGCGAGCATGCCACAACCATGCCGACAAAGCGGCCTCGCCAGCTGCAGCTCGATGCGATAGAGACGATTCGAGTTCGTCTCACCTTCATGATCAGCGCGAGAGGATCCTTGATGGACACCTCGAGTGCGTCCTCATCCATGAGAACTTCGGTGACCGGTCTCGATGGTGACCAAGACTCACCATGTTGCTGCGAAGTCTGGGGATGTAGTACACCTCCTGGAGTAGCCATTGATCACCATTTTTGCACGCGAAGAGAATTGAGCCCTTACCCTTGATCTCGCACCGATGAGTAGTCACGAATCTCACCCTCCGTGACTCCTTCATCTAGCTCATGAATTTCTCCTTGTCACCGGTCATGTGGTTCTTGGCGCCATTATCAAGGAACCGGACATCGGTCGGTGTTTTAACGTACTCAATAGTGTGTAGTTCTGGCCACACTTTCTCTTCAGTCAGCATGACAACATCTTGTTGGTCTTGCTTGACCAACGATATCTCTTCTGAGACCGCCAATGTAGCGCCGGTTCAACGTCGTCGGCACGCACGAGGTGTGATACCTCCTTCTTCTTCGGAGCTCGACATTGTGTCGAGTAGTGCCCCATCTCGTCGCAATTATAGCAACGAATGTGACTCTTATCACGGCCACCACCGCCAGAACCACTTGCTCCATCTTTGCGTGGTCCGCCCGACCACCTTTGCGCGACCTCTGCGCGACCACGACCCGATCGGCGCGGTTCCCGCCATCTGCAGAGCCTTGTTCTTCTTGCTTGACGACGAGTCTCCGTCGTCCTTTCATCGCGCCTCCCACTCGGCTGAGTGAGGAGCACTTGCCCGTCGGCATTCCGCGCGGCGTTAGTGCCCTTCTTGCGCGTGCGCTCCTCAAATATCTTGAGGCGTCCCGACCTCCTCGAATGCCAAAGTGTTGAGATCAAAGAACGCTCGATCTGGCTATCACACCGATAAACTGTTACGGCATCGTGTCGAACAACTTCTTCACGAGCATGGCATCGCTCGCGTCCGCCGAGACTTGAGTACCGACGGACATGGTGGTGAGTCGGCCGGCATCTTGGTCGAGGACTCACCGTCGTTCATGTGCATGACGTCGAACTCATTTTTCAACGTCTGCGGACAAGCGTCCTTCACTCGATCCGCGCCGACGAACCTCGCTTTGAGGCGCCCCACACCGCTAGCCATCGTCTTCTTCGCCACTTGCATGAGGAGGTCTTGAGCGCTTGAAGGAGGTGCGACCTCGCCTTCTTGTCAAGCCGGGCGTCGACTTACAGCATCGCCCGTCGGCTCGACAGCCTCCCAAACGCCTTGATCCTCCATCATGACCTGAACACGAATCACCTAACTGGTGTAATTCGTGTGTGTCAGTTGTGGGTACTGGAACGTACCACCGACTTGTTGTGCTTGCGACGTCTCTCCCGTAGCAACGATCGACATTGGATTCAACCGTAGAATCTTGGGCATGAATTTGGGGAGCTCTGATACCACTTGTTGGAAAATGCACAGGTAGGCCAAAAAGAATAGGCCGATTGCCCCTGCGCCTTCTCAAAGTTGGACCAGGTCCTTCACGTCTCCTTCCTCTGTTTGGTCTTTAGGTGTGAGGCGTGGGCGGCAGGTTCAGGTGACAGCACCTCCGCCTCTGTTTGGTCTTTAGGAGTGAGGCGTGGGCGGCAGGTTCAGGTGACAGCACCTCCGCCTCTGATATGAGATCTGACTTCTTCCCCTTTAAATCAAGCCATGGGAGAGCTCTCGAAGCATACAAATCAAGAAAACTACACATAGATCTGAGAGCAATCGGTGAGCATTCTCCTTGGTTTCCTGAGCGACTTGCACTTGCAAGCTCACTGGGACCACGGCGATCCATGCCGATGAGGCTCCGCTGATCCGTTGTGGTGAGGGCATTCTTGATTATTGCTGTTGTTGCTTGAGTCGAGCGCTTGGCTAGGCACTTGCGCATTCGTATGCAGTGTGCGACTGGTTCTTCGGTTGCTTCATCCGATTGGGGTTGTATTGGTTTTGTGCAGCATCAACTTGTGCCTTGACTTTACGATCTGGTGAGTACTGATCTGTGGAGTTGAGCATTGTATCTCTCATTACTACTCCTGTGATATCCTAGCATATGCCGGTTATTGGTTTTCTAAGACATTGTCTTTCGACAAGCCTTGTCCCTGTCTACTTCCCGGTGGTTTGGACTACCACCGCATAGTGAGTTTTACTGTGTTTTGTAATTTTTATTGTGCAATTGTTAGCCGTGCTAGTGTTATATATCTGTTTGGTATATTTGAAATCTATGATAATCTTTAGCTCGGGGAGGACTTTGCATAATAGAATTTGGGCTTTGAAAATGCTTGACGAGGAAACTTGTCAAATCTGAAATAATAGTGACTATCTAAAGAACTCTCTAGTTTTGTGTTGTCAATTGTTATTTCATACTTCAGATGAGTGTCGTTTACTGTTGTACTGTCCTGAATATTGCCGAAAATTGATTGATTATGCTCATGTCTGTCACTTAGTTCTAGTCATTGTTGAAATCTTTCTATTCTGCATGCTGTTGATACTGTAACTTAACGGAAGTATCTTTAAACTGTAAAACTAGCAGAAAGAGAGATAGTCACTCTATGTATTAATCAATTGAAAAGAGTTGAAGAAGACCAAGATTTTAATCTTGAGCAACTCCTAAAACTGGGAGCAAAATTCACTTCTTAATCTGTGCATTATGCATATTACAAATGCTCATGTTTATGCTCAGTTTAGCATATTATCCTTTGGCTTAAATTCATTATTTATGTTGAGAGATAATAGCTTATTCTTTATATTATTATCATGTCTTTGGATATATACTTTACTGTACATGATTAACTTTAGAATTAATCTGAGAAATTTTCTAAAATCGTTTACTTTCCAACAATATCTACGTCTAAGATTTATGTATATGTGATTACGAAGCTACTATGCATTGGGAGGGGTTTGGGGTTGTAGCTTTAGATGATGTATACTCTCTCGTCAAGCTATATCATTTGAAACAAGCAATCACTTAACATGTACATTCGATGATTGCTCGTTCAAGTGAATAGTATGCTTCAGAGACAGTTAAAGCGTATTACATGGAAATTAGAGTATGGGTTTCTATTGCAATATACAGACACATAACTAGTGTACACAATATGTCAGATTATTATCGGATCACTCACTTGTATCAAGTAAAACGGACCAAATACACAATTTCACAAAATCAAAATTGTTTGGCCAGTAAAACAATTGCATAGTAGCATCAAGGGCATAGACCTAAAAAAATGAACAAAAAAGATGGCATCTGAAATGTAACAACCGCAAGATCATCAAATGCATATTTTTGAACGAGTTGGATGAGTACTGCAGATTCATTGAAGTAGGTTATAGGAGTATTTACAAGTTGCCCTGGGGCAGGTTATAGCTCAAATGGTAAGGTTACAATAGAGCACGTTCGACAATGGCATTGTCCGACCCCATCTATCTGTTTATCCTCTCCCTGGTTCTTCGCGCAGTTATCTCCCTTCCTTTGATGCTTGCACTACCTGTAACACCGTTCTGCTTTCATCCTCGAAAATCCGGTCTGTCTCCCGCCATTCAAACCATAGCCACCGCGATCGAAGAGCTCTGCTGGAAGTCTCAAGGTTGTCATGGCCACGTTTGTTTATTCAAAATAACAGAAATATACTCGTACGAATTTTTTTTACAAGAATAGCCTCTAGTCACCCAACCGTTGGGCGATTGGAACCTGTCGCCCAATGGTTGCACGACACGTATGCAGTCGGTGGGCCGCTAGGCGGCATAATGCGATCGTCGAGCAGTCGGTTGGCGATCGCAAGTTCGATCGTCGAACCGTTAGATGACTGGACGCACATATAATGAGCGGTTGAGGCCCCGGCCATTTCCATCCACTGACACCACGCCGGAAGAGAAAAAAGAGAAAGGAAAGAAAGAAGAGGAGGAGAGGGAAGAAAAAGAGAGGAGAGTAGAGGGAGAGGAAGAATGTCAGAACCCCGGATATCCAAATCCGGACCCTCTGTGTATTACAGCACTAGTCCCAGATCAAAGCTAGTGCACACAGTTAAACAGTGATGATTACATTGGCAACAACGAATATTACAATAATAAATAGTACAGACCAAAGGGTCTTTTCATTACAACTGAGGTTTCAAGACCTCGCAAATAAACAAAACACAGCGAAAACAAAATAAACTTGATAAAGACCCATCAATACGCCACAGGCAATTGACTAGGGAAACGCAACCTAGTACTTCGGAAATCCTTCGTCGAATCCACACACAAAGTAGTCGTAGTCTCCTTCCTGAGCCTCGTATTCCTCTGAGATTTTATTTTTAAGTGTAGCATGTGAGTACATAAAGTACTCCGCAAGTCTTGGGAAAATGTAGTAGATGTAACGCTTTAACAAAGGAGGTTATATGATTCTTTTGCACAAAACAATATTTTATTTTCAATACCATTAAATATTTTTGAAGGCAGAAATTTAACAAAGTAATTATCTTGACTAAAACTATTCAACATTTTTATAGTGAAGGTTCTATCCACCATCACTAGATAACTGGCTCCAAGCACCAAAGTTCATGTCTACGGGTTCCAGCCACCCACTCTGGTTTCAACTGCTAGAACAACCCGAGAGTTCCATCCACTCTCGGATTCCCAAAACGTTATTTTAAAATCAGAAATCTACCATGTGAATGCATTCCTTGCTCGCCCTTGACCGTGGGCAGGGCTATTCGAATAGTTTTAACACTCTGCAGAGGTTGTACAACTTTATCCACAAGAGACAAGTTATCTTAATAGCCAACATGCTTCCTTATGCATGAGACCCAGATAATTTATCACAAAGCCTTTACCTTACTCTAGTCTAGCTAGTCACCACCGCTGAGGTTTCACCGCTGAAGGGTTAAATCCACCCAGACAGAAGCCCCCTCTTGCGCCATATGAGTACAGTAAATCCCTGTCCCTCACCGTGAATAACCAGTAAATCCTTGTCACCCACTTTCCACTGGTGGTACCTAAACTAGACTATTGTAACTTAATCAGCTAGGTCGTACCCATATAGACATGTGGTTGTACGGTAGTGCTCAGTTTGGACAATCACAAGAGTCAGTCCTTAATTGACTAAGGCGGAACATACACATTACAAGTTCTTGTGCTAACCGCACCAAACCAATCTTACCATCCGTCCAAGTCTAAACCAACTCTCACATTTTATTTTATTTTAAAGAACAGTGGCAACATCAATCGCCACTAAATTTCTGAACAAAAGTCTAGATCAATGAAATATAATTTCCCATTCCAAGGTTACAAAAATTATTTAGCACGACTAAGCATTTTACTACCGTTCTAACATTTAGTAAAGAATTAATAATCTCAATACTGAGACAAGAGAATCCTAGGGTGTCAAAGGTACATGGTTGTCAATGTCAAATAAGGGCATAACAATTATCGGTTTAACTATTATCCTTACAACAGAAACTATCATTTTATGTGACATAGCAAATGCATTAAATTTAAAATAATCAAAAACATTTCACAAACATAGATTCAAAATGTTCAAAGGAGACTTGCCTTCGTGTGCGATATCTTGACTTTCTTCTTTGCATGGTCATGAATTCTTCAACAACGTCAGGATTCTACGCAACACGATAAAACAAATGAACCAATAAATACAAATAAAATTACAAAGATATAATGTATTTACTGGAAGGAAGTTCATAATTTTATAAGAATTTAGGAGAAAGTTTCAATGGATTCGGAGTTCAAACGAGGGAGAAAGAGTATTTGGAAGATTAATTGAAAAAAAAGTTTACTGAAAATAAAATATTTGAGTTCAGAAAAATAAAATAAACTTTATGAGGATTTTACAAAGTTTGAATTTGAATTTTGGAAGTGCATAGAAAATTTGAAATGGAATTGAGATTTTGAAGATGAACTAGGTGTTTGAAATTTGAAATGTGAATTTTAAAAAAGTACTAAATAAATTTCAAAAATTTAAAAGGATGGCAGAAATGGATAATTTGGATTTTTTGATGAATTTAGAAATTTGAATGGACTAAATCGGAGTTAGAATGAAGAAGAATGGGTCCTTAGAAGTTTAAAATCGGAGAAACTGAATAAACTGGATTTTTGGAATTATTTTTCTAAAGGAAATTCGGAATTATGATGTCAGCACCAAATTTCTTTTTGGCCGAATTATTTTCCAACTGGAAAATCAGATTTATTAAATCACCGACGTCGACCACAGGGTGGCCGACTTACAGGTGGGCCCGGGTCTATGGACTGGATCCACGAATGAGTGGGTTTGCCGAGGTGGCACGGTGGCGGTGGCGATGTGGCGGCCACCGGCCGAGTTGGCGCCACGTGGCGGCGACGCGCCACACCACCGCCACGTGTGCACGGTGGCGGCATGACCGGGCGGCAAGGCGGCGGCGGCAAGACGGCAGGCGGAGGAGGAGAGGAACGGAGGAATCCGGGTGGGCGGAAGTTACGAGATGGCAGCAACGGGTCAAGGCGGCGGCGGCCAGGCGGTGGCGGCGGGATGGCGCTCCGGCGGATTGGGTCACAGGCGGGCGACGGGATTCATGCGGTGAGGCGAGGAAGAAGGGTCGGCGGTGGGCGGAAGGGCGCGAGACGGCGATAATTGCTCGCGGAGTTGGTGGCGGTTGGGCGGATGCGCACGACGCGGGGCGATGGGCGGCCGGGAGAGAGAGGAGTGGAGGAGAGGTGGAGGGAGAACGGGGTGCTCGGGGGTTTATAGGGGCGAGGGAGGAACCGCGGCAATCGTCACGGAGTGGGAAGGTGGCGGCGGTGGTTATGGGCGGTTTAGGGAAATGGGGGTGGAGAGAGGAAGTGGGCGCGTGGGAAGGCAGGCGGTTGGGGAGTGGGGCAGCGTGCGGGCACGAAGGGAAACGCGGCGGAGGGTGGCGGGCGGCGGTTGCAGGCGCGCGAGGAAGATGGAGCGCCAGGAAGACAAGCCGGCAGTGGGGTCGGGCGAGAGAGAGAGAGCGGGCGGGCGGCGATCGGGCGGGTGGCGGCGTGGCGCCGTCGGGCCGGCCACGTGTCGGCCCGAGAGGAGGGGAAGGCAGGGTGGAGCGGGTGTAGGATCGAAAACGGCAACAGAGGGGGGGTGAATGGTGTCGTTTAAAAATCGACCCCCAAAAGTAACTGCAGACACGGCAAGAAAACATCAGAAAATGCTGTCACGGCAGAGAATTAAACAGAGAAGCCTTGCCACGGCAAAGGAAATAGCGGAAATTGCTGTCGTCCACAAGGACTGAAATCTGACCACTTAACTGCTGAAAATTGAGGATAATTGAAGTTTAATGCAGCAAGAGAAGCTGTAGTTAATGCAGCCAAAAAGCAATGTCAGAAGACAACAAAAATATCCAGTTTACTGCAAGAAGGAATCAACCGCTTGACTGAAAAAGAAAAGCAGGTGCACTGCTTGATTTCTTCTTTTGACAGACTGTTTTCTAACAAAAAGGGCAAAGCCCTTTGCAGAAAACCAACAGCAAGAAAGAGGTAAAAGAGAAAGTAGAAAGCTGAATTTCTAGGACAAAAATCCTGGCACTTGAAAATCAGGCTCTACGGACAGCAAGAACGGAGCAGTGAAAACAGATCATAAATAACAACGAACTCAAATTTTGTTTGGTCTGATCGGTGGTGTGATCCCAGTTGGACTGCCATTGATTTGAAAAATTTTCAGCCGAACTCAAAGCAGTAATAGACATGAAGTGCAGCCGAACTCAGTACTGCATGCACTGCAGTGTAGCCGAACTGAATGTTGCATAAGCTACTGAAAACTGAACCGGAAACTGGAATCTACAGCAGAAGATAATTTTGATTTACTGCAGTCTGGCAGCCTGACTAAATAGCAAACCAAAAATGCAGCTGCAGCCGAAAGCAGATGGAAATGAAGACTACAACATCAGCTGAACAGCAAATAGAAACAACACAGAGTATTGGATGCTATCGGCTATTGTAAACTCTAGTAGGCAACCAAAAAAAACTGAAAGTAGTGTTTGTTCTTGAATCGGCACAATAAATACAGACCACAGCTCAAACAGGATCAAGGTCAGATCAACCGAAAACATGTTGATACTGAAATTTCTGTGAAGATGAAAATAAAACAGAGAGAAGAAAGGCAAGCACACATGGTGAGCCAAAAACACAAACAACCTGAAGAAGAAGGAAAACTCAAACTTTCAAAGATTTCATTCATGAAGAACAGGGAATACAAAGGATATAGAGGAGTCCCGATACGCATGAACATTAGAACAAGAAGGATTACAAGACTCTCAATCCATCCTCTCCCTCTCAATCCTCAAGAACACCAAGAGCCTCTCATGCTTCTTGGGAGGAACACACACCAAGTGATGAATGAGCACTAAAAACACTTGTGAACCTCGAAGGGGTATGCAGCTCCCAACCCCTATTTATAGCCCTTGGCTAACGGGTCTCCAACCCGTTACGCGGCTAAACCCTAACGGAGCCGCCTCCGCTTGTGCAGCCTTGCGAAATTACCGATTCGCCTCCCGCACCTTCCGGAAGCTTCCGCGCTCCTTGTCGTGTACGCCTGCAACCACATCAAATCTCCGCCTTGACACATCCGACCGTTCGACCTCAACACCGCCTTGTGTCTAGTCCGGTCACCTCGTGTCTCGCCACGACTCTGCCTCGATGTCCTGCACGTCGTGTCCACCTCCGGTAGCTCCAGCTCCGGTTCCTCGTCTCCCGGCTCGCAACCACCTCAGCAGCCTCGATCATCCTCGGCGTCTCCGACCGTCGGACCTCAACACCTCCCGTGCCTAGTCCGGTCCTCCCACGCCTCACCATGACCTAGCTCCGAAGTCCTGCAGCCACACAAACAAGCAAACCGTCACATAGCACCGCACGACATATGAAAGCGTAACTATCATCAGTGACACAATATTAAGCCCAAACCTGTCAAATCATCAGAAAAATCACCCTAACCCTAAGCCGATGTCAATTACTCATCATACACACGGGATGACCTCACATGGTCTCTCAATCTCCCCCTTGATGAGTATATTGACAAACACCGAAAAAGCATGAAGTTGAGTTTGAAGAATCCAACATGGTCCATAGAAGAAAAATGAAGCTAATGACCATATCGACAGAAGGAGCAAAAGAAAGAACAAGTTTTCCTCAAGGCTCCTAGTGGCTTTTTCTACCACTATTCCCCCTTTGGTAATAAACACATCAAGAATGCAAGAAGGAGAATAAGTCATGAAAATGGATGAAATGGCTGAAGTTTGATTATTCTAAGCATTTAGAGCCATGAGAATTATCCAAAATGACCATTAAGGATTACACCAAGCCATAACACATAAATATGCTATCTAGATCATGACAAGATATGTATATGCCAGCTAAACCAAAGAGATGATAATCTGAAATGTAGTGCAATTTGTGAGCAAGTCAAGTCATCAATAAGCAAAGTCTAGCTAGAGACATCCAAGGATGATGCAAGCCATGTCAATTAAGCTAAGCGGAACCAAGAAGCTAATATTGAGTCCAAGTAGAGTGCTATATGCTCAAGAGTGAAACATTGGTTCAAGTACTTGGTTCTTTTAGTAGCTTAAGCAAATTGAGCACAAACGACATATTTTCTTTTGAAACTTATGGTCGTCTCCAACCAATATTTTTATCATGTGCTAGATCTCAAGCCTTATGCGACTACTCCAAGCAAGAAGCTTAAGAAGATAGTCTAGGTCATCCAAAACTCCCCGAGTTCATGTCTAGTGCAATGGCAAGCCGTCTCATGAGAAAGAATTGGTGAAATCGGTTTTTCGCACAAAGAGATCTTTTGCTTTTGACGATTGTACTAGCTTATGCATCATCAAGAGACTTAAAACAGCTCAAACTAAGGCTCAATAGAGATTCAACGCTCAACACAGCCTACTAGACATGGCATGGATCATGAAAGGATAGCTCAAGAAAGACTAATCTCGAGTGCTAACATGACAAGTTTTAGTTTAAATTGAGCAAGTTTAATTAACTTATCATGGCACAAGCTAGTTTAGTTCAAGTTGTGATGCAATAAAATCCAACTCCCCATCAACATGTGATGCAGCTTTTAGTTCAAGTTGAGTTATGTCAACATTAAGATCTAGAAGTTCCCAAATGAACTCCCCACAGACCAAAGCAATAAAAACGAGAGTCGGCAAAGAAATCAAGAAAGGCGGGTCCTTAAAGTATAGATAAGATATAGAGGATACTATGGCTCGGATCGACTCTCATCTACCCCATATGACTCGGGACTATCACCGACGGAAAACACACACTAGAGAGCAAACACGTTACCACAGATGCCCGAGAGTGCCAACCCTCGCTAGAACCTAAAAGCGTTGGGTAAGCTCAACCTAGTGAGAAGAGAACTAGCTAATAAGCAAGATCCTAGAATCACAAGATAAGAGTAAGAAGTCTAAGCACCTCGGCAAGAGAACCACTCTAACCTATGCTAGAAGGACTAAACCCGATGCACCCGTATGCAATGCAATCAGAAAGGAGTAAGAGCATAATTATCATGATAAAGCAGTAAAAGCACAAAGCTCCCCTCAAAACAGTCCGAAAGGACAAACCACCCCAAGCTCTCCCCGCAGAGCTGAAAACCTAGAGCTATCCAAAGGCTTGGTGAAGATGTCAGCCAACTGGTAGTCACTCTCCACAAACTGGAGCACGATGTCACCCTTCTCTACATGGTCTCTAAGGAAGTGATAGCGAATATCAATATGCTTGGTCCGAGAATATTGCCTTTGGGTTCTTAGCAATGTTGATTGCGTGTGTTATCACAAAGAGTGGAACACCGCCTATAGCTAACCCAAAGTCCCGCAAGGTTGGCGCCATCGAAGTACACAGTCAGCAAAGAATGGCGGCAAAGAACGTACTCGGCCTCTGCGGTGGGCGTGCAACACCGGACCGCTTCCTAGAGGACCGAGAACGAGAGAAGTGCCAATGAATTGGCGGTGCCGGTGCTCTTCCTATCTATCCTCTGACCAAAGAAAGTGCGCATCCGAATAGGCTCTCAAGGAAAGACAAGAAGAGGAAGAGTACCAGATACCATAGTCAATGGTAGCTCGAAGGTACCGAAAGATGCGCTTCACCGCTGGCGGTGAGATCTGAGAGAAGCCCGCCGGGCATAAAGACACAAAGAGAAGTGTATGTCCTGGTCTCGAGGCGATGAGGTACAAGAGGAGCCAATCATGCCGCGGTACTCCTTCCGATCAACCGACTCGCCATCCTCATCCGGGTCAAGAGAAGCTATAGAAGCCATCGGAGTTGACACAGGCTTACCATCACTCATATCGAAGCGTCTCAGGAGGTCTCGAGTGTACTTGCCTTGATGCAAGAAGGTACCCTCCCGAGTCTACTTAATTTGGAAGCCAAGGAAGAAGGTCAACTCACCCATCATGCTCATCTCAAACTCGGTGCTCATGACATCCAAGAACTGTGCAACTAGAGCATGAGAAGAGCCGCCAAAGATAATGTCATCGACATAAATTTGGACGAGCAGCAAGTCAGAGCCATGCCTACGAATGAACAAGGTCTTATCCACTTTACCCATCTCAAAACTATGACTCAACAAATAGGACTTAAGCCTCTCATACCAAGCTCTCGGGGCTTGCTTAAGTCCATACAAGGCTTTGGAAAGCTTGTAGACATGGTTTGGGTATTTGGGGTTCTCAAAACACGGAGGTCATCTCACATAAACTTCTTCCTCAATAAACCCATTGAGGAAGGCACTCTTGACATCCATCGGTAAAGCTTGAAACCCTTAGAAGCCGCAAGGTAGCGAGATTCTAATGGCCTCAAGTCTAGCTACGAGGGCAAAGGTCTCCTCAAAGTCGAGACCCTCAACCTGAGAGAAGCCACGAGCTACCAGTCTAGCCTTGTTTCGAATGACTAACCCCTCTTCATTTTGCTTGTTCTTGAACACCCACTAGGTCCCAATGACATTGTGACCTCGAGGGGGCTCAACAAGCGACCAGACCTTGTTTCTCTCGAAATTTTCTAGCTCTTCATGCATGGCATTGACCCAAGACTCGTCGATAGAGCATGACAAACGTCCTTGGGCTCAAATGAGACAACGAAAGCAGAGTGGAGACAAAAGAGTGACATGCGGACTTTGAGCGTGTGACTCGCTCAAAAGGTCTCCAATCATCTCTTTCGTAAGGATGAGCTTTCTAGATATGTCTAGGAGGTCCAGATGAGATGAAGAAGTGGCCTCTACCTCGTGGTGACGAGATAGGAACAGAGCCACTAGCTTCAGAGGAGGCAGAAGGCATGCGCTGATCGCCTTGAGGTGCGGTGGAAGATGGCATCTCAAGGGGTGGATGAGAGACTGGATCAGGTAGATAACCCTCGTCTCCATCGTCCTCATCATCCACAAAGATGGTCTCGGATTGCTCTAAAGAACCTGAGATATCGGGCCTAGTCCCTGACCGGCCTCGTCGAAGGTCACCTCACAGTCTCTACCATTTTACTAGACTTGCGCCTCAGCACCTATAAGCCCGCCAAGAAGTCGAGTAGCCTAGAAAGATCCCATCACAAGAGCGTGACTCGAACTTATCTAGGTTCCGGACTTCAAAATAAAGCACTTGCAACTAAACACACGAAAATGAGAGGCGTTGGGCTTTCGCCCATATCTCGACTCATAAGAGTGCGGTGCAAGTGTGCCCTCAAAAAACTCGATTTGAGACATGGCACGCGGTAGCTATAGCCTCGACCAAAACTTCCGTGGTGTAGAGTATTCATCAAGCATCGTCCGGCCATCTCGACCAAGGTACGGTTCTTCCTCTCCACTCGCCATTCTCACGAGGAACGATGGAGAAGAGAACGGTGCTCTACACCGCCTCATCGCAGAACCTCTCAAAGTAGGAATTCTTGAACTCCGTGCCATTGTCACTACGGATCGCTCGTAAGGCACCCTAAGCTCAATAGAAAGCCTCTTGAAAGACCTCGAAAATGTGTAAACGTCTCATCCTTCGAGGCTAAGAAAACACCCAAGAGTACCTCGAGAGTCATCGACCACGATAAGAACATACCACTTCCCTCCCGCAGATCGCACTCAGCCGGTCCTATTGTGTCCATGTGGGCAATTGTCCGGTGCATCGGTCATAGTCACTTTGGACCGGAGGGTGAGAAGCGGAACCATCTTGCCGTCTTCAAGCATGGAGCGCAAACAAGATCTTTGACCATCTTCGCTTCGGCGGACCACGAATGAGATCGTGGCGCTAACTTAGGTCAAATGGTCAAATCCAATATGACCAAGTCTCCTATGCTAGAAGGAAAGGTCGCGGGACTCGAAGCAACTAAACACCGAGAGGATCACCGAAGACCCGGAAAAATCAGCACGAAAGATCCTCCCAAAGCGAAAATCCATAAACCGGACTACAGAAGAATCAAGAATTTTGCAATTGTTTTTCTTAAAACTCACCTCAAAGCCGTCATCAGTAAGCTGAGAAACGGAAAGCAAATTATACTGCAGCTTACTAACCAAGGCAACATCTTTCAAAATGAAAGAATCATTAACATGCACTGTACCTTTGGCGATGACACGCCCAGATGAAGCATCTCCGGAGGTGATCGTCTCATCACCTGGAGCACGGTAAGGGAAGAAAACCAACGGAATCTCCGGTCATGTGTCGTGAACACCCGAGTCTACGAGCCAAACCTTTCCTTCCCTACCCGTGAGCACGAGTCAACAAGAGAGCAAAGTCTCAAGATCGGGATAAATCAAAATAGATTTTGGAACCCAATACTGAGTCACACGTCGAGCAGAAGAAATAGTCACACACGACTGACCTCTAACTACTCTACGCTCTCTGTCGCTCAAAAGCGGTGTCGTGAGCAGACACAAGTCGCTTGTTGGGTCCGGCGCTACGGAGAGCGAGTCGGCACCCAAGCAACACGCCGATCTCGCCGCAGTAGCCATCTCGACGGGAAACGAGATCTACCCTCGGGACGGCGAAGTCACGACCGGGAGCAGCACGAGGACCAAAACTAGAAGACTCGAAAAAACCAAGTCCTCGATGCTACCCAAAACTGTCAGAAGAAGCAATCCTAGACCTCGTGCTGGTCTTAGATGCACTCAGAGTGCAGGGCCGACCCTGAATACGCCTAAGTGCCTCAGCATGGTCTCTACGCGCAATCTTAGCGCGTCTGAAGCACCGATCGATTAAGTATCCATCCTTCGGCGGAAGGTGCAATGATACCGCCTTCGAGGCGGTAGCATGAGATGGCCATATACGAGAGGTCAGCGGCGGTGGTATCACCTTGTCGCCGAAATCCCTAGACAAAGCCCGCGATTTGAATTGAACTTTCTTAGTCACGGGCTTGACCTCGATCACACCCGACTCGGGTCTAAGCACAACAGTGGACGCTTCCTCACATCCTCATGAAAATCGTATCCTAGACCTTGATTGAATTTGCAGATCTTGGATTGGTCTAGAATAAGATTAAGCTTCTTCTTGCCGCCTACAAATCTCTCGAGGGTGTTCATAAGATACTAACACTCCCGAAAGAGAGGTGCAAGAAGAGGGGAGAAGAAGAGGCGATGAAAGTAAAGGAGCGTAAGAAGAACCAACAAGAGGATGTAATGGCTTGTGCACGCACACCGACTCGATGGGACGATCCTACTACTAGCAGCTTGGTTCACGCTCCTAAGCGCCTCAACCTTACCCTTGGGCTTCTCCCCACACCAAGAATCACATCACAAGCGCTTGATGGCTTCACTAGTTGATCCTTAGTTAGCTTCACATTTTTTTCATTTAAAGCAACGAGTTCAAGTTTTAGTTTATCACAACTAATGCATGGTGAGCTAACAGGGTCCTTTGTCGCAAACTGAGCCATTTTCCTATTTATATCAATCATTTCTTGAAACTGCTTGGAGACAGATTCAAGTTCGGCAGTAAGCTTAGGACAATTCACACATGAAGCAATAGGCTCAAGAAGAAAAGCTTGTAATTACGCAATTTTATGATCCGCCTGCTTTAGGTTCATCTTCAAATTGTTACAACTTTCACAAGTCTCAGGCAGATCCAGGAGCATGGTATAAAGACCTCTAAAAGCATTGTCCTTATCCTCACATGAGGTGCAAGTAGTCTCAACAATAGTAGGTAAAGCAACACTATCCTACTCATCTCTAACTCAACAAGCGGACTAACATTCTCCACCTTAATTATATCAAGCTCAGAAGACAAACTAGCATGGGAGGTCCTTAGTTTCTCCATGTTACCAAGCAAGGCATAGCATGTATCACAGTCATCACGGGAGGGAGCAGATATAAGTGAAGTAAGCTCCCGTGACAGTCTATCTACTTCCTTCTCCAACTCGCTACACCTAGCTATAGATCTAGCATGAAATCCTCCTAGCTTAAGAAAAGCTTCATTAAGTTGGTCATAGGAGGGACATACCTCGTCGGAGTCGGAATAGAGCTCGTTGTCGCTGATCTCGCCCTCAAGGGCCATGAAGCACATGCCAGAGAAGTCATCGCCATCCATGGGATCTTGTTCGTCCTTCCCATCATCGTCGCTCCACCCCTCCACCTCGCTGAGGTCGAGGTCGTCGAAGGCGGTGAGGAGCGATGGAACAGCTTCTTGGCCTTCCCAAAGTTGCGGAACTTCTTCTTGCCTTGTGGTTGTGCTGGAGGCTTCTTGTTGCGGTTCTTGTCGGTGTAGTCGTTCTTGCCCGAACCGTCGTAGTCGTTCTTGCCCTTCTCCGGCTTGGGCGGTTGCCGAATGTGGTTGGGGCCACCACACTCGAAGCAAATCACGGGTCCTCCTCTCCTTCATCCCTCCTTCTCTTGTAGGCATGTGAAAATTTGCGAGCAAGGAGAGCCAACTGATCATCCGCAAGTCGCTCTAACGATCATCGCCACGTCACGAGAGAGCGACAAGGGAGAAACCGCAAATCGAATCAGAAGAGGGGCCCGAAGAAGAGACGGGATCGGTGACCAAGGCCATCAACTGTGATTTCGACCTACGAGAGACAACGTCAATCTTGTGAGTCTTGAGGCACGAGTACAGCGCGTCAAGAGTCAGGGTCGAGAAGTCTGTCGTGTTTTTGATGGTGGTCACTTTCATCTCTCAAACACGCAGATCGAGTGCAGTGAGCATCTGACGAGCGTTGCGTAACACCCCAGGACTCACAATGCCCTGGATACTACTAAAACTACTCTACAACTAGCCAATTTATAAAAATAAACTAAAACTAGCAACAATACTACGCAAGATAGTATAAGCGGAAGCGTAAACAACTAAGGAAAAACAGAATAATAACAATTCAATAATCATAATCAACTATAACAAAATATCTATAGGAACGGTACACAAATTTAATATTGCTAAGAAGAAACATTTGTCAATAAGATAGCTAAACAGAGACTAGATTTCTCTCAACTTTATTTCCGCATTAAGATTATAATACAAGTGCATATGTGCGGTGCCGCTCTACCCTTCCCAATGCATGCTCAAAGTCCACCAGAGGGAGGGAAGCAAGAGTGAGATAAAAATCTCGACAAGCAAACTGTTTAACAAGTTATTCAAACTACAAGCAATTTAAACATCATCATTATAATTCCACACATCCATAATTACAGTTTATGTTCATAAATATTAAACCACCATAAACTTTCTTGAATCATACCTCTTAAATTTCAAATTTAATTAACATATGAATACAATCATTTTTATCCCGTATTAAATGCAAAAGAAACATTTATTCCTCCACAAACCACACTAGATTAATCAACAACATTTAATCTTCCCCAATTAACAACACATATATTCTTGACCTCAATTCACTATCAATGACGGTAAAACATTAACAAATTAATTCATGATTTACTACTTTAAATCCTCAACCACTACCACTACCAAAGGCAATAAAACATATGTATGTCTTACTTCAATACTATAATACTTCTCATATCCACAATTACTATAAACAATTAAAGCAAAAGAAACGAGTTTCGTGTCACCATCACAATCACACAAGGGACGAACCACATTCCAAGATCACAACCACAACCTTCATTCCGTCCATAGCTCACAAGAGCCAATTCCACATTACAACTATGAAGTTGTACATTCCACAACATAACTTCAGCACATTATATTGCATATGTATGCAAATGATCATTCCACAATGCAATGCATATGAATGCATATGAATGCTATGCTCCACATTACTCTTGCCGAGGCGGAAGTGCAATGCATCGTATTTGACAATATACGATGCTTCCATGAGGCGAAGAGGTGCGTCAGATTCGGTAATATCTGACGAGTATGCAGTCTGATCGCGGCTATAAGCGGCGACATCCACATACACAAAGGACATGATATGACATGAATGATTGAATGATATGAAAATTCATTAATCACATTAATTCATCCGCAATGAGCATTATCACGCTCTCAACATACTCACATCCACCACATGCTAATTTCATGATCAACATTATAACATTAAGCAAGAATTACACAATTAAAATATCATGCAATCATGGAAATTGTATCAAATTACGATAATAATGTAAACGAAAGTAGTAAGAACAACAGGTTAAGCGGTAGCAACCACCGCCACGTTTACTTGCCTCAATCCGACGGCGAAGCACAACAAAAATCAAGAGCGCTCAGGGACAAGACCACCTGTCCATAAGACAACTCTTAGCACTCAAACATAGCATACAAATATGACAAAAAATATATAAAACATCGCTAGAGACCCGAACCCGCATAAACTCTTCTCCGCTCCACAATTCAATAATTTCATCTCTGCAGCAGCCCTGCTTCCTAATTTTGTATCTTTAAAAATATAGATCAAAAAACAGCAAATGATACCTCTCTAGATTCATGACTTAAAAACCTACAATTTTCATGGAGAACACCTATTTTTATTTTAATCACAGCTAGGAGTAATTTAATGCCCAAAACAGAGGAAGAACTCTGCTCTGGCAGATTGGGCAGCCGCATGCAAACGCGTGCCCACAACTGAACAGAGGTCTAAACATTATCAAATTTATACAGAAGATATATCTCTAAATTATCTACAACTTTCTAAACTACGGCCAAGGCCAGATAATTCGTTTGCTATTTTTAAACTCCGGATTACCGTCGGACTGTACCAATCTGTCCGCCTGCCGGACAGCGGTATTGTCGACTCCGTATCTCCCAGATCCCACGGTAGAAAAATTTGAAAACAATACAGAAGATACATCGGGATGTCCTCTACAACTTTCCTTTTGGGAAGACCTGCAGGAAAATTCGTTTTTTAGATCAAAATTGCGCGACAAGCCGCGCTATCTCGTCGATCTAAAATCAGCCCGCGACTAAACTCTAATCGGGCAATTGATCTAATATCTACCATCAAATTCTGTGCCAAAAACCTTAATTAATCCATAAAACAGAGGATTTGGGAAGGGAGAAAATTACCTAGCTGAAGAATTTCCCCACTTTTTTCCTCCTCTTCTTCTCCTTCCTTCTCCTTCCTTCTCCTCCTTCTCCTTCTCCTTCTTCTTCTCCTTCTCCTAGGGCAGCAATGGGGCATCAATGGCAGCAATATGGGAAGGGGAGGCGCCAAGGAGGGGTGGGGCGGCCTAGGGGTGGGGAGGGTGGAGGGGCCAAGGAGGTTTTATAAAGGGTGTTAGGGTTTGGCGAGTGCGGGCCCCATTTGGGCTGGCTGGCCCAAAGCGGTAGCCCTCCTCCGGACAGCCCAAAACATCCAAATTAATTATTTTAATTTATTTAATTTATTTTACAATGTTCTACAATTCATATTTTCCCTTCCGCGATTTATCAAAAGCCCGACTCGCGATTGTTTAAAAACTTACGCCGTAACGACGTTCGGTATTACGTTGTCCGAGTCGGGTGCGTGAGGCCCACCGCTCGGAGGTTGCTCAAGATCTTGTGAAAACGCGTCAAGGGACTCGCCAACAGCATTTCAAACTTGTTGTAATCTCGGTTGAACGGGTCTGTCGACCGGCTTTATTTGGGTGGTGCCCTCATGGTAAGCATTGAGGATCGCCCAAATATCGGCGGACGGAAGATGAGATATGCGGTCAAACTCACTCGACTCGTGCCACAGGTTATGATGTTCCTTGCTTTAGCGTTTGCCTCAACGTCGACCATGTTTCCGGCATTGGCGTCCTCATCGGCGAGAACAACAAACCGAACCTTGACCTTCGCCAGATGGCGTAGCCCTGAGCCTGGATGTAGGTCTCCATCCGACTCTTCCAGAAGGGATAGTCCATCCCATCGAAGATCGGGGGCTTGGTCGAGTACTTGTCCGTTGCCATGGCTCACAGACCGGTTAAGATCTATAGAAAAGAGCTAACCGGTTCTGATACCAATTGTAGGATCGAAAACGACAACAGAGGG
The DNA here is from genome assembly GCA_036346245.1 of Bonia amplexicaulis. NCBI lineage: Eukaryota > Viridiplantae > Streptophyta > Magnoliopsida > Poales > Poaceae > Bonia > Bonia amplexicaulis. The sequence continues at coordinate 80,688 of JAYGGG010000284.1, read as the reverse complement.
GGGTGAATGGTGTCGTTTAAAAATCAACCCCCAAAAGTAACTGCAGACACGGCAAGAAAATAGCAGAAAATGCTGTCACGGCAGAGAATTAAACAGAGAAGCCTTGCCACGGCAAAGGAAATAGCGGAAATTGCTGCCGTCCACAAGGACTGAAATCTGACCACTTAACTGCTGAAAATTGAGGATAATTGAAGTTTAATGCAGCAAGAGAAGCTGTAGTTAATGCAGCCAAAAAGCAATGTCAGAAGACAACAAAAATATCCAGTTTACTGCAAGAAGGAATCAACCGCTTGACTGAAAAAGAAAAGCAGGTGCACTGCTTGATTTCTTCTTTTGACAGACTGTTTTCTAACAAAAAGGGCAAAGCCTCTTTGCAGAAAACCAACAGCAAGAAAGAGGTAAAAAGAGAAAGTAGAAAGCTGAATTTCTAGGACAAAAATCCTGGCACTTGAAAATCAGGCTCTACGGACAGCAAGAACGGAGCAGTGAAAACAGATCATAAATAACAACGAACTCAAATTTTTGTTTGGTCTGATCGGTGGTGTGATCCCAGTTGGACTGCCATTGATTTGAAAAATTTTCAGCCGAACTCAAAGCAGTAATAGACATGAAGTGCAGCCGAACTCAGTACTGCATGCACTGCAGTGTAGCCGAACTGAATGTTGCATAAGCTACTGAAAACTGAACCGGAAACTGGAATCTACAGCAGAAGATAATTTTGATTTACTGCAGTCTGGCAGCCTGACTAAATAGCAAACCAAAAATGCAGCTGCAGCCGAAAGCAGATGGAAATGAAGACTACAACATCAGCTGAACAGCAAATAGAAACAACACAGAGTATTGGATGCTATCGGCAATTGTAAACTCCAGTAGGCAACCAAAAAAAACTGAAAGTAGTGTTTGTTCTTGAATCGGCACAATAAATACAGACCACAGCTCAAACAGGATCAAGGTCAGATCAACCGAAAACATGTTGATACTGAAATTTCTGTGAAGATGAAAATAAAACAGAGAGAAGAAAGGCAAGCACACATGGTGAGCCAAAAACACAAACAACCTGAAGAAGAAGGAAAACTCAAACTTTCAAAGATTTCATTCATGAAGAACAGGGAATACAAAGGATATAGAGGAGTCCCGATACGCATGGACATTAGAACAAGAAGGATTACAAGACTCTCAATCCATCCTCTCCCTCTCAATCCTCAAGAACACCAAGAGCCTCTCATGCTTCTTGGGAGGAACACACACCAAGTGATGAATGAGCACTAAAAACACTTGTGAACCTCGAAGGGGTATGCAGCCCCCAACCCCTATTTATAGCCCTTGGCTAACGGGTCTCCAACCCGTTACGCCGGCTAAACCCTAACGGAGCTTTCTCCCGCTTGTGTAGCCTTGCGAAATTACCGATTCGCCCCTCCTGCACCTTCCGGGAAGCTTCCGCACTCCTTGTCGTGTACGCCTCGCAACCACATCAAATCTCCGCCGTCTTCGACACATCCGACCGTTCTGACCTCGACACCGCCTGTGTCTAGTCCGGTCACCTCGTGTCTCGCCACGACTGCGCCTCGATGTCACGCACGTCGTGTCCACCTCCGGTAGCTCCAGCCCGGTTCCTCGTCTCCGGCTGCAACCACCTCGGCACCTCGATCATCCTCGGCGTCTCCGACCTTCCGGACCTCAACACCTCCTGTGCCTAGTCCGGTCCTCCCACGCCTCACCATGACCTAGCTCAAGTCCTGCTGACCACACAAACAAGCAAACCGTCACATAGCACCGCACGACATATGAAAGCATAACTAGCATCAGTGACACAATATTAAGCCCAAACCTGTCAAATCATCAGAAAAATCACCCTAATCCTATTGACCAGGTTTGACCAAGTCCGACCGAGCCCGTTGCACCCGCAAGCGACATGGTCGAACCAACCAACTCAAACTCGACTTCCCTAAGCCGATGTCAATTACTCATCATACACACGGATGACCTCACATGGTCTCTCGGTAGGCGACGTATGGCGGATCCCTATTGTCCACTTAGCGGCGGAGGAGGGAGGAAATTATTTTTTCTTTTTAGTTTTGATTTTCAGAAAACTCTAGAAAATTAAATATAGCTCGAACGATGCAGTAGTTCCCATTAAACCTTCACGCTTGTAAAAACTCACAAAACAAAAAGAGTATAACATTAGATCTCTAGAATCATATAAGTCTTCTAGTTTTAAATAAGCCAGACACATTCTTGTGAGGCTTCATGCTAAGATATGCATATGCCTCGTTAAAAGCTCCTTCCAACAATCCAGTGGGAACAAAGAAATGGAGAAAAGAGTATACAACATATGTTAAATTATATTGCATTTGTTGCTTCATTAAAAACCTTCAAGTAAGAAACCAAACGGGAAAAGTTACTAAGGGAAAAAGAGTACAATGCTTATCTTGAAATTTATTATGATCTTCAAAACCTTTATCATGTCCATCGATTGGAATTATCTTAGATAGGTGGTAAAACCTTCAAGGTAGTGATCAAGTTAATACCTTCAGGTTAGACCGGAGTAGAGATTTTCGAATCTCATGTATAACTATAAAGGTTTAGCATATGCTCCACCTAAAGACAACTTTTGGTGAAGTCATATTATTCCAATGCCTTTAATACATTTCAAGAAATGAATATAGGCTAGTATATTGTGAGTATATCTACTGGATTACTACAATATATAGTCTTCTAGACATTTGTCTCACATACATCTAGATAACGAGACGATATGACAATTTAGGAGCAATATACTTAACTGTCCAAAATACCACTTATCTATATGTGCAATACAAGCAAAATTTATCCTAATCAGGACATGGGGGTAATCAACTTCAATGCCACATTTCTTCAGGATGTGATTTATCAAAACCTTTCAGGGTCTTAATATTTAGCAACCATCTCCATGTGGTACTATACAACCAAAAAATTATTCTACAGAACTACAAATATGGTCATACCATCATAGACTCAATATAACCCGTCTTAATTTTGGCACTTAGAGGAGTAACAAATTTGCCATTAACACCAATGTATATGATACCTCCATGGTAATAAAGGATATTGCACTCCATCAACTTCCAGAAGAAAATGCACTTCATATGTGCTTATGTGGCGCACTTCTGGGTTTTAGTTTCCTCATTACATTCACTCGGGTCTTGGATGGGTCCTTATCCACTTCTAGGGATCACATAATCATTGGTGTATTTCGATCAACTGGTGAGTTAATCTCTCTTCAGGGAGATGTTATCCCTTTTAGGAGACACTCTTTCTTCGAGTATGAGTTTATCAGGTATGAGTTTCGTATACATATATACATGTTGCAACTTATTTTCTTGTTGAAACACCGAGTCCTTCAAGGATCGAGCTTTGAGTCTCTTTAGAGATCCCATCTAAGATTTTCAGAATCCGATAACTGCATATCTTATTCATGTCATCTACCAGAGTTATTATATAATGGAACATTATTTTGTTCATAACAGGAGAATATCGATCTCTGCAAGGATCCTCGAACCATCGCTTGCACCACCTCATTATTTCATAATGACCCATAAGTATGAACTAACATGTTCCAAGACTTCCATTTGCGATTAAAGTTTGGCCTCAATTGCTTCCTTTCATTTTTACTCGATATGAACACTTCAGGTGATCGGCCATGGACTTTGGTTCTGAATTTATGTTCTCATACGAGAAATTTTAGCAATTTTAGAGGAAAACTGGTTGTCGACAATTTTTCTCCAAATATCCTCATAATTGAGTGTCTTCTAATATTAACCAAATCTTTATAATTTCCAAATGAAAGCTTATTGGTTGTTCTGTGTTCCCCAGTATTGTAATGTGTGCCCACCAACTTATTAGGGTTTTCATCTTCATGATGAGCCTCTCCATGAGATATTTCACATTCAAGGTGAGTTCTCTTCTATAGTATTTAAGGAGTATTTAACGATTATGTTGACTAGTGTCACGAGACCTTGGATCCACAGGCGTCCCTGTAGACTTTAGATCACTGACTAATAAGTAAACTTCGCAAAGATGGATATACTATCTAACCCGGGGTATTCCAAACTTAACGACACATTTACTTCAAGTAAATAATATATAACTCTTTCATGCAATGGAAAAAGAAATCTAGCAGTCTCTCCGCTTATAGCGCACAAGAGTATCAACTAAACTTTAGTTTAGCTTGGTTTGTGCGTGAAACTTATACTAAAGATATTTCTTTAGGAAAATATCATGGCATTCAAAGACTTTGGGCATTTCTCTCCCCCTGATGTCGAGATTTGATCTTGCTTAATAGTATACTTCAAAATTTTCTTAGTACGGACACATGATAGATGAAATTTTAGATCCAATCTAATCCCAGCTACTGGTGCTGGCCAAATGGTGTATGCTATAGTGGTGATATTATATGGGAAATGATTGATTCTTATAATACGCACTAATCCTTGATTGGTGTTTTTTCTTTCTTTAATGCAGTGAGCTAGATATTTATTAATGCAGTGGTATGAAAACTGCACATCTCTACTACTAGTAGATTACCCAAACTTTTGGTGAATTATTAATTTGCGACAGCAGAAATATTCTAGCTTCTTATATATTGCTCAATATTATCATCCAATTACTCATACTTCTGATTTGAGATTTGGATCACTCAAACTTCAAGTTTTGTGTTAATGCAACATGTTTTGACACGTCAATGATGTTATGTTTTGATAGTATAATATATACATCTACAGGATGCTCTCAAGAGCATAAACATTATACTGCCACATAAAACATGGCCATCAATTAATCAGATGGAATATAATATATTACATTAGAATATAATTATAGTTTAATCTCCTAGATGGAACAACTATTCACCAGGAATATATGTGATTAATTGGGAGGTAATTTATATGCCTGCTATAATTTATGATGCTAAATAAGTATGACAAATTTATATTATTCAGGATCATTAAAGTCTAATAGGTCATCTAGTATTTTGAGAGTTATATTTTCTTCAAGCAAATGGCTATAGTTTCTGGTGGCATATGTATGATAGCTTCATGCTACCGTGTAATTCCCATGTATGTAGTCGCATGCCGGCGACAAACATATTACTAGGGACAAATCAATTACCCTTCGAAGGTTGCAATGATTTTTGCTTGCCAACAGTGTGGATAGCAGTTTCAATTCTCTCTCAAATAAACTAGATTATTTATAGCTTCAAGTTTATTTTCTTTTGGATTTGACCTAGGATATGCCACTATACTTGTCATTACTCTTGTGCTTCGGAGGTTCCAATATTCCTTATATGCCCTAAATTCCTCCCCCTTTTTCACGCCAACCATAAAATTCCAAGTGAGAGCGCCTGCTTCTAGCATTTGCTTTGAATTATCTCAGAGTTTTAGTAATAAAGTGCTATTATACTACTTCAAGAGTAAAACTTTATTGGCGTGAAACCGACATATATTTTGTAATATGGAAGGCAGGGTTATATATATAGACTTCAAGTCTTTTGGTGTAAGTTATTCCGTACTTATTTGAGGTTCGTAGTGTTTTCTAGTTAAGGTGATCATTCTAAGAGTTAACATTTGACTAGATTTCTTGTGTCACTAAGGAGTACAATTTTTCTATTGCCATGTGGGCATTAATGCACAAAGAACTAGTGAACTGAAGCATATCAGTCCATTAATGCACAAAGAACTAGTGAACTGAAGCATATCAGTCCTTTCAAATGTCAGGAATAATATTTTTGAATTTTATTCCATGCATGATTAATTATTTTACTGCAGGTAAGATGTGCTACTGGCAATGTGTTCTCTTAAGCAACTGTTCAGCAGGGGTAAGACTTTAATAGAACAACTTAGATCAAATATATTTATGGTATTTGGAAAAATAATTAGCTAATGCACAATTTTAGCCTGAAGCAAAAGATAAGAGGAGCTCTTCATGAGTAAGATCAAGCTCGACAGGAGTTGTATCTATACTTTTGATGCTACTCATAGGAAAATGACATCTAAATAAAACTAAGGGATAACTAAGAGAATGCTACTAGTCTCCATATTGTTCACCGTAGGCATATTCTTGCTTATGAATGCACCTGTTTATTAGTAACATACATGTTATCTAAACTTAGTCCGAAGACAATGTGGTGCAAAGCGGAGTAATACTCGCATGCGGACTTCTAGTCCTAGATACAGAAGTAGATCCTGGCAAAGTACCTAAAAGAACACTAGTAACCTTTTATAGGTTTGGCCATCCTTTCAGAGGAGGTCCTTGGTCAAACGGATCAATCAAAATCATACAGTTATTTTTTAGGGTAGAGTAGAGGCAATACCTCACAAACTACAAAGTTTTTACCTTTCAGCAGCAAAAGGATATAACTACGTTAGTGTCAGGCTTGATGGTGGTATGACTGTGTGACAATGAAATAAGCCTAGGTGACACAATTGCAGCTATTCTGGGCAAGCGAATATCTACTTAGTGATGCCAAAGTCCTTCAATATTCATGCAATTTTCCACATGCTTACTGCTGGTAAGTAATCTCAAGTGCATGAAATGAGTGCAAATAATAAAAATTTACTTTTATCTATTCAGTAGATAATTTATCATTTCCCAGATTTTTCTTAACAATCTTTAGGATTTCCTAATAATTATTAAGGCATTTAAGCAATTTTCAGAATTACTAACCTATTAAATAAATCCCTAAACACACAGTGTCAGGAAATAAACTATACAAAGAAATATGACGCTTCTAAGGTGTACTAAGTCTAAGCTTTCACAGATTTACGGAAACTCATATACCTAAAAACCATGTTTTTAAGATTTTCTAGAATTTTCTGATAATTCTAATGAATTTATGCTAATTAATGAGAAATTTTTAGAATTAAAATAAGTAGAAGCAAAATATTAAAGAAAATAAACCAGAAAACATGATAATATCAATTGCTAAGAATTAATATCTTTTACTGAGAAAGTCAATAGGACCAATCCGCTATTTCGACGAACTTTACGATCAGAATTTATAATTATTGTTGCATTTTAGCAAATGCTTTAACTAATCGAAACTTCAGGGGCTAAATATAACAAATACCGGCCGAGATATTTTCTTTTCTTTTTTCGCTATTCGGACCCAATCAGCCCATAAGCCTCGTCTCCCCAAAAGGCCCACCGGGTCACCCAGCTCTGGCGGCTGCTGGCGGCCACAGACTCGGGCGCACAAGCGAGTAGGCGGCGGCTTCGGACGGGTGAGGGCCGGCGTCGGTATAGGCTTGAGGCGATTTGGCGGGCGGTGGCCGTCGGCTGCGGGGCCTGGAGCGAGTGGAGGTGACAAAGCAATGAGCACGCGGGCGGCCAAGCAGCGCGGCAGTGGGCCGGGCACGCAGGCGGGCGGTGTCTTGGCGAAGAAACGGGCAGGCGGCCGGCGGTCTCGGCCCGAGTCGTGGCGGCTTGCCCGCGAAATCGAGGCGGAGGTTCGGCCGAGCCTTGTCGGCGGAGGTTTTGGGAGCGAGGCCTGAGGCGGCGGCCGACTTGGCGATGACGGCTGGGCGGCGGCCGCGGGCGGCGGATGGCAGGCGGCGGTGCGGTCTCCGTGGCCGTGGCGGCTTGGCGATAGCAATACCACGGCGGCGGCTGCGGCAATGGGTCTTGGCGGCGGCTCCCAGCGGAGAAAGCCGAGCTGCGGGCCAATCAGGCGATCGTGGTGGCCGACCGGCGTCGCCGGTGAGAGGAAAACCCGGCGGTGGCGGGCGGCCCAGTGGCGAGCGCGAACGGCGGCTCCAGGCCGTCGGCGGCGGCTCTCGGTGGTGACCGACGACTTGGTGGCCGGCGGCGGCCGTGACGGACAAAGCGGCCGGCGGCTTTGGGCGCGAGGCAAGGCAACCGACGAAAGCGGCGGGCCGACTTCGAGCAGGCCAATGACTAGCGGCGGCGCCGTGTGGATGACATACAACGACGGTATATGGCTTGCAGTGATTATTTTCTTGATGCCGGTCGGTTTGCGATGCAGTGCAGATCAATGCGGGCAGAAAATCTTTGTGGCCCATGATGCTAGGCGGAGGACGAGGTCCTCGGCAATCCGCGACTCCCCGTTGATGATCAATGCCACAGTGCATTCGATGATCATGTGTGTACATGCATGGAGTATAGATCAAATCGGTGATTAGTAATCATGGAAAAACAAATTTGATCTAATTGTTAACAAGAACTATATACTCGGATGGAAGAGCATACGTGTTGATAACGTGTCGAGAAATTAACGAGGAATATATGAACGGCAATTCGTGCTGATAACGTGTTGAGAAATCAACGAGGAATAGACGAACGGCAATGCAATCCACATAATCAATCACCAAAAATACAGTAGATCAATCAGACGAGACACAGTTGAGAGAATATTAGAATGTAGTCTTTATTGATTTTAGATATATTCTCATTGTACAAGGGCTTTTCTATTTGTAGTGTAAACCCCTTATGGGTAGTTTTGGTATCCGCCCACAACGCAAACCTCTAGGGTTTCATAACACATAGCACATCCTTCTTGCCTCGTCGCATCCGGCCTCCCATGTCACCGCACTGCGAGACATGGCCATGTTATTAACGACGTCGAGCTCACATTCGCAAGACAGCACACATGCTCCCTTCTATTTAAGTCGCGCCTCTTGCCTCCCTCATCATCTCCCCACGTTGGTCGTGCGCGACCGCCTCTCTGGTGAGATTCTACCACATCTTCTCACATTGAAACGTGTTCCCAACCACCCTCTAGGTTTCCTCTCAACTAATTTTAGGTTTCCTTATCGAAGATCCTCGATGACTTCGTCTTCCTCGCAGATGGCTAAAACCACCGCCACCACCGCCATTCTTCACACGATGCATTTCGGATTGATTCCTCTCTCATGGTGCAGCCATTCACCTCCCGCAATATTCACCCACCACTAATTTGGGTTGTCTTCCACAAGGATGTCACCAACACGTCGAGCTCGTTGCGCCACTAGCCCACCTCAGTCCATTCCCATCCTCTTCCTCTTGGCCTATCTCCTTTCTCTGACTCCAACATTCCTGTAGGCCTCGCTAGGCACCCCCTTGATCGCTCGTGCTACGAGCACCGTCCAGTAGTATTTGGCGGGTATTGCTTCCTTCTTATATCCCCTCTTTTGTTCCCCCATTTTTGTAGTGGTTTGTCAAGTGTTTTGTGTGATGATTCCCTACTTAATTTCTCTTTTGGCATCTTGCTGTTGTTGTTCGTGGTCACATTTGAGGATTTGCTTCTCTCCAGAAGATGATTTGTTACCAACGTGAATGCCACCATCATCCACGGGTTGTTTACATGCTTATGAGTGGTGTGGTATGGGAGGCATGTGGTTTCCTCTCTTCATAGTTAGAACAAAGGTATGACCCCCTCTGGTTGATTGCCTACAATTTTATCAGCCTATTGAGTTGTTGACATCACATCACTCCTATTAATAATATGTAAAGCACTCATTGCACTGAATTATGCAACTTTGACGATAACATATATGTTTTTCCTCTCTAAAACCTTTTCATCTACTCTGGGAATTATGTACTCCCTGTAGATGTCTGCAAGTTTTCAATTTGTAAAGAAGCAATGTTTCATGAGTCGTGTGAAAGGATCATGAGCACTAGTACTTGTAATGAGACTTTATGGAACCCACAGATGGGCAGAAACAATGTTAGGATGACCTTCTGATTAATAACAGATATCATGTTGGTAATATTTTCCAAAAAAATAGTACATAAGAACATATATAACTCAATTTATCCATTGCGCCAAAGCTTTTTGTAATACAAATCATAGAAGTAGATACATGTTATGGATTTTATGAATACTAGTACAATAAGATATAAAAAGTCCATTATTAAAGGAAACAAGTGCTATGTAGTGTACATGGTTACAAAGGACATCTCAGGGGGAAATCACCTTGCCCAGGGTGGGAGTCCATATTGAGAAGTACATAAACGCATGCCTATTTACAACACTGTATTTCGATAATAGGAAAAAGTAATTCCGCTCTGATAAAAGTTGTTTTCCTCCAAAATTCATGTGAAATTCTATAGAATAATTTGGGAAAATTGTGTGTTGTCCCAAAGAACCCACATACCCTTTATTTATAATGCCAAAGTTTACAATCAAATCCTAACATAGACTCTAATTAGACTACGGACCCAAACTCTTACTGATTCCTAATACACAACACCAATACTAATTCACCAACCCTCCCCCTCAAGAAGGTTATAAGATACAATCATGGCCGTCTTGTTACATAAAGCAATATCCTCACTAGAATCTAACACTTTATCAAATATATTGACAACACCAGGGCGAGTACCATCACCATGACATCCACATTTACCAAAGTTACCTCCGATGCCGTGATTGACACCACCTCCAAGACCATTGTCCTTGCTGTTCACACTGCCCGCGTCGTGTCCAACATCGCCACACAGACGTAGCCTTCGAGCACGATCACTTACACCACCATCGAACAAAGTACCCACCATGAACATCATCTCGACCACCTCCAACCTAACCTCAATCAACATCAAGTACTCCATCTTCTCCGTCACACCCTCAGTCTTATGTTTCCTCTACCTCTACCCACACATCTCAAGCTTGGCCTCCACCATCTCCACTTCTAGCCCTTGGTCACCCTGGCCTCCACTACCTTTCCCAACACACCCCCAACCACCTCGGCTTCCACCACCTCTTCTAACACACCCATGAGCCATGACCACCTTGACCTCTGCCTTCTACTGACACGTCTCCAGACTGAATCTCCAATAACACTATCTCGTGACCTTATATCATAACCTACAATAGAGCTACCACTGCTCCTACTCCACTATCACCACCGTTCCTGCTCCATGTTCGACACTCTGCCTTCATCACCTCACCTCCTCCACCAAAAATGCCATTGAAAATAAATCCACCACTACACACACCTCTGTTATCCATACTAACACTAACACCAACTCCAACACCCAGAATCACTTCTAGGCATCCCATTAGCACCACTCTCACTACCACTACCACCATAAACATGACCACCAAAGCCAACGCTCGAATAGCCTTCTCCTTCTGTTTCAGAGCATCTACCTTACCCCCTGAACCTCTACCATCATCATCACATTGCTAGCCCAGGAGTATATGTTCCACAGCGTCTTCCACATCACCGTTGCTACACTCAGTATCGACTCGACTATCCTAGAAATGGACGGGGACACCGAAGTCTCCACTTCCTCATCCATGTTCACAATACTCTTCTTTTCCTCCACTGCTTTCTGCACATTTTCTTCCTCAGCCTTCCTCCTAGCTTCAATCTCCCTAGGGTTCATCTTTTACTCCCAACTCCAGTCAACTATGTTTTACTCCTAATCACCAATCAACTATTGCCATGTATATCCAAGATCGTGACAATAATGTCTTCATGCAACAACTGATTGAGCAACGTCGCACACCTTCTTGGTCAGCACCCAACCTATGCCAATGGCTCGCGTGATGCCTCGCGACATTAGCATGCATGACTAGCAATAGCAATAGTCCATAGAAAATCCTTGCTCTTTCTTCCCATGCAGCACAACAAACAAAGCAATTTATTTTTTTCTGCACACAGCAAACAAAAACTAACACAACAAACAAAAAATAGCACAATAGCCTTTTTCTTCTCTTCCTTATCCTTTCCTTCAATCCCCCCCTTCATTTCAACAACCAGATATCAAACAGATGGTGATGGGGATGTCTAGTAGCATGAGTCAGGCAGTGCAATCCCTAAGAGCATGTATAATAGTATAGACAACTGGTATTTATAATATCCTCAATATCATCTATAGACAGCACTAAAAACAGCTCATACAATATGTTATCTTTTTACACGTTTCTATAGATAGTTTCTCCGTGACATAATAAGTCTTATTTATCATGTTACAATCGACAACTATAAAAGAGACGACTCAATTATCTATGCTTCCTCTCTCTCCTCCACATTATCTCGTGTTCTACGTGGCAAAGTTTATAGATAGCTGACATCATACCATTGTACATGGCCTAACAGTGTCCCAACGACGAAGTCCCCACGCGTACACCTGTGAACTGAGGAGGCAGTAACCCTCAGGCGCGTGAGTGAATAGCACGCCCTTGCCGTTTAGGTGGTGTAGTAGCGGCCCATGAGGATTTGTAGCCCTACAACGCACGCGATGACCCCATGGAACCCGACCAGCCGTGGCCCGCTCCCGTGTGTGCAGCCGTGACGGACCCCAGGTGATGGGACGACTGCAGCTGGTGGATCGACTGAGGACTAACAATGACAAGATCCACTCGGCGATGGCACGATGGATGGGATGACAACGACGGTGGTTCTAAGGTGAGGGTTTTGCTTGGGTTATGGTTGGAGATGGATTGGCTCCAATACCATGTAGAATAATTTGGGAAAAATTATGTGTTATCCCAAAGGACCCCCATACTCTTTATTTATAGTGCCAAATATTACAATCGGATCCTAACATGGACTCTATTAGACTATGGATCCGAACTCTTATTTATCCCTAATACACTTATTAGACCCTAACACTAACTCACCAACCAATAACAACATTACAAATGCCCTCTTAGCATGGTAGCCCAAGAGATGACATAAACTCCTACTCCAAGCTATAGCAGTTTTGGCTGTTTTGAGACTCTGAATTAGCAATTTCACCCATGTTAATAGCCAACGACTGACATCTAGCTTCAGCTTTTGTACATAGCAATGATTGCATCTCTTCAGTATTTTCTGGAGCAACATGGCATGAGTTTGACCTTTTTGTTCGCAAGAACTGTAAAGTCATCTCAACATGCTTCATAGTAGGTCTCTCTTCACCCCGAAGCCTCAAGCACATCTCCGCAAGAGAAGCAACATTGTTAATCTCTTCATCAGTTGCTTCTTCACGAACTTGAGCAGAAACCATCTCTATGATTGGCCTCACCTTCAACTCCCAAAGAAAGTAATTGGACAAGTTCTGCTTTGAGCCTGATACACTTGTAAAAATAGGCTCCCTTCTTAGAAGTAGCTCTACAAGTACCACACCAAAACTATATCGTCACTCTTCTCATTTAGCGCCCAGATGGGTAGTACTGGATCAAGTACCCAAATGTGCCCCGCACATTTGTTACAACATGAGTTTGATCAATAGGAACCAATCTTGAAGCACCAAAGTCTGATACTTTAGCAGTGTAATTTGCATCTAGGAGTATATTAGAGGACTTCACGTCACGATGGAATACTGATACCGAAGCTGCTGAGTGGAGATAATAGAGAGCTCCTGCAGATTCCGCAGCAATTCTTAGACAGTCGTCCCATGACAAAGAGAAACCACTGCTTGAACTAGAATGAAGAATTCCAAATAATGAACCATTTGGAATGAAATCATACACCAATAGTGGGACCTCAGCTTCGAGACTACATCCAAAAAGTTTAACTATATTTCGGTGATTTATTTGAGAGAGAATTGCCACCTCATTAATGAATTGATTGATTTCACCTTCTGCAATGTCCTTAGACCTTTTTATCGCCACCACACGTTGGTCAGATAAGATGCCTTTATACACCATGCCATGCCCTCCGTGACCAAGGATACGTGTAGGATCAAAGTTATTTGTAGCCTTTTCTAGCTCATCCAAAGAGAATATATTTGTCTTGTCACTTGCATTTTCATTAGATGATATTAGTTGTTCTAGGAGAAGGCCTTGGTTCTTCCGAAAATGCTTCCTACGTAGTTGCTTTTGGATGTCTCTTTTCCATCTACGGATGAAAAACATTGCACTTAAGCTGACAAGTAGAACACCGAAACCAACACTAAGCCCAACGGCAATACCTGCAATAATTATATTCCTTAGTCTTGTCCTGCCCATGACTTCATGTTCATTGTGAAATTAACTAGTGTATAGAACTCACCTAATAGAAGATTTTGCTTTTTTGTCGAGGTGCACTGCATTGTTATATTATCATAATGTGTTTTGTAAGGACAATCAGTGCAATTGTATTTTCCTATAGTATTATGGCATACTCCTTCGCAATTGCCTGGTATGTTGCACTCGTCAATATCTGCAACCACATCTTAGTTAGATGAGATAGAAGTTTACATAACATGATACTGAGAATAGAGATCGTGACTGCTTTGGAGATATAGAAATTCCTAGATTAACTTAAAAAAACTACGAATTCCCATGTTAATTGGAGAGGATAGAAAGCAAAACGTATTTCATAATCCATGCGAACTTCGAATAAGATTTGGAGATGTTCTAACTTCCATGATTCCTAAGATGGTCCAAAAAGCTTGGCAGCATGTGTGTTTGTTTGATTATTGCTGGAAAAACAGATAAAAACGTCGAGATTCTGCTTTTAGAGGGAAAGAGAATCATAGAGGCAGATAAATACATAAAGCCAACAGCATGGAAATACTATTCACTACAGTTTGTCAAAATACAGAGAGTTTAGATAATGTTTTTTAAATGGGGCTGATAAGAGTCAGAATTCCCCCATGCATGAGGATTTTTTCTTTTCGCAATGACCATGCATGCGAGTGAAACTGCTGAACATTAAAAACATTACCGTTTGTAGAAGAACATGTTAACATGTGAACTCTCAGGAAATTTATTGCTTTAGAGCATAGATTTGTAGACCTCTATTTTTTGAAAACTTAATACTCAATTGGTCACACTCAGTCTCCGTGCTATTTATGACTAGTTGTGAGTATTATTTCAAATCCAATCAATATGTTAAACCAAAATGATTATAACCTTAATCTAGCATAAGTACAAGAAATTGATGACTTTTCATGTACTACCATTAAAGTTCAATATTAATGTTTTTAAGAATCATATCCATTATTAGTGGTAAACATATAAATGTATGTACAGCATGTGTGTGAGAGAGAACCTTCACAGCCATTTCGGACATATGGATTTCCATCAAAGCCAGGCTTGCATATGCATCGATAACCAAGGTAACCATCTGCTGAGTTGACTGGCAAGCATTTGCTATTGATGCTGACACATGCATATCCAGAAGTGTTCTGATGTGCCTCTCGGCAAGTTAGATTGGCAACGGCCCATTGCACAGATGCCGATTCCACAGAACCCGTAATATAGAGTCGAGGTTCCTTCGGTACATGCATCATATATATGTCCTGCATGTAAGATGTGGCGTCTTCAATGCCCAAGAGCCCGCCACTGACATTTATGTATGTCACACGATATCCATGGTTTAGTTGGAGGCTGGATGTCGCCATGTTCGTGCAATTGAGCTGAAATAGCTTCCTTGCAGAACAGCCCTCTTCTAGGCCGAATGGAAATGGAACACTGATGTTCCCACACTGTCGAGAACAGTTTACCTTTTGTTGGACCGGATTATATCCTATTTTCAAAATGAAATCAAGAGATTCATGAGTAAGTTACACTGCTTATAATATAAAAACAAAAGTTGGGATACTAGAATTACTTACAAAAGTGAAATAGAGGGAGTGCATATTTAATTTTAGAGGGTATTACATGTATCCCCCCTATTTTTCTCTATAAAATGCAATATTCTCTACCTACTTGCGCTTCTGTAAAGTTTCATGGTCACAGTTGGTTTTCATGCGTCAAAACTACCGAGAGTACTAGGGTTCTCAAACGAGAGTACTTGTGATTTTGTAAAGTTTTATGCTACTTGAGTATGATCACGAATTTTGTTTTTTGGGGTAATGTTATCGTCATTGTAAAACAGGAAAAGCCGCATCGAGATATAGTTGTTGCAGCATGGTAAACTACCTGTATCACGCGAGCAGCCATCGTGTACGTATGGATTGCCTCGATACCCATCATCACATAAGCAATTGTAACCAGGTGGGAGTGAACTGTCCGAGCAACTGCTGTGCCTGCTGACACAGGCAGAGTTGGTCCTGTTAACCAAGGCGCATGTCGGTTGATCCACGATGCTCCACAAAATGCTCGCGTAGACAGTAGTTATGTTGATGCTGTCCCACAGGGAGCTTTGGTTAGGATGCCCTTCAACTCGGAGCTTGGAGTCCCTTTGGAGGACAAACTGGAGCTGCAAGGTGCGAGAACTGGGGATACGGAAAGAGCAACATCCAGTACCGTTGCAGTCCTGCCTCGCAATAGTACTCTCCGTGATTTCCTTGTTAGGGCAGGTAACTGTACAACGCGGCACAGTCGCATTTATGACTTCTTGATCGAGCACGTATACGTCGAAGTCACAGCCGGTGATGTTTAGTCGAGCGTACAATAAGGTGAAAGATCTCTAAACGTTGACACCAGATCTCATGGGGATATAATGTGAATATGAAACGTCAAAACCTGTTATGAGAAAACCACACAAAGTTATACTGAGAATGATTGCAGATGTAATTAAAAGACATAAACATAGTAATCTCAAATCCAAACAAAGGAGAGAACTATTTATTGCTTTCCAGAATTAAAATTTTCAAAAGCATATGCTTTCCAAAATTTATATAAATCCAGAAATTTCAACAAATTGTAGTATCCAAATAGATAAATACATAAATTCGAATTTAAAAAGTAAACATATCACAATAATGGAAACTTTTTAGTTAGGTCAGGCTAATTATATAACACATTCCAACTCAAACAATCTCACCACCCATAAAAAAACCCCCAAAATGATTTAGAAATGGATATGGGCGGAGAAGATAATATCTTAAATACAAAAATCGTGTCCCTATGCATAGATTAGAAACCTTTGTTTTCTTTTTTTTGCACTCTGAGTTATAATGGATTAGACTACAAGAAAGACTCCATATTAAGTGTAATCTTAGAAATTAATTTGTATCTGAGTATACTCTCGAAACTAAAATTTCCGAAAGTATACAATTTAGGAACTGAAAAGTCAGAGAAATTGCAGTGTCCAAAATAAAAAAAATTAATATTGAAAGTTCCTAAGAAAATTATGTTGTTGATTCCAATAATCATAGATTAGAATGCGGAATTAAAAATTTAAACAAGTTGTTGAATCCAAATATAGTTAGAACATTAAAATTAAAATTTTAAGTTTCAATTAAAACTTATAATTCTAATCTAAAATGTACTTTATTATGCAAATGTATATAAAATCTAAATTAAAATAATAGATTTGTGGAGAATTCCCTATTCTTTACAATTCTACATATAAGTCCTACCAGTATCGAATTCATATCTGTGAACGTTTCCACTCCCTAATCCCACTATGATTTTGTATTGCTTTATCAATGGTATTTCTTTTCATCCATGCTGCTTATGGTTTTTCCTATTTCAAATCTAACTTGGGTAAGGATTCGTGCTGTTGGTAGTTTTTATCCTAATCTGGCTTAGGTTCATAGTGCTAAAAAATTTCAATTCTGGTCCTTTTCTAGATAAGAATAAAAGTTTCTATGATATTTCTATGTAGCGCTTTATGGCTATGGGCCTAGTTGAAATGAAGGACTTTGATGGAAATTTTGGAGGAATTGTCCCATTTTCCTTTAAACATATTGCATTCCAAAAGTGCCTTAAAATGTTTTATTTGTTAAGCTAAATATAGGCAGTGAATCATACAGGTTAATGACTTCCGCATTTTAATTCAAGCCTTCTTATTTGGTTCCCGAGTGGATGTCTTTATACAACTTTGTTTTAGAAGAGCCAATGCACAATTTCAACCTATATTTATAACATTTTTTGCCTACCAATATAGCCTACATTTCATAATGTCCTCAATAACTGGAGGATAGTTTTCCAAAAAGAAAAAGAAATTCTATGCAAGAGGATCGGTTGCAGTATTAAACGGTGTTCACCCGTATAAAATATTTGAGCATTAGATGAAGCTGTCATGGTCATTCCATATTTTCATGTGTACTTTCCCATTCTAAAAACTAAACTAACGTCTATTTATAAAACTGTCGAGGGATTAATTTAACTTGGGACAAACTAGAATGGAACTTGTACCGCTGAGACAAGACTACAAGAGGTATCGTGATGAAACCCAAAAAGACTTGGTTGTATTCCCTACCGCTATATGCGACATTGATGTCATCGACGACCTCGGTGACTCTGTCCCTGAGAAAGAGCCTGGGAGTTTGCATGGTGTCGTTGCAGATGAGCTCAAAGTCGGGATGCTGCCGGAAGCAACGGGATGAGCCGATGCCAAAGGGATAGTCGAAGGTCAGATTACCGCAGCTCCTTTGACATCGTGCTGTGAGCGTGGCAGCAGATGCAACGCTCATATTGCCGTTGGAAGCTTGCACCGACACAGTCGCAGTAAACGCGAGTAGGAGCAGAGGGAGTACTGCGTCGAAGAGGCCCATCTCCACCCTTCACAAGTGTATGACACTTCGAAGTTGTAGAGCTTGTGTTGGGAGTGTTTGGGACAAAGTGTAGCACAGGTGTAGATGGTGTAGACCAAGGATTTTTCCTTGAAATAGTTGTGCCGATCTTGCTGCTTTTATAGACTTGTGTGCGGGTGCTGGTTACATATTGAAAAGTTGGGGAACAAACTGTGATACATGCACAACATTTATAACGCTTGGAATTTTGACATCGTATACTAGGTAGCAAGATGCGTATTAAAATAAGCAGTTTCACTACTACATAAAAGGTCATCACAGACGGTTCAAAAACATCATCACAGACGGTTTTGTGAACCGTCTGAATTTATGGGTCGATAATACGAGATCATCACGAGCGGCTTTCGAACCGTCGTGGTGCAAATATCACGACGGTTCTTAACTAAAACCGTCTGTGATAGTTATAATCACAGACGGTTTTTAATTAAGAACCGTCTGTGATTTATAAATAACACAGACAGTTTTTAGTTAAGAACCGTCGGTTATCTATATATATGCTATACATGTACGTGTATATATATTCGCTACTTTCTTAGGATTAAAATTATTTCTTCTCCTAAAGGCTTCTCTCTATCCCAAGAAAAGTATATCTAGGTTCTTTATCGTGCCTTTCTTACTGATGAGCGCATAGCTAAGACTCCCATAGAGTTTAATGTTTATCTTTATCCCACTAATGTTGAGCCTCTTACTGATTCTACTCGTTATTATCATTTTATTGGGAGCCTTGTTTATCTTGATGTCACTCGTCTAGATATTTTGTATCCTGTGCATATCTTGAGTTAGTTTGTTTTTGTTCCCATTCAGCTTCACTATAGTCATCTTCTTCGTGTTCTACAATAGCTTCGTGGAATTATCTTTCATTGTCTTTTTTCCCTCACTCTTGCTCTTTATAGCTCAAGGCATATTCTGATGCCACTTGGGCTAGTGATCCCTCTGATCGCTGGTCTCTCTACTTATTGAGTTTTTCTTGGTGGTTCTCTCATCGTTTGGAAGACTAAAAAGTAGACAGCTGTTTCTCGTTCGAGTGCTGAAGCTAAGTTGCAAGCTATGGCTTTGTTGATCTGCAGTTACGTGGCTACGGTGGTTACTTGAGAATTTTGGTGTTTCTGTTTCTATACCGACTCCTTTTTTGTCTGACAGTATAAGTGTTATTAGCATTGCTAAAGATTCAATGAAGCATGAGCTTACAAAGCATATTGGTATTGATGCTTTCTACATACGGAAACTAGATAGGACTAAATTGTTGCTCTTCAGTATGTGCCTTAATCATAACTTTGCCATTATTCATCCAATAGAAGTGGCTTATTTTGAGTGGCTTATGGCTGAAAAGCATTGTACCTGGCTGAAAAAACATTGTAGCTGACGGTGGTTTATTTGGCGTAATTAAATTTAAAAAAATTTAAAAATAGTAAAAATAAGTTAGCCCATCATAGACAGTACAAACGAATACGAAAAAAAGAACCGACAAAAAAGCTCAAAAAAGATCAAAAACCAAAAAAAGATGTAATTATTAAATAGTAAAAAATAAACCAGAAGTCTAAGCCATTTTGAGCAGGGCCGCATGCAGGGAAGAAAATAGTGAGGGCCAGCTTATTACTTCAATCGCCATTATTTCTACTTTTCATCTTCACAACTCCATTGGAAGTTGGAACTAGGGACTCATGGTCAGTCAACGCGAGATAGTGGAGTTTGAACAGTGACACAGGGAGTGCATCCAAAATAGTCAAAGCAATTTATGAAGGCAAACACGGCCTCTGTGTAGTGTCACAGGTGTATGTCGACATCAGAAATGCCAACCTGCTGCCGGAGCATTGCCATGAAAGGGGGTGTTGAACAGTTGATACATTGCCAGCCCTTGCAAGATCTGTGACTATTCTGCCAATCTGACTGGACCTGAAAGGTAGATTAGAGAGTTTTTGTGAGCTTGATAAACGGCATTTCAACAAACCTACTGTCACTATTATAGAGAAGATCCAGCATTACTCGGACGTAATGAGTTCCCTGCACGCGTAGCGAAGTGTTTATAGATGGACTAAGGTGGTGATTATTTGGGCTTATTTTTGGTGATTTATAGCTGAAAAACATCATGGTGGTTGAAAAACACTTGTGGTGACGGAGGCTTATTTAACATAATTAAATTTAAAAATTAAAAATATAAAAATATGTTAGCCCATTACGTATAGTACAAACAAATACGGAAAAAAGAACCGCAAAAAGCTCAAAAAAACCAAAAGTTCAGAAAAAGACAAAATTTATGAATAGTGAAAAATAAGTTAGATGTGTGAATGAGAACAGGGAAGACATTTGCGAACTAACACATGTTACCCTCCTGATTAAGGCCTCGCTCGTTTCGGCTTCAGCTTCTGGCTTATTTTTCACTATTCATAATTTCGTCTTTTTCTGAATTTTTGGCTTTTTTGAGCTTTTTGCGGTTCTTTTTACCGTATTCGTTTATGTTGTTTGTTATGGACTAACATATTTTTATATTTTTAATTTTTAAATTTAATTATGTTAAATAAGCATCTGTCAGCTACAGTGTTTTTTCAGCTAGCTACAGTGCTTTTCAGCCATAAGCTATCAAAAATAAGCCAAAATGATCACCACCTAAGATCGAAGAACGAAACTCGAATTTGCCGTGTTATCCATAGAGCAAAGAAAAAAAATGAGAATGGCCGGATAATCTTACCAAATTTCACTTTTTACTTTTTGTACAGTTGTAATTCCTTTTCATAATATAATATATATACAGTAGAAACTTTTCCTACTGTTTTCCTTACAAAAAAGCTTGTATAATTTATTTACAAACATTGACGATAACAAACAGCATCCAGTCAAAATCCACCCAACAACAGGACGCCATGTCACCATCGGTTGCACTAGGTGGCCATGTGTGGTATTGGCCTTGCCATGCCATCCATGGAGAGTAACGAGTGTTTGGTCCATGTGCTGAGGCACATTTCTTTTAGGAATTTTAAAGCAGGTATTATTTAGTATTATATTATTTAACCAAGTGAAAGAAAGATAATTTATAAGATAGAATTATTATCACTTCTTGAAATATATTACACATAGTATAAGATGACATGAGAAGAACGTTGGATAAACACACGCTCGTGCAAGCGTATTCGGTCAATTTCGCATGAAAAATCGTGAGACTCGTGGTTTAAATGAGTGACTGCGTCGTGACATAGCACATCTCCTCAAACATTAAATTCACCTTTTACTTTGCTGAGTCGTATATTACCGCAGAGGACAATAAGGTATAAGGTTTCATTGCATCCGAAGGTCTTCTCGACATGCACCAAGAAGAAAGGAGAGTGGGATTTCTGAACTATTGCCACAGAGGACATATGCACAAGATGATAATAAGGTTTCTAGGTAATACATATCTATGCGATCGATCGTTTCGCTGTTTCATCTACGTTCTGCACTACATCAAACATGCGCTGTTTTATGTCATTCATTAAGCCCGATAACACTAGCATATATACTAACAACGAGAATTATATGGCATATATGCCATATATAACAGCGTAAGTGTCAATATATGCCATATATATGGCATATATGCAATATAATTGAGCACAAAGCTCATAATCTGGTGTTATTGGCACCTACTCTGTCATATAATTTTCGCTATTAGCATATATGCTGGCTGCCTTTATATCGTGTTAGCATATATGCTGGCTGCCTCCATGTGATCAAGACATATCGTCGAGGGCATGTGAAACGGGGAATCGCTGGTTGGTTAAAAGGTGTTGTTAGTCAAGGCTTGATAGATATAATATGCCTTGATCACGATATAAAGGCAGCCAGCAACGTACTTCTGTTGGAACCGGACTCTGGTTTTTCACACTGTATACTAGGCAGCCAGCATCGTTCTGGTTTTTCACGCTCGCAGCTCCATTGGAACCGGAGACTCTGGCCTATCTCACCATCTGTTGCACTAGATGGCCATGTGTGATATTGGCACTTGCCATGCCATCCATGGAGGAGTATCGAGTGCTGGGAATGGCACATGAGTTAAGACTTATTTTCTTTAGTAATTTTAAAGTATACATAGATTTTGTTGAATCATGCATTCTTCAACAAAATAATGCATGATTGTTGTTGTATATTGTACCGTTTTCATTTAAGTGCAAAACGCAGGAGTTTTCTGCAAAAGTGTTTAAGTGGGATGGAGTTCTCACCCACCTCCATCCGAGCCACACAATCTAGATCGGACGGTCCACGTCGCCATTAGCACCTTAGCACCGAAATTACCAAGAGCACTAGATATACTCCTATATATATATATATATATATATATATATATATATATATATATATATATATATATATATATATATATATAATAGCAATACATTATAAGTCTTCCTGAGTACACAATGTACTCAACCTTACCTAAATTATTCTTGTTCAGAGAATGAGGAAAGATACATGCCAGACGATGCGTACTTTTCTCCTGGCACCTGGAAATTTGACATAGGTCCTCTAAGGCCTAACTATAGTCGGTTGCCAATGAGCTATAATGACATACTGCTAGTTGCTTTTGCTTATTTACTTGTCTTTCGCTACACTTTACTCTTGATACTCATATTTTAATTGGTCAGTCAGCCCTATGTTGTAAACTTTACTATGCATCACTTATATATCATCTTTTGTTGTAAATTAATTGTATGTGATGTGTGTGTGTATATATATATGTCTTTACTATTATAAAAATAGGAGTTGGTAGTCGTCGATCCGTTCTCCCTCCTCTCTTCTCAGCCATCTGATCAAAGATCATCTGTCCAGATCTGTATGTAGATAGTTCTTCCACTCCTCGTAGAAAAGGTCGGGCCGACGCATAGACCGCCTCCTCCTCTTCTCTTCCCACATCCTCCGCCTCCATAACCACTCCACCTCCATAGCTGCCGCCTCCTTCTCTTCCCAGAACCCTTGCCGCCCTCCTCCTCCTCGACCGCCACCAATTCTATCCCCATACAACAACATCTGGTCACAGTCCCCCAACTTCCCCCAGTAGCATCACATCTCCTCGTCGCCGCCTCCCCAACGCATTTGCCCACCGCCTCCTCTCCCCATTTGCCCACCGCTACCTCTCGACCTCCAACTCCCGCAACCGCCGCCTCCTTCTCCCCCGAAACCTCGTGTCGCGCCTCCTCCTCCTCGGTGCGCCGCCATTTCCTTCCCCAGCGGCGGTCTCGGTCGTAGTCCCCAACTTTCCTTAGGCGCCACCACCAATTCCATCTCCCATCGCCTCTCAACTAGCAAGACGGCGCCGGCGGCAGTGGCCGGTGGATTAGAGAGAATGGTGCTCGATGACAGCGACTACTGGATCAAAGAGAAGAGCACTCGGAGATGGCAGCGGCTTCCTCTTACTACACCCGCCCACGTGGCTCTCCCCAACCGACCAGCGGTCGCTCGCCCAGTGAGCTTCTGTACCTCCTACTGCTCTTCGCTCAGAGCCCATCGCGCTATCTGGCAATTTTGGTCTCCCAAGCTGGTCGTCGAAGTCGCTGTCGTGGTCGAATGGGGGCGTGGTCAAGAGGCCATGGCCGAAGTCGAGGGGCTATGGTCAAAGTTGATGGCGTAGTTGAAGGGGGCCGTGGCCGAAGTCAAAGATCCGTGGTCGAAGTCGAAGCCATGGTCAAAGCGGCCATGCTTGAAGTCGAAAGCTGTGGTAGAAGCCCAAGCCATGGTTGAAGGGGACAATGGTCGAAGGGGGCAGTGGTCGAAGTCGAAGGGCCGTGGGCGAAGTCGATCCGCGGTTAAAGTGGAAGGGCTATGGTTGAAGTTAGGCCGTAGTCGAAGTCGAAGGGTCATGGTCGAAGTCCAAACCATGGTCGAAGGGGTAGTGGTCGAAGTCAAAGGGCCGTGGATAAAGTCGGTCCGTGGTTGAAGTCGAAGGGCCGTAGTCAAAATCGAAGGGTCGTGGTGGAAGTCCAAGCCGTGGTCGAAGGGGATAGTGGTCGAAGGGGTAGTGTCAAAATCGAAGAGCCATGGACGGCTTCTAATTTACGACCATGAGCATTGGTCGATGTGTTTCGACTTACGACCAGGAGGTGTGGTCGATGTCTTCTGACTTATGAATACGAGTGCTGGTTGATGTTTTCCGACTTACGAGCACAAGGTATCCTCGATGGCTTCTGATTTACAACCATGAACGATGGTCGTCGGCTTCCGATGTATGACCATGAGCCATTGTCGAAGGCTCCCGATTTAGGACAACGATCGATCATCGACCACTACCAACTTATGACCACCAGCGATGGTCGATCGCTCCTGACATACGATCACGTGCGATGGTTGACCGCTTCCGACTTACGACGACGAGGTGTGCTCAAGTGCTCCCGACCTACAATCACAAGGTGTTGTCGATATCTTCTGACTTATGACCACGAGGTGTGATTGACGGTTTTCGACTTACTTGACAGATTTAAAAATTTTAGAATATGTTTGTTTGCATATTTTAAAATATTTTACCACCCGTGAGTTTTAAATCATATAGTATGATAAATATGTTTGTATGCATTCGACTAGTGTGTTTGTGTGTGTATATATACATATATGTACATACATACATACATACATACATACATACATATATATATATATATATATATATATATATATATATATATATATATATATATATATATATATATATATATATATATATATATATAGGATGATTGTTTTTTGCACCAGTGCCTAGGCACCTAATTTCTTAGACGTTGAATTGATTTAGATAAAGTGATAGTTGATAGGATACACTTGTTAACGGGTATATCCAATAGCATTGCCATGTGAAAACAGGAATGCAAAATCAATGCCAACGTGAATGGACTGTTTCTGAGCATTTATCTCTGCAAAAGAGTCAACTATCCTCGAGGACCATCTCCTGATTTGGTGGGAGAATCAATACCCAAATCAAAAGATGGACCAGGGTATCAGTTTTGGAGTTTTGGAAGGCTATCAACATGTATCTTAATTAACAGACATGGGTATCTTAAATTGTCAATAGAAATGTATCGGCTGCAGCTGTTCGTTTGTCCATCCGTAGTAATCAAGGGCAAGCTCCAAAACATGAGTATCAACCGTTCTACCGAAGAAGTCATGGAAGAGATGATTCGGTAATTCAATCATTTGTAGTTTCTTTGTCCTGAGAATTCCGGTATCTTTAATTTGTTTTTTTTATTTCATCATGGTCTGAAGCTGACAGAATTTACAACAATAAAAAAGCATCACCAGATCGCATATACGTGCATATATTAGCTATCAGTTTAGTTCCCAAACAATGGCTCCTCAATTCACTCTGTATGCATGATGTGTATATGGTAGCTAATCAGGATTGCTTCCAAACAGCTGCTCCTTAACTCAGTCGGGATTAATTGGCCACTAATTAATGACCCATTCAAATTGACGGGTGGCTTTGCTTTAATGGGTTGGCTTTGTTTTACCCGTTTCATTAGGCACCAGATGAATCACAATCTTCGAGAAAGGATAGACGATAGATCGGAAGGGAGCCTAGGCACGAAGGTGCAGCTTGTAATTTTCCTATATATATATATATAGGGAACGTATCTGGTGCTAATGGGCATTTGGGTGCTAACATGCTAACGTCGCTCTGGATCGTTAGATCTGCCCCTTACAACCTGGATCTTGGTGTTCTTGAGGATTGAGAGGGAGAGGATGGATTGAAAATCTTGTAATCTTTCTTGTTCTAATGTCCATGCGTATCGGGTCTCTTTTGTTTTATTTTCTCTCCATGAATCAATATGAGAATAACAGTACTTGAGAAGCATTTGATTTCAGTTTTTATTTAAGTCTATTCTGTGGAGAGGGTATGTCAGGTTCTTTGTTTCTTGTCTTGTGATTTGGGTTCTTGATTCAAAGAGTCTAGCTTGTTGTTGCTCAGAATGGGGATTTGTTCTCAAGATCCTCCAGGTTCTGTTCTTAGCAGAAAATACTTTCTTGCTTGTCTGCTCGAGATTGGTCCTGCAGAATATTTGTGCTAGCCTTATATTTTCTTGATTCAAAGACATCTCCCTGTTATGGCCGAAAGTATCTTGAACAAAAGTTGTGAGAATCTGTAAGTTATTCCTTTTTGTTTCCTTCTTGGTTCAGCATTATTTTTCAGGGTTTCCTGATCTCTCTTCATCCCGTTTGGTTCTTGCTTGCACTTTCTGGTTTCTGAAACCGAGATGTTATTTAATTTGAAAACAATATCAATGGACTTGAGAAGAACAAGCAATCACTACAATCTCGGTGTTCTTGGTTGTTGTCTCGAACTTCTTGTCTGAGATGACTCCACAGCAGTTGTTTTCTTTTCCTCTCCATGTGTTGTGTCTTCTCTCTTTTGGTATTTTTGCTTTGTGCTTTAGTTGTTGAGGAGGAGATGAGAAGGGCACCATCTTTGTGAGTTTATCTCTAGGGCGTATGTGTTCTTGGATGTTTTGATCTGTTGAAACTCACAATAGAATCCTTCTTGTCTTAGGTTCTTGGCTTGAAATGATATGGTGATCTATCACTTTATGCTATGGTCTTTGTTCTTTTCTAATTGATGATCTTCTTTGTTCTTGCCAGCCGAACTAAAATTTGAGTCTTGCTATTCTGAGAGGGAGAGCAAGCGCTTGATCATTTCTCTACTCCTTCAGACTGCAGACTTCTTTTCTTTTTCAGCCAAGAATGCATTCAGTTTGTACTTGCTGTTTGGATTATTTTCTTGGCCATTTGATCCGAAAAGGAGCGTGAAAAATCATCACAAGATCAAGCAATCTTCTTGTTTTCGATTCGCTGCAGTTTTCTCCAGTCTGCATCTATTTTCGTTAGAGTAACTATTGTGCCGTCTTTTGGTAAGTTCCGAACAGAACAGTCATTCAGTCTGTGCTCAAATTTCGGTTGATGTGTCATTTTGGCGGCATTCTTGATCTTCAACCATGTTAATTCCTACTGCTCTGAAGACTATTACTTGTTAACTCTATCCGACTGCCAGTTCAAAGATAGCCAAGTTCTTAGAGTTAATGCTGTGCAGTTCGGCAGCTAGACTGCACTGCAATTTTTCCTTTTTGTCTCAGTTTTCAGCACTTGACCGCATGCGATCTTTCCTTTTTGTCTCGGTTTGACACTAGTTCACATCTTTTCTCTGCACAATCTGCTCATCCTTCTTTCTTCCTTTTAGCCTTTTCTCTTTCTATTTTGGTTCGACTTCTTGGCAGTAAAAGCGATCCTCTTGTTGGCGCTATTCCTCCTTTATTTGCTGCAGTTTTCAGCTGCCTTCAGTGCACGACAATGAAACTTTGGGACAGCAGTTTATGTTCAGACTCTTGGATGTTTTGATCAGCGAACTTGCAGTTTATGTTGACTGTTTTGGACAGCAAGTTCTCTCAGTACTTTTGCCAATCTAATTGCAATTTCCTGAACAGTTTGGATCGTCTTCTTTGTAGCTATTATAGCTATCAGAGAAGCCAAGATCTTTGTGAATTCTTTGGCACCATTCACCCCCCTCCCGCCCTGTTGCCATTTCCGGTCCTACAATTGGTATCAGAGCCGGTTAACTCTTCCTTGTAGATCTTAACCGGTCCCTTGAGCATGGCAACTAGTAGGGAATCTTGTGAGCTTTCCTTTGCATCTTGTTGGGGGTGTTTTTGCCAATGATGTCCTTTGTGACAAGAGGCTTGTTTTCGGCGAGAGCGTGATTTTATTTGCAAAAACCACAAGTGTGAGCTTTGTGGTACATTCTGTCCCGATTGGTTGCTCAAGTGTCAGGAAGGAGAAAGTTTTGGAGAACACACGGATGATGATAAGAAGGACGAACGACGACTCATCATGAGCAAGGTAAAATCTTAATGTGACCTTGGCCTTGTCCAAGATGAAGATACTTACTCTTAGGGAGAATGTGAGATGCCTAGATGATAAATTGCTAGATTAATTTTGCTAGGTGGAAATCTCATTTATCATGTGTAGGTTGTGAGTCTAGTTCTGTAGATAGCATAAATTTAATTTCTCTACTTGCTTGTTAAAATTTGAAAATGAGAAACTAAAATTGATTCACTGCACATATGTAGAGGAGCTTGAGTCTGCTAGGGCTGAGATTAGAAGGCTATATTTTTCTGTTCTAGCTTCTCTTGTTTTATGTTTGTACTAGCCATGTTGCTCTTATTGATCCAATTTGTTTGCATTTCCTTCCCTGGTTTATAGTGTGATTCTGTAAGGGATGGTGTAAATGCTTTGAGGAGAGAGCACGATGATATGAGTGCTGCAACTTGTGACTTAGTCTCCTCTGTTCTTTTGGATTAGGAGCCGTTTGTAGTGAGCATAAATCTTTCTGTTTCATATCCTTTGCTTCTACTTTGGCTAGTGCATTTCTTGTTGGCTCTTGCCGTGAGATCCAAGGTACTTCTCTTTAAGCAAGAATGGTGCTTTGTCCTTTTGGATCTTGTCTCATAGTAGACGCTTGCACCATTGCTCATTTTTGTGAGAAGGATAGACATCATTGGCTCATTGGCATCGTGGACTTGTTTCGTGTGTTTTCTTGTTTTTGTCCACGTACTGTCTCGAGGAGGAATTTCCGCCGTTTCTCAAATGATGGACCTCGTTCGCCTAAACGAGGTGTACATCTACGGCAAAGAGAAGTTGTGAGTTTCTTTGGTGCTTTTGTTGGTTCTCTTCTTGGTGCTTTCAAGTTAGGTATTCATCGCTTCTTCGGAGTTGGGACTCGTTTCACTTGTCGAGTTGTCCACTTGCGGTGTGCCTCTAGGATCGATTTTCTTGCATGAACCATCTATTGCATCATGTTAACTTGCATACTTCTAGTGTGAATGTGTCAAGTCTTGGGTTCCCAAGTACATGCTTACTAACCCTTCGGGATCCAAGACTTGGACACATTATTCTTGTAGGTGTCAAGACGCAGGATGAAGAACATGGATTTGATTGGGTTCTAATCTTTTCCTGTACACGTGATTAGAACAATTGTTGGTTCTTCACTACTTCATGGCCTTCAAGAGGCATATGCTTTCACTGGTTGCGTCTCCACCTACTTTGTGAGCGATTCTATACCCTCATGCTCTAATATTCATGATAGTCTTAATTAGCATGTTGCGCGTGTCTTTGTGCTCACTTGTACCATATTGGCATTATTTTCTTTCGATACCTTCCTGTCATGCCTTTATGTGTATGTTGCTTAAGTATCCTTGTACCTGGTTATAAATGTTAGTTAATTGGATGCTTAAGCTTTGACCTGACTTCACGAGCTGAGTAGAATGTGCATATTAGAAGTCAAGTATCATCATGACCTTGTGCCTTGTAGTATCCATCATGGTTTATTGATTATATCTTGCTCCTTATGTCCATTCACCATTATTTATCCATGTTAGCATGCTTTTCCATGATTTTGTTCTGTCATGGTGTTTGCTTAAGTATGGACATTATGAGCTTGATTAATATCTTGGATAGTTATCTATGTCATGATGTTATGTTTATTCATGCCTTCTTATCTTTACTTGTGTACATGCTTATATCCATGCTAGCATATGTTTCTGTGACTTTTCCTTGTCACCTGCTATGTGTATGGTTATGATCCATTGAGAAACATGTATACCTTGATCTTATTCGTTTGTGGCATGAAATAAATTGTATGACATCTTGGTAGCATTAGTCTGTGCTTATGCTTAGATATCATGAGTTCTGTGGTTCGGTTACAAGCTTTTTCTAGTATTGGGTGGCACTAGGCTTGGTGTTCTAGATGCTTTTGATGAGGGCTAGATTAAGCTTGTGTGGATATGTGTTCTCATGTGTTCTTCGACATTAGTACTTGTGTTTCTACTATTGTTGTCATTTGTCATAGTACTGGTTCCATGTTGTATATCATTTACCCAACTAGGACACCGATCGTCGATGTTTGAAATATAGGTTGTGCATGTGAGGGGAGACTGGTACGACCACTCGACGTGGTACCCGGTTCGACTACGACCACGTCCTGGACTCGTATTCGATCTCGGCCAAGGCAACACTCATACTCGATCAGGTATGCGATCACGACTCTCCACCGAGCGACCGTGAGAGAGGTTTGCTCCCTTGCGATCTTCAGTACTTTGCTTCCCATCACTTAGCTTAGCATTGGTTATTTATTCTAGTGGTAGGAAGGGTCTGATTGGATAGATGAGAGCCATCTCTAGGTGATATTGTCTCAGTCACACCTCTCATCCAAATAGTTCTCTAGGATTATTTACTACCTAGTCTGGGCTTTGGTTCTCTAGGTTTATCTTCTGCCTAGCTTGAACTTTTTTCTTGCCCACTAGAGTCATGTGAGTTGACATAGTGTATCTTTGCTCCGTGGTATGAGGTTATAGGCTAGAGACCATGAGGATAGAGTGTGTTTGAGAATCACCTCCTTGAGTTAGAACCTTCCCTTTCTGGATTTTGTGCCAAATTTTTTGGTTCTTCTCAATTTGCCTTCTCTAGGGGGAGTTGGAGTCCTTCTATCGGTTTGGGCTATTTTTCAGGGAGAGTTCACCTCTTGTGCATTCATTTGTAGTTTGTTGCATAATATTCACATGAATGCCGGTACAGATTTTGGAGCCCTAACTATTATCTTTATGTGACATGATATCATGTTTTATATCTTACCATTTATTGTGATAGCTTGGTTTATCATGCTCTTCTATGTGTTGCTTTGCTCTTGCCATACTAGCTTAATTAAATATGAACAATTTGAATTAAATCTTGTCCTGTTCAATCTTGTGACTAGTCTGGCTTTAGAGATCCTCTCCTGATTCATGCCATGTCGAATAGTACTCTAGTTTGTGGAGAGTGACCACCAGTTGGCTTTTATCTGTGCCAAGCCTTTGGATAGATCTAGGTTTTCAGCCTTGTGGGGAGAGCTTGGGGTGGTCTGTCCCTATGGACTGTTGTGAGGGGGAGCTGTGTGTTTCATGTCTTATCCTATTTATTATGCTCTTACTCCTTTCTGTTGCATATCATGGGATGCATTTGGGTTAGTCCTTCTAGCATAGGCTAGAGTGGTTGTCGTGCGTAGCTGCTTAGATTGTTTTCTCTCATCTTATGCTTTTAGGTTGCTGCTTCTAGTTGCTTCTCTTCTCACTAGGTTGAGTTCACTCACTTCTTGCGATCTAGCAAGGGTCGGGTCACCCTTGGGTAGACAGGGAACGTGTTTACTCCC
This sequence comes from Bonia amplexicaulis, assembly GCA_036346245.1. Classification (NCBI taxonomy): domain Eukaryota; kingdom Viridiplantae; phylum Streptophyta; class Magnoliopsida; order Poales; family Poaceae; genus Bonia; species Bonia amplexicaulis. The sequence continues at coordinate 49,130 of JAYGGG010000284.1, read as the reverse complement.
TAGTGTGTTAGTAGACCAACTATTAGTCCTAGATCCATATGGGGTAGATGAGAGCCAGTCTGAGCCATAGTCTTCTCTACATCTTATATGCTCTAAGGACTGCCTTTTATTTTTCTTGCCAGCTTCTCGATTTTATTGCTTTGGTTCAGGGGTAGTTCATTTGGGAGCTTCTGGAGCTTAATATTGACACAAGTCAACTTGAACTAAAAGTTGCATCACATGTTGAGGGGGAGCTGGATTTTCTGCATTGCATTCTGCATTGTAATATAACTACATTGAGCCTTGATTATTATCCTGTTATGACATGCTTAAAATGCTTTACACCTTGCCATGACTTGTGATTATTTGCTACATTTATCATGACTTCATATGTGTAAACTAGCTTTTGCCATGATAAGTTAATTTAACTTGCACAAATTAAACTAAAACTTGTCATGTTAGCACTCGAGATTAGTCTTTCTTGAGCTATCCTTTTATGATCCATGCCATGTCTAGTAGGCTGAGTTGAGCGTTGAATCTCTATTGAGCCTTAGTTTGAGCTGTTTTAGTCTCTTGATGATGCATAAGTTTAAGTACAATTTGTTAAAAAGCAAAAAGATCTCTTTTGTGCGAAAAAACTGATTTCACCAATTCTTTCTCATGAGACGGCTTGCCATTGCACTAGGCATGAACTCAGGGGGAGTTTTGGATGACCTAGACTATCTTCTTAAGCTTCTTGCTTGGAGTAATCGCATAAGGCTTGAGATCTAGCACATGATAAAAATATTGGTTGGAAACGACTAAGTTTCAAAAGAAAAATATCATTTATGCTCAATTTGCTTAAGCTACTAAAAGAACCGAGTACTTGAACAAATGTTTATTCTTGAGCATAATAGCACTCTATTTGGACTCAATATTAGCTTCTTGGTTCCGCTTAGCTTATTGACATGGCCTGCATCATCCTTAGATATCTCTAGCTAGACTTTGCTTATTGATGACTTGACATGCTCACAAAATGCTTTACACTTCAGTTCGTCATCTATTTGTGCTAGCTAGCTTATACATATCCTGTCATGATCTAGATAGCATTCTATTGAGTTATGGCTTGATGTAATTCTTAATGGTCATTTTGGATAATTCTCATGGCTCTAAATGCTTGGAATAATCAAACTTCAGCCATTTTATCCTTTTTCATGACTTATTCTCCTTCTTGCATCCTTGATGTGTTTATTGCCAAAAGAGGGAGAATATTGGAGAAAAAGTCTTTTGGGATCTTTCTAGAGCTTTGGAGAACAATTTGCTCTTTCTTGAGTTGCTCTAGTGATCCCTTCTGTCGACATGGTCATTAGCTTCATTTCCTCCTTTGGACCATGTTGGATTCTTCAATCTCAACTTCATGCTTTTTCTGGGTTTGTCAATATACTCATCAAGGGGGAGATTGAGAGACCATGTGGAGGTCATCCCGTGTGTATGATGAGTAATTGACATCGGTTTACGAAAGTCGAGTTTGAGTTGGTTGGTTCGGACCATGTCGTTGCGCGGTGCAAACGGCTTCGGTCGGACTTGGTCGATTGCGGTCGGGAGTGCTTAGGACGTTTGTTTTCTTTCTCGATCGGTCGATTTAGGTATTTCATGTGTGAGCACCTTTCATTGTGGTTAATGATGATTATCTTTGTTCGATGCGGTGCTATGTGATGGTTTGCTTGTGCGTGTGGATGTAGGACTTGAGCTAGGTCATGGTGAGGCGTGGGAGGACCGGGACTAGACACAGGAGGTGTTGAGGTCCGACGGTCGGAGACGCCAAAGATGATCGAGGTCTTGAGGTGGTTGCAGTCGGGAGGCGAGGCCGGGCTGAGCCGTGGTTTAAAGTTTCGTTTTTGAAAAAATCTCGGAGGGCGGCGAGATGAACGAAAGACCGAAATTTCGTTCATTTCGTTCAAAATTCGGACGAAAAATTTAAATGTTATTTGAATTTTAAACCTTAAAAGTGAGGATAAATAGCAAGTAAAGTGAATGTTTTAACGCGAGCTGTGCTTCGGTCTGGTGGTGGGGCGGCATCCTTTGGAAGGAGACGTCGCGTGTTCGATTCCCGGTCGGCTTCCTTTCATTTTTGCTTGCCAGAACTGACGTGGGCCCCACATGTCAGATTGGACCTCCGTAAAATCACGAAAAATGGGCATTGGGCGTGGGAATCGATCCCAGGACCTGTGAATCCAGTGTGGTGGGGCTTTGCCGTTGGGCTAGAAGGGCTATTGTGATTCAGTACGGGATTTTATGATGTTTTAACCCTTCATAATATGAACTTAAACGAAAATATTTAGCCGAAATATTTTTTTCTCGTTGGGTAGCGAAACAAACGAAAATTCCGAAATTTCGGCGAAATTTCGCCGAAATTGTGAACCCTGGCTGGAGCTACCGGAGGTGGACACGACGGGCAACGGCGAATGGATCGGGACTAGACTCAGGGAGGAGTCGAGGTTCAGACGGTCGGATACCAGTTGCGGTCATGTGCGACGGAACAGGCGGGACTAGACTCGGGAGGAGTCGGAGGTCCGATCGGTCGGAGTTAGGTGCGGTCATGCGTGAGCGACAAGGCGCGAAGCTTCCGGAAGGTGCGGAGGGCGAATCGGTAATTTCACGAGGTTGCACAAGCGGGAGACGGCTCCGTTAGGGTTTAGCCGGCGTAACGGGTTGGAGACCCGTTAGCCAAGGGCTATAAATAGGTGTTGGGGGCTGCATACCCCTTTGAGGGTTTTTGTGCATTTTCTCTCCATTTTGTGTGTGTTCCTCCCAAGAAGCATGTGAGGCTCTTGGTGTTCTTGAGGATTGAGAGGGAGAGGATTGATTGAAAATCTTGTAATCTTTCTTGTTCTAATGTCCATGCGTATCGGGACTCTTTTGTTTTATTTTTTCTCCATGAATCAATATGAGAATAACAGTACTTGAGAAGCATTTGATTTCGGTTTTATTTAAGTCTATTCGTGGAGAGGGTATGTCAGGTTCTTTGTTTCTTGTCTTGTGATTTGAGTTCTTGATTCAAGGAGTCTAGCTTGTTGTTGCTCAGAATGGGGATTTGTTCTCAAGATCCTCCGAGTTACATTCTTAGCGGAAAATACTTTCTTGCTTGTCTGCTCGAGATTGGTCCTGCAGAATATTTGTGCTAGCCTTATATTTTCTTGATCCAAAGACATCTCTCTGTTATGGCCGAAAGTATCTTGAACAAAAGTTGTGAGAATCTGTAAGTTATTCCTTTTTGTTTCCTTCTTGGTTCAGCATTATTTTTCAGGGTTTCCTGATCTCTCTTCATCCCGTTTGGTTCTTGCTTGCACTTTCTGGTTTCTGAAACCGAGATGTTATTTAATTTGAAAACAATATCAATGGACTTGAGAAGAACAAGCAATCACTACAATCTCGGTGTTCTTGGTTGTTGTCTGAACTTACTGTACAGACAGCTCCCTGGCAGGCTGTTTTTCTTTTCCTCTCCATGTGTTGTGTCTTCTCTCTTTTGGTATTTTTGCTTTGTGCTTTAGTTGTTGAGGAGGAGATGAGAAGAGGGCACCATGCTGTGAGTTTATCTCTAGGGCGTATGTGTTCTTGGATGTTTTGATCTGTTGAAACTCACAATAGAATCCTTCTTGTCTTAGGTTCTTGGCTTGAAATGATATGGTGATCTATCACTTTATGCTATGGTCTTTGTTCTTTTCTAATTGATGATCTTCTTTGTTCTTGCCAAATAGAACTAAAATTTGAGTCTTGCTATTACGAGAGGAGAGCAAGCGCTTGATCATTCTCTACTCCTTGATCGCAGACTTCTTTTCTTTTCACCAAGAATGCATTCAGTTTGTACTTCTTGTTTGGATTATTTTCTTGGCCATTTGATCCGAAAAGGAGCGTGAAAATCGATCACAAGATCAACAATCTTCTTTGTTTTCGATTCGCTGCGGTTTTCTCGATGCGCATCTATTTTCGTTAGAGTAACTATTGTGCCGTCTTTTGGTAAGTTCGAGCAAGCGGTCATTGATCGTGCTCAAATTTCGGTTGATGTGTCTGTTTTCGGCAGCAGTTCTTCAGTCTTCAACCATGTTAATTCCTACTGCTCTGAAGACTATTACTTGTTATGTTATAGTCTATAAGAGGAGACCACGGGCTTAACTACTAGCAGCCCTGATGAGGTTTCCACCTAATAGTCGGTTTCCAAATAGGATTCGGCTTACAAATAAGATTCGGTTTGAATCCTATTAAGAGTAGGAGTCGATTCGGTGTAATAGACCTTATATATAGGCTTGTAACCTCATAAGAGAGGCATCAAGGAAGAAATAAGAATATAGTAGTTTAGTATTACCTCTATTCTTCTCGACTTGTACTGCTGGCGTCTTGATTCGGAAGCCGGCAATCGCCGGGACAGACTCCAGCACCGCTACGACCTAAGATCCAGAGGTCGTAACAACTTGGTATCAGGTATGCCCGGTTCCGAGTCCAGCGAGGAAGCCAACTCGGTTACTGCAATGTTTAAAGCACTTCAGGAGCAGATGGCTGGAATCGTGCAGCAAAACGCCGAGATCAAGACCAAACTGGCGGATCTGACGAGACACAGCATCACCACCGACGCCAAGTTCGCCGCATTAGAATCTGGGGGCGTTCTGCCCGTCTCGGCATCAGGAATTCCGTCAATACCACCAGGGGCCATCCCATCTACACATATCACTTCATCTGCTCCGCCGGCGGACTCCTTCACCATCGGCTATGGACCGCGGTTCCACATCGTGAAGAGTTCGCCAACCATCACACCAACCGCAAACCACCCGCCATACCACAAATTTTTCACACGATCGTATCCACCCCGTCACCATGCCTCCGCGCCACCACCTGCGCCACAACTCATACCATACCGCACCACGCTACCACAAATTGAATTTCCCAACTTTTGATGGTCTAGCAGATCCCCTGCCTTGGTTAAACCGCTGTGAGCAATTTTTCCACGGACAACGCACCGAAGAAGGAGATAAAGTCTGGCTCGCGTCATACCATCTCACCGGGATTGCCCAAGAATGGTATTTTCGGCTTGAGCGAGGCGATGGCCAACGATGCAGGGACAATTCAAGGAACTCGTCACATGAGGTTTGGACCACCACTCCGGAGTAATCCATTGGGCGAATTAACTCGATTACAGCAAACCGGGTCCGTGAGTGAGTATCAGACCAAGTTCTTGACTCTCCTTTGCCGCGCCGATAGGTTATTGCCGCTGCAACAAGTTCAGATATTCACGGCGGGACTCAGGGAGCCTCTCCGCACAGATGTCGAACTACAACAACCTGGTAACTTGCAGGTGGCCATGAGCTTGGCTCGCGCCTCGGCGGCGCTCACAAACGGTCACCGGCGATCTTACAATACACACAAGGCCGGGCGACATCCACGGCGATTGAGCGCACCGGCATCATCGGGGCGGGCCAAGAGATCATACCACGACCCACGGCACGGGCATCGCCCTACAAAACCGTTCGACGCCTAACACCAACGGAGTTAGCAGATCGTCGTGCAAAGGGGTTGTGCTACAATTGCGACGACAAGTTCCAAGCTGGACATCGCTGCAAACAGCCTTTTCTCACATATATTGACATGAATGAAGAAAGTGAGTTCGGGGAGAAGCGGCGAGCGCATGCACTAGAACCGGCAGACCCAACTCCAGAGATATCCCTTCATGCAGTCACAGGAATCTCCACCGAGGAACCATGCATTGGCGATGACAATTGGCAATCAGCAGTTCGTCGCCCTCGTCGACTCCGGGTCCACGCATAATTTCGTCAGTGCACGAGTAGTCCAGGCAGCTGCCCTGCAGCTACGCTCTTGCCATAACCTCCAGGTCAAAATAGCCAACGGTGACCAGCTGGCCTGCGCGGGAGTTTGCAATAAACTACAGCTCCAGATCCAGCAGACACCTTTCACCATGCCGGCTTATGCAATTCCGTTGGACGGATTCGATATGGTGCTAGGAGTCCACTGGCTAAAGACACTAGGTCCTATTCTCTGGGACTTTGATGACTTGACAATGGCATTCTGGTTAGAAGGCAGGAGAATACAATGGCAGGGTCTCTCCAAGACACGGCCCATGCAAGTATTGCTGCAGACAGGTCATGATCTGCTACAACCATTACTAGAGGAATTCAAGGATCTATTTACAGAACCCACTGGACTACCTCCATCCCGACTTCAGGATCATCGGATTCACTTAAGATCGGGAGCCTCTCCTGTTTCAGTCCGACCATATCGCTACCCGCATCATCAGAAGGACGAACTGGAGCGACAGTGCAGCGACATGCTCACTCGGGGCATTATTCGGCGCAGCCATTCTAGTTTTTCATCACCAGTTCTATTGGTCAAGAAGCACGACAATACATGGCGCTTCTGTGTAGATTATCGTGCCCTCAACGAATTAACAATCAAGGACAAGTTCCCTATTCCGGTGGTTGAGGAACTCTTGGACGAATTACAAGGTGCTCGGTTTTTTACGAAATTGGACCTTCGCTCGGGTTATCACCAAGTCCGTATGCACCCTGACGACGTTTTCAAAACGGCGTTCCGCACTCATGAAGGCCTTTTTGAGTTCTTGGTGATGCCGTTCGGATTGACTAACGCCCCGGCCACATTCCAGGCACTAATGCAGGAGGTTCTCCGACCGTATTTACGACACTTTGTCTTAGTCTTTTTCGACGACATATTAATCTATAGCCCAACCTGGACCGAGCACTTACAGCACATCCGCATGGTCTTCCTGCTCATTCGTCAGCATGAACTGTTCCTTAAAGAAACAAAATGCTCATTTGGTCTATCTTCGGTTTCCTACCTGGGCCATGTTATCTCCGAAGGTGGGGTTGCCATGGATCAAACTAAAGTACAAGCAATCTCCGATTGGCCGCAACCGAAGACAATCAAAGCTCTACGTGGATTCCTGGGTCTTGCGGGATACTATCGCAAGTTCATCAAAGATTTCGGCAAAATAGCAGTTCCCCTTACCAACCTCTTGAAGAAAGAAGCATTTGGGTGGTCTTCTTTGCTCAACAAGCCTTTGAAGCTCTCAAATCGGCTTTAACAATGTTGATTACTCCACATGCAGTTGTGGCAACTTCATTGTCGAATGTGATGCGTCCGGCACCGGAGTTGGGGCTGTTCTCCATCAAGGCTCGGGTCCAATTGCATTCTTCAGTAGACCCGTTGTCCCTCGCCACACCAAACTACCGGCTTACGAGCGCGAATTGATCGGTCTTGTCCAAGCGGTCCGTCATTGGAGACCATATTTGTGGGGCCGCAATTTCCTTATCCGCACAGACCATTATAGCCTCAAATACCTGTTGGATCAAAGATTGTCCACAATTCCCCAACACCATTGGGCGAGTAAACTTTTCGGGTATGACTTCACGGTCGAATTCCGGCCAGGCCGCCTCAACACAGTCGCAGATGCCTTGTCTCGCCGTGATTACGCCACCGGCTGTATCATGGCTATTTCCTCTCCAGCTTTCGCACTTTTTCCAGAATTGCGCAATGCCGTCTTGACTGACCCCGTCTTACAACAGCTGCGGACTGAGATTGAGGAAGGCAAGTTGGGACCTCCATGGTCCGTCAGCGACGGCTTGATTTTTCATGCCGGTCGGGTGTATGTGCCTCCAGCATCACCATCCCTCCAGTCCGTCCTCCTCTCGGCTCACGCAGCTCATGAAGGCATCCAAAAAACCTTGTGCCGACTACGCCAAGACTTTTATGTGCCAACAGCTAAACGCGTGGTCCAAGACTTTGTGCGAAACTGCATGGTCTGCCAACGCAACAAAGTGGAACATTTACATCCCGCAGGTCTTCTCCAATCGCTTGATGTTCCACAACAACCTTGGTCTGATATTGCAATGGACTTCATCGAAGGACTTCCACGTGTTCATGGTAAAAGCGGTCATTACATGGGTCATCGACCGTTTCTCCAAATACGCACATTTTATTCCCTTAAGCCATCCCTACTCGGCTACAACAGTTGCTCGAATTTTCTTTGATGAAATTGTCCGCCTCCACGGCATACCTTCTTCAATTGTCAGTGACCGGGACCCGGTTTTCACAAGCAACTTTTGGCAAGACCTATTTCGCCTAGCCGGGATCCGGCTACATCTCAGCTCAGCTTATCATCCGCAATCCGATGGCCAGACCGAAGCAGTAAACAAGGTCATAGCCATGTATTTGCGTTGTTTAACGGGTGATCGGCCTCGCCAATGGTTGGAATGGCTACCATGGGCCGAGTATTGCTATAACACATCCTTCCATTCAGCACTTAGGGACACTCCCTTTAAGGTGGTTTACGGCCGAGATCCACCTTCGTTGCGATCTTATGAGAAAGGGGAAGCAACCGTGCAAGCGGTAGAAGCCTCCTTGTTGGCACGCGATCAATTCCTACGGGACATTCGGGAACGTCTTCTTCAAGCTCAAGCATACGCCAAAAAGCAATACGACCGTAACCATCGTGACATTTCCTTTGAAGTGGGAGACTTGGTCTGGTTACGGCTACTTCATCGCCCAGCTGCGTCTTTGGGAATTCCCGTCGGCGGCAAGTTGGGGCCTAAATACTTTGGACCCTATAAAATCCTTGCCCGCATTGGGACAGTTGCATACCGTTTGGACTTACCACCGACTGCCAAAATTCATGATGTCTTCCATGTTGGACTATTGAAAAAGTTTCAAGGTGAACCACCTTCCACTCCACCACCCTTACCACCACTACAGCAAGGACGTGTTCTGCCTACACCATCGCGAGTTTTGAAATCAGCCATCCGACAAGGCCACCATCAGATTCTAATTCAATGGGATGGTACTGATGTTGCCGATGCCTCTTGGGTGCCGTTATCACAATTTCAAGACAGCTATCCAGATTTTCAGCTCGAGGACGAGTTGCTCATGAGGAGGGAGAGATGTTATAGTCTATAAGAGGAGACCACGGGCTTAACTACTAGCAGCCACGATGAGGTTTCCACCTAATAGTCGGTTTCCAAATAGGATTCGACTTACAAATAAGATTGGTTTGAAATCCTATTAAGAGTAGGAGTCGATTCGGTGTAATAGACCTTATATAGGCTTGTAACCTCATAAGAGGGCATCAAGGAAGAAATAAGAATATAGTAGTTTAGTATTACCTCTATTCTTCTCGACTTGTACTGTGGCGTCTTGATTCGGGGAAGCGGCAATCGCGGGGCAGAGACTCCAAAGACCGCTTCGACCTAAGATCCGAGGTCGTAACATGTTAACTCTATCCGACTGCCAGTTCAAAGATAGCCAAGTTCTTAGAGTTAATCTTTGTGCGGTTGGCACTAGACGCCTGCAATTTTCCTTTGTCTCGGTTTTCGGCTAGACTAGGCTGCGATCTTTCCTTTTTGTCTCGGTTTGGCAGACTAGTTCACATCTTTTACGCAGCCAATCTGCTCATCCTTCTTTCTTCCTTTTAGCCTTTTCTCTTTCTATTTTGGTTCACTTCTTGGCGAAAAGCGGTCCTCTTGTTGGCGCTATTCCTCCTTTATTTGTGCATTTTCACCGCCTTGATGCGACAATGAAACTTTGGGACAGCAGTTTATGTTCAGACTCTTGGATGTTTTGATCAGCGAACTTGCAGTTTATGTTGGCTGTTTTGGACAGCAAGTTCTCTCAGTACTTTTGCCAATCTAATTGCAATTTCCTGAACAGTTTGGATCGTCTTCTTTGTAGCTATTATAGATATCAGAGAAGCCGAGTTCTTCGTGAATTCTTTGGGGGCGAGTTTTTAAGGCACCATTCACCCCCCTCCCCCTCTGTTGCCATTTCCGGTCCTACAAAACCTTTGTTATATGAGTTTGGTGGCGCATTACAGTGATTCTAATTGGGCTATGCAATGCCGTGCGCTAAACTTTGTTGTGTTGGATCCTCCACACACCGGGATAGTGATAGCTCAGGCAGTCTTTGAGTGTATAACTGCATGGAAAATAGAAGACAAGATTATGACGATTACTCTTAACAATGCTGCCTACAATGATGTTGCTGCTAGGAGTTTGATAGCCAAGTTCATTGCTAGGGGATCAGAAAACTTTGTTCCGAAATATTTTCATGTTCGTTGTTGTTCTCATGTAGTAAACTTGGTAGTGAATGATGGCATGGCACCATTGGAAACTTTGATTAGCAAACTTAGGGAATCTATCAAGTACATGAAGAAGTCTCCATCACGTATGTACAAATTCTTAGAAATCTGTAGATCCATTGCTTTGGAAGTTGGAGAGGGCTTAAAGTTGGACGTGTCAACAAGGTGGAGTTCAACATATAGAATGTTGTCCGCTTGCATTGCATACAAGGATGCATTAATCTGCTATGCTGATTCCGATGCTAATTACAAGTGGCAGCCTTCGAATGAAGAATGGGCATTATACAACAAAATTCAACCAATATTGAAAGCATTGGCTGAGGTAACTACTGCATTTTCAGGTTCTCTTTACCCAACAGCTAATGTTTTCTATCCTTACATAGTGAATGTTAAGATTGCATTGAGGGCTGCATGCATTTCTACTGATGAACATGTCAAGCGTATGGGTTCAGCAATGATAGACAAGTTTGACAAGTATTGGGCTGAAAAAAATAATGTTATGGTTATTGCTACTATCCTTGATCCTAGGTTTAAGATGAGGTTTGTTAGTTGGTGTTTTACACAAATATTTGACTCCTCCAAAGCCATTCTTGAGGAGATTGAAATCCGTCTTAGAGTTGTTTGATCTGTATGCCACATATGAGATGCGACATCGGCACACCAAAGTCGCCAATAGCGGGGCGAGTCCTCTTCAACCATAGAAATCGGTACCTCATTGGCCTTAGTTTCAAGTGAGTTTCAGACATTTCTGTGATCTACTTCTACGGAACCATCTAAATCAGAATTACTCATCTATCTGGATGAACCAAATCATCCTTTAGTAGACACAAGTTTCAAATTGCTAGATTGGTGGAGGTTGAATGCTCATAGGTTCCCGGTAGTGTCCAATATGGCAAAGAAATTCTTAACTATACACTAGCACCGTATCTTGAATCTACCTTTAGTCTTTGGCGGTAGAGTTCTTGATGATTATCGTAGTGCATTGCGCCCGCTATGGTTGAGGCACTAATATGTGCTTCTAGGTGGATCTGAGGTTTGCACAATGACATGATACCTCAATGTTTGTGGTATGTTGTTCCACACTAACTCATTTAATAATATTTTTTGTTACTATTGAGTCTAACTCGATTTTCTATTGCAAGAACAAGATGATGAGAATGATGTCGAATCTATACCATTTCCTGAGGGTGTGGTGGCTAGCAGCTAGGAGTGGATTGTAAGTCTCTCTACCAAAATCCTTCATTTCACTATCATTTTTGTTACTATAGAGTCTAACTTCTGCTGCTGGTGCACTGTCAGCAGTCCAACATTTTGGCAATGTAATGATTTTGGCAATGCAGTGACTGCTGCAGTGTTGTGTTCTACTGCGGTGTTTTGGCAATGCAGTGAACAACTGCTGTTGGTTCAGTGATTTTGGGTGGCAAATGGCAAAATGGCAATGCAGTCAACTTCTGCTGCTGCTGTCTGCTTGTATTCTGCTGCTTCTGCTGCTGCTGTCTGCTAGTATTCTGCTGGCCTGGATGCCTGGTGGCCTGTATTGCTGTTTATAGTCTATAGCTACTGCTGTCTGCTGTGTAATTTGTAAACCTGTGTATTCTGCTGCTGTCTGCTGTGTAATTTGTAAACATGTGTATTCTGCTGTTGTCTGCTGTGTATTTTGTAAACCTGTGGACTTGTATCTGCTGCTGTTGGCTGCTGTCTGCTGCTGTGTAAGCACTACTTGATGAAATGCTTCTACTTCTGCTGCTGTCTCATGTCTGCTGTGTAAACCTGTGTATGTGTTGGCCCTGGACGCCTGGTGGACTTGTATGCTGCTAGGGGTGGAAATGTCTGCTGCTGTCTGCTGCTGTTTGTTGATGTCTGCTACTTTTCTGCTACTGTTTGCTGCTAACGAGCCTAACGAACCTAACGAGCCGAGCTCAAGCTTTTTACCGAGCCGAGCAGAACTGTTTTTAGCTCATTAGTCTAACGAGCCGAGCCGCTTCTCTTAGGGCTTCTCGAGCCGAGCCGAGCCTACTCGATATCCACCCCTAATGTAGGAGCACTGTGACACTTACTACGAGACACTATCTGGTATACCTCAACCTACTACACCACCGCTGGCCACTCAACAAATGGAACATTCTCCATACCTCCTCTGAATCGACACACAAGCTTCCTACTAGCTAATGTACCCCGCGGGACATGCCCATGCTCAACGGAAGAAAAGGTCACACACGGGGAGGCGACGCGGCAAGGAGATTGCAGTGGCTCAGATGAGTGAGCCATATAACATCCCGTGCAATGCATTTTTGTACTATTATATGTACTCCTTGCGCAATTGAATAAAAAATTGCACCATTAAGTCCACTGCTATAATTTTTCCATCTCATTTCGTATATTACAAAATTCCTACAAATACTTATTGCACAATTTAAATCTCTTCAAAGCATGTTTTGTTAAATTTTCTAAGTCATCGTGACTAATATCAAATACACCTAGTTGTTCTGGTGGCTTTCCTATCAAGACATGAGCTTCCTCCTTTACTTTACTATCGATTCCTCATTTATGTACAAACCCTAGTTAGACTAGTCGTGCTTTAAGGCTTGAGTCCTAATTTTGAAAACTAAGAAAATTTTGAGAAAATATAGCTTACTACTTGCTTCACTTATCCTTCTTAGATCTTTAGTTATTCGTACTTTCATTATACTTTACTTGTTCTAACCTCTTGTTGTTCAAAATTGTAGATGGCTGGATCTTCTTCAGTGGGTTCCTGGACTACTTTTGGGCATGCTGTGGCAAAGGGCGAGTTCGTGGGACTACTATGTTAGCTAATACAGTATCTCAGTTATAGGCAACCACCCACCTTTAGGGTGCGAAGGATGAAGGTCCTAGGCCGTGACATCTGGACCATGGCGGCCTTTGTGTATGCTAGGGAGGAAGGATTTGATTCCCTCACCATCCCTATCACACACCCCAAGAGTGACCGTTCCGACGCCATACAAGATGTAGTACACTACAGTCTCCCTACTGCTTCTTCCCCTTCGTCCGTATCGGAGCTCCCTACCCCGACCTCCAGCCCAATCTAGTGGACGACCCTTGACTTTCCCACTAGGTACAACTTACTCGGGTCCTGGCGGACTCCTACTTTCGAGCTCTCCAGGACATAGGGTAGCTTTGGATGCTATTTACTTCTAGGTACCAGCACTCGGACGTCCTCTAGGCCTAGCTGGCCAGGGTGCAGACCGCTCTTACTTTCTCTAAGCGAGAGTAGATTGCAACAGAGATCGAGTTGGAGCACTGTCGGGTTGTAGCAAACTACACTCTGTCATCCCTAGAGCGAGTTTCAGTTCCAATACCAGTGTGAGTAGCAGCACTAGCACTGGCTACTTGTCTTCTACCTCTGCTCACTCCAATTACCCGTGCAGTAACACTGATACTTCACCTGGGACCCCGGACTAGGCTTATAGCTCGTAAGCGCATACACCCACCGCCCACCGCAGATGTCTAGGGTTGTTGCCGAGGTCCTCACCGTTCGTGCTCTCTTTCTCGCTCCAGCTCTAGGTCACCGGGTGTTAGTCGTAGTCACTCCTGCTCCCCGGGGAACTGCTCTACCTGTGGAGGGGACTACCCCAGGGGGAGTAGCAATAGTTGTTGTATATTAGTAGCAACTAAGCTAATTAATTAATTTTGGGTTCTAGTTTTTCGGTTGCAAGCACTCCTTTCTCCCTCCCTCCTTTTGTACCCGGTAGTAGATGTTGTGTATGTATAATGTCATGATTTGGCAAAAACTATAAGCTATGCCTAAGTTCATGTAACATCTTTTGTAATGAACTAATCTACGCTCTACAATAAAAAATTGCACCATTAAGTCCACTGCTATAATTTTTCCATCTCATTTGGTATATTAAAAAATTCCTACAAACAGTTTACATAAATAAATTTTTGAGTAAAATTCATAACGGAAAAAATTACAAGCAAATTACACAACGAAATACGCTATGTCAAGAAGCTCCACAAAAAATTTGACAAGTTTTTGTCCTCATTTGCTATATCTATAAAATTCTATGAGCAGTGCATATTAAATTCTCGAATCATCCAATTAAACTAATTAACTAATTTCAATAGCTAATTAAATAAGTGTGTATATCACTAATTACAATTAAATTGACATGAAATAACATAGCAAATTCATAGTACATAAAATTCTCAAAAAATTCGACAATTAGGTTGACTCTGTCAGGAAACTGCACATAAAATTTCTTAATTTTTTGAGCCCGTTTGCCATATGTAACAACTCCTACGAATAGGACAATCATATGAATTTTCGAGCAACATTCACAATGGATAAAATTGACAAAAATTATCGTTGAACATTGTGTCATGAGGCTACCATAAAATTTTGTAATTTTTTGATACCTTTAAAATTTTGAACAAGCGATAAATAAACAACACTAATTGAGGTAGGTAATTAGGGTGTGCTAATCAGGTGTGCTAATCACGGGCCCGCCACCGGTGGCAAGCCACACGGATTCGGTGACTAGGTGGTAGGCCTTGGCTGCACGGTGGCCAGGTGGCAGGTTGCCTGTTGCCTGGTGGCCAGGCTCCAGGTGCGACATGTCACTTCTACGACATCGCCGCTCGGTGGCCGAGCGGTAAAAGTGACATTTTTGCTATTGTCGGCCGTGTACTATCATTTTTGTAAATATGGGATGAAACAGTACCATATATGCCAAAAATTCCAGAAGAAGTAGCGCAACAAAGAGGCTCATCTCCACCGTCCACAAGTGTATAATACTTTGAAGTTGTAGACCTTGTGTTGGAGTGTGTGGGAGAAAGTGTAGCACAAGTGTACATGGTGTAGACCAAAGATTTTTCCCTGAAATGGTGGTGACAATCTTGCTGCTTTTATAGTAGTCTCTGGAGTTTGGAAGGATGTTGTCATGTTGAAAGAACCAGGCAACTGTCCAATGTAGAGCTGGGAGTTAGGCTGGTCTTATCCGTGCTAACCAGAGGCCCAACTGGCCCAGCACAAGCATGCCACATGGTAGGCTATGCCGATCTGAAGATGAATGGTGGGCGGTGGGCCTAGAAAGCTGGCCTGATGGGCGACACAACATGGCATATCGTGATGTGCTCGGTGGCCTACCGTGAGCACAAATGGCACGAGGGGCACGGCCGACACACTAGCACCGGTGGCCGCCTCAGCCTTGGCCTCCCTCCCATCGCCATCCATCTCATGGTCATCCCTACAAACACTAGCCATCATAGAGTAGAGAGGGAGTAGAGGGAAGGAGTATATCGAGCCATGTCTTCGCTAATCGTTGGACGACCTTGCAGGTCGCAGAGGTGGAGTCCAAAGAGCTTCTCGATCTCCCCGCCTCCCGTGCATACTCGGTGTCGACACCATGAACACGTGCAGCTAGCCCACCCCCGGAGGCTCAAATGACAGCACACAGGGGGTCACCGGGGGAGGCGTGACAGGGATGGCAGGAGGCGGTTGGGGGAGGAGGGCAAAGGCATGGGTAGGGAGGTGAAGGGTGTGGCCGGTTGTGGGACGGAGGCGGGCGGTGGGCGCGGAGTTGGCCGGGGGAGGCGCGACCAAGGGAGGAGGGCGACAGCGTGGGTAGGGAGGCAAAGGGCATCGCCGACGGTGGGCGCAGGGTTGGCGGGGGGTACGACTGGAGTGGGGAAGCGAAGGGTGTGGCTAGGCACCGGGCGACATGAGGAAAGGAGCACGATGAGTCACGAGATCCAAATCGGGAGGAGGGATGAGGAAAAGGGAATGAAGGGATGGGTCACTGGGTGGAAGAAAAGGATGGAGGAGAAAAGAAAAGCAGGAAAAGGGAGAAAAGAAATTTAAACTTACAAATTAGAATTTACAAAATGCAGGTTAAGAGAATGTTCCATAAAATCTGGCTAACACTGATTAACTTACAAAATTTTAGAGCAAGCCGGCACGTTATTAAAAGCTGAATAGCATGTAATAAGTAGACCAAAAAGGGAGAATTATCGACCACCAATTAAATAAATATATTACTATTAGACTATTCGAGCTCATTTAAATACTCGATTCAATGATTTGTTGCATCAAAATAATAGAAACCATTGTTCCATCTAAAGGCGGACGAGAATCGGTAACTCTATCGCCACTTACATATATACTTTCCTATCACCTAGAAACTAAAGAAATTATGAACCCATGTATATAGATACAAAATATTGGTTAACACCTTAATACATCATACATACATAACTTATTGGGCTATACTTTCACTAGTTAGATTATACATGTTTGTGTGTATACATAGGAATTCTATTTTTTCCCGAAATATTTACATGTCCATGTTTTTACACAACTAATTCAATTTTTACTAGTTTTAAATGAGGCGGGCATGAGAGAAATGAAGATGGCAGCCGCCGCCTTTGTCGTCTATAGTTCATTACACATATACAGATACAAGGTGCTTGACCGAATGGTGATATATTTGTTCTTGCATGCAACTATTGCTAATTGCATTATTCTTACACTCTGTTGGTTTGAGGTTTAATAGATATAATAGCAGTTCTAAACTTCCTGACATTGCTAATATCAAGGCTAGCATTGTGCACTTGCCATTTCCACATTCTCTCTAGTAGACTCTTAGTATCTATACAAATAAACAACATACAATACGGTCATATTCCGTATACGCCTACATTTGCCAAGTACACATGTACGCCACAAAGACTAGTATATTGTACGCATGTTGTTACTTTTCCCCTGAAATATTTACGTCCCCATATTTTTACACAACTAATTCAACTTTAACTAGTTTTTAACGAAGCGGGTACGAGAGAAATAAAGATGGCAGTCGCCCCACGTCTTTGTCGTGTATAGTTACTTCGGGCTTTGGACCGTGCTTGAGCCTGGCCGGAGGCGAGACGGACCGGTACGACAGGGTGACTTGACTAAGCCAGTATGGCACAAAACGGTCCAAAGAACGGTGGGTCCGGACCGTGCCGGGCCGTGCCGACACGGCACGACCCAATTCCCAGCTCTAGTCCAATGGGGGCACTGGTTGCAAAATAACCACGGCACAAGAAATGATCTCATCCAACGTAATTCGATGTTTCCTCTAAACTTGGTTTTTCCACACGTTGTTACTCTTTTTTATATATTTTTATCATCTCGTTGTTACTGTTTTGTTTCAAATTTATACTCGTTTCCTATACAGAATAATAATAATAAGGTACTCATTTCACTGTACACTTGTCCTCGTTCACGAAAGAACCACTTTAATCTGCAGCAAGGTCTGGTAAGGCATTTTCGCTGCTATTTGCTAGTAGGGGTGAAATCGGTTTTGATTCTAACGAATATTGTCTATACTATATTCTAACTTATTTTTTTCTTTGGATTCGGAGTGGGATACGGTAAGGTTAAATACGAATTCGGAGTTTCGGATATGATAGGGATGGATCTATGACGGTTTTGAATCGGAAACGAATAATATAAGTAGATAGTATGTGCATACATGAAAAATCTACATTAAATCATACCACCATCAGTAAAACCAGCCTTCTGGCTGCAGCATTTTTTTTCTGAATGTCTTCGGCAAAGAAGCTCGGCCAGAAACGACCACTGCAGCACGGTGGAATCCTCCAGCAGAATTTCTGAAAGGTCAACATACATGGATCATTATCTGCAGCGTCAGGATCTGGGGAATGGGGTTTTATCGTTCGAGATGCGCAAGGACGTATTCAAGGGGCCGGTACCAGCGGCCTACGCAAACTTCAGAATAGCACAGAATCAAACATCCCCCAAAATGAACATGCGAAATGTTCAATTGTTACCATCCGAAATGCACATCCTTCAAGCCAAGGTCGAGAACCCAACGATAACATCCAGCTTGCTTGGTTTTATTCAGTCCATCTGTTGCCATCAGCCTGTTCTCAATCAAATTATTTTCCATCCATCAAACACAAGAATAATAAACAAAAATGGAAAATTTTTAAATTTGGTAACTACCACTGCCTGCTCTATTAGCTCATGAGATATATGTTTTTAAGTGTCATGGGACACAAAAGGCAAAACAACCATGTTAAGCATCGATGGTTGCACATCACATGGTTGTATCAATCATCGCTGCCAGAATCTATATCAGAGTTGGCCCTTTGATGGGCTACTCGGTTTGCAACCTTACCATTTCCCTTTTTTTCATCTTCCTCATCATCACTGTACTCACTCTCGTAATCGTCGTACTCCTCTTCTGCTTCTTCTTCTTCTTCCTCCTCAATGCCATCCTCTGCCACTGGCCCTTCTTCGGGCACATGGCCTCTTGTTCCTGCGCGGCTGCGCTTCAGAAGCTTCAAATTAAAGCTAGTCTTGGTGTCACAGTCTATCCATGCGTCGCACAAACAGAAGGAGGTCAGGTTGTGATTGCCCTCTGCTGGGGCTTGGAACTTGCCCATTACCAATCTACTGCCTTTCTTCACTCTGTCAACTGCCTCTCTAACTGCAGTTCCTATTTCCTTTGCACTTGCACCCAGTGCTTCCTGGGTTTCTTGTATAGCTTTTGATGCTGCGGTTATAGCGGTAGCCTCATCGCATACATTGTCACAACATCACCCTCATGAATGCCCTCTTCGCCTTCAGTCTCACATGTAATATCCACTTCAATAGAAGGAACCATCTCCAGTACAAGCTCTACATCCCGAGCTTCTTCATCAGAAAGCCCAGCAACTTGTGTCAACAATGCAGCACATTCGAACAGTCATGTCACACAGTTCTTGGAATGCACGGATTTTTTGCAGTTAAACACAAAAATCAATCAATTATATTCTAAAATGAAAAGCACAGTTTTAAGATACAGACTACTAACTGCGATCTTCCTTTGTTCTGTTTACTTTTCCAATAATGACTGGGAAGGCACTAAAGGAAATACCTTGCGTGCAATTTTTCTGACAGTCACTTCACTACAATGTGGCAGCTGCAAGAAAGGTGCTATTCCTTCCGAGTTATCTCCACCAGCTTTTCGTGCACTGGGGGGAACAGCCTACAATGTGGGCCACCAAGCATTTACATTGCCATCAACGGCGATGGACAAGCTTATGAACCAGAAGCTGATGTAGTTATAGAAGCCAAAAGGTACATTGGAGCATGTGAAATTACAAACTTAAGACAACTCAGGGTCTGTTCTTTTCGGCTGCGACTTATGGCTTTTGGCTGAAATTTTTGAATTTTGGTTGTTTACGGTACAGATTTGTAGGATCGGAAACGGCGACAGAGGGGGGTGAATGTCAACTCTTTAAAATTTAGCCCCCATAGGTATTCTCAAAGAAACACTCTTCTCCGATAGCTACAGAGCTGTGAAAAAGTAAGTGCAAGCTAACCGGAAATCAAAGTAGAGAGCATAAAACAGAGGTGCAGTTCTAGTAAAGAAAATGTAAGGAGTAGCTCTTTTGGGAAGGTGAATAAAGCACTAAGAGCTACACAAATATCGGCCAGGTGAGATACCCCTTGTGAAATCTGCACTTGGAAGGGTTGGAAAGAACTCAAGCACAACATACAGTAAGAGAAAGTGGTGTATTTGTTGCTCAAATTAGTGTGCGATGCAGCATATACCTTGCTGAAATCTGCAGAAAACCGACTAAAACACCACCAAAACACCAAAAAGCTGCAACAAGCGAGATGCAAAGGGCACAAAATACTTGCATGTCTCAAAATCGGACAGCAACACGATGTAAACTCGGCAGCAAAAAAGCAGCAAAAATCATCGAAAACCGAAGCAGCAGATTGCAAATATTGTTGCCACGGTGAATACCAAGATAGTGAAAATATAGGCGCAAATGGAATTCGGACCGCTGCCCAAAAGCGAAATAGTGCTTAAATCGAGCGAATTCGATTGAGAACGATAATCTTGACGACGTTAAAATCAAAGAAATGCATGAGTATTTTCCTCTTTTCTCAAGACAATTTATCTAAGCTTCATCCAAAACAACGAAGCGACCAAGTTGATTCGAGGAAGGAAAAAGCAGAGCAATCGGTCAAAGGTGAAAAGCAGGCTTTTCTTAAATGAGGACGGCAGATGGACCAAAAACCAAATTACTCCTCAATCGTTGATCCTTTGGCCATGAGACTTTGCGGATATATTAGCAATACCTACAGAGTCTAAATATCAAGTTTCATGCCATCTCATGAAGGGTAACAAAAATTACCTCAAACCCTAGAACCAGGAACATGAAGAACAGAGAAGGCCCAAATGGACAAATCTGAAATTAAACATGGTTTGCTCTTAGGATTGACCACCAAATGGCTTTTGAGCATCTCCTAGATCATAGCAACCCATTTTGCTACTCCTTCACAAGAAACAAGCCAAAACACAAAACTAAAAATCACACAGAGAGCATCGCAGGGAAAGGCACGGAGGCGGGAGCATCTCAAGCGAAATGAATTCATTCCCAAAAGCACAAGGATCACGAAGAGTCCGAGATCGCTATTGGATACAAGGGAATGATTACATCTCACCAATCCATCCTCTCCATCTCTCTCAAGTCCTAAGAACACCCAAGACACACACAGAGAACTCACATGGAGAACATCGAAGAGGACACGAACCTCTGCCTCTCCTGCACTTAACCACTAAAGTCCTACCAACTAAAGCCTCAAAGCAAAACAACCTCACAAAGCCTCTTTTGACTCTAGCTAACCCTAATCCTTTCTCAAGTGTCTCAAGTGGGCATGCAGCCCCTCCAACCTATTTATAGCCTTGGCTAACGGGTCTCGCCCGTTTCACCGCTAAATCCAGCGAGCCCGCTCCTACTTGTGCGGCTTTGCGAAATTCCCGTTTAGCCCCTTACGCACCTTCCGGAAGCTTCGCACTCCTTGCCTCGCACGCCTCGCAACCACCTCGAGTCCACGCCGTCTTGACACATCCGGCCTGTTCGACCTCAGCGCCATCTGCGCCTAGTCCGGTCCACCGTGTCTCGCCACGACTTCGCCTCGACGTCCTGCAGCCACACAGACAAGAAATACATCAAATAGCACCGCTCGATACATGAAAGCATAATAGAGTCCAAACCTGTCGAATCATCAGAATATGCATTATAATCCCTTATGACCAAGTTTGACCAAGTCCGACCGAGCCCGTTACACCACGCAACGTCTTGGTCCGAACCAACCGACTCAAACTCGACTTTCCTAAACCGATGTCAATTACTCATCATACACACGGGATGACCACCACATGGTCTCTCAAGATTACAGAGAGACAGATACTCACTTGCGATTTTGACTGGTACAGATGTTGGGTTTTTAATGTGTAGATCGTTTAACTTTGCAGACCCCGTTTTAAGAAAATACTCCGTTTGAAAGTTAGGTACTGTACCAAAAGCCAAAAGCCGTCGGCTTGTAACATAAAGAACAGGCCCTCAATTTCTAAGGAAATAATAGAGCGTTTCTCTAGATGTAGCAAAAAAAAAGGGTATTCATATCATCTGGGAGTCTGATGTGGGACAAAATCAGATGCCTTGTCTACTTGACCACCAGTCCACCATGTCCCCACATCACAGCCACCCATTCCTTATCCAGTTATCCACCCAAAGTCATCTTCTTCTCCGCTAAGCCCACCACACCAACTCTCTCTCTCTATATATATAGGACGCTGAAATGAAGCACCATGGTGTCTAGACACTAAGGCTCTGTGCCTTTGAGTTACTTTTAGATGCGTGCTAGTACAATGGTATATAATATATTAATCATGCTAAATCAATCATAGATGAAAAGTTTTAATCATGGATGAAAAGTCTCAATCACACTAGCACACATCTAAAAGCACATACACAATTTAAAGTAAGAAATCTCTTCAGCACATACACACCTCCTCTGGATGATTGTTTTAGGTGCATTTTGCGGTAGTGAAGGAAGCATTGTTGATGCATTTTGTGAAGTGTGGGACTGTGCTTAAGGTCAACATGTTGACATATGCATTTACAGGCCACCCTAAAGGGTATATATACTATGAACTTCTTTTGCTTGTGGCATTTATAAGTAGTGTTACAGTCTTAACAACTATGCCCAGAATCTCTACGACATCCTTCGACAATAGTCGATCACTGTAGTCGTGACGTCTTACGCTCACACAGTGATTTTGTCGACCGCTCGCTGTGGTCGTACCCTTACGACTACGTCTTCCTGCGAGACCGTAGTCGTAACTCCTTTGTGACCACGTCTCCAGCACCTGCGGACACTTTCTCTCTCGTCGCCGTCCTCGGCTCTGTGACTGTGGTCGTAACTCCTTACGACCACACCTTCCGCTCCAGCGGATACCTCCGTTCGTCACCCTAGTCGTAACTCCTTTACGACCAGGTATATTGCTCCTGCGGACGCCCTTCGCCCGATTGCCATGGTC
The DNA here is from genome assembly GCA_036346245.1 of Bonia amplexicaulis. Lineage (NCBI taxonomy): Eukaryota > Viridiplantae > Streptophyta > Magnoliopsida > Poales > Poaceae > Bonia > Bonia amplexicaulis. Next base: position 26,651 of record JAYGGG010000284.1, on the reverse strand, counting down.
GTAACTCCTTTACGACCACGTCTGCCGCCCCTGCAATCTCACGGACCGTCTGCGACCACACTGGTCGCCCACACCGATCGCCTACGACCACGTCAGTCACCCAGGCCGATCGCCTACGACCACGTCGTCGCTCCATGCTCTGCATCTCCATTCAACTGCATCGCCTCCACTTGGTGCTCCTGCGACCACACCGGTCGCACTCTTCCCGGCACCCCTCTGCGACTACATCTCGTCGATTTGGTGCTTCCCGCTGCTCCACTCGGTACAATGGTCTGCCCTTTTATACCCTACTCTTCGACCAGAGGGCAGACTCGACTACGACTCGAACACATAGTCGTACTCGACTACGACTATAACTCTAACTCGGCTATGACTATGAAACAGACTCTTATATGACCACGATAAAACTCATACACAACCACCAAGTTGTACATGACTATGACTTCTAAACTGAAAATAAGATTACAAACTCTAACAAGTAGTCCTTCTGTTAATTCCAGCTGATGTTTCCCTGCAGGGCTGCATATGTTACTTTTGCTGACAAAAAATCTGTTGAGAAGGCTGTATCTTTGAGTGGGACATCATTTTTATCTAGAGTTCTCACAGTACGACTCCTTTTAAATCAATCTCATTGTATTCGATGCTAAACTGTACCTTTATTTAAGTCCTGTGCCTGTAGTTATATGGCTTCCCTTCATTTTCTTTTAGTTCTTCATAAACTCCTATCTTCCTTGAAAAAAAATTATATCTTCTAAATGAATTCTTTGGTGTTTACTAAAATGAAGCAGAGGAGTAGAAAAGTTCATTAAGTCAAGTAGTCATGCGTTGCGGGTTCTTTTTGTCTCATTTGTCTTACGCGTATCAAGGAGTGAGTCAACTGTACCCAGGCCAAGAAAGGGAAGGCCCTCAGCCGTCGGATTAAGAGTAGACGGTTAGGATGGAGCCGGGAAGATTTTTTTGAAGCTCCTCGGCCTCGCCGAGAAATTCCAGAAGCCTCAGCTCTCCCATGCCTCGATTTCGACCGCTGATTTCGGATCGGACGGCTTCGGAGTCATCCATCCTCGACTCTTATCTCTGACGCCGAGAGACCTCGAGCCCAGCCGCCGAACCAACCGAAACCGAAGCCATGGCGACCACGCCGACCACCCCATTCCCCCGCCTCCTCGCACCGGCCCCGTCGCACCCCACGGCGCGCCCTTCCCTCTCCAGCCGCCGCCCTCCTACCTTCTCTATATCCGTCTCCGCTTCCGGCCTGCGCCGCCTGGCTGCCGCGTCCAAGGACACCGCCAACAGCAAGGGCCAAGAACAAGAACCGTCCGCCGCCGCGGCGGCGGCGAGCGAAGCCGCGAAGGGCACAGAGGAGGGGCGGGCGGCATCTACAGAGAAGAGCCAGGAGGCGGTAGCGGCGGAGCTGAAGGAGGTGCTGCGGGCGCGGAAAGAGGAGGAGGCCGCCGCCGGAGGCGGCGGCGGCTGGTTGTCCGGGGTGGCGCAGGAGATGGCGGAGATCGAGTGGCCGGCGCCCGGGAAGGTGGTGGGCACCACTGGCGTTGTCCTCGGCGTCATCGCGGGGTCCACCGCCGCGCTGCTCTCCGTGAACGCGCTCCTCGCCGAGCTCTCCGACCGCGTCTTCGCCGGCCGGGGCCTCCAGGATTTCTTCTCGGGGTGAATTGAGATAGGCATATGGTTCGTGTACTGTAACTACTGCTTCCTGCAATTGCAAGGTAGAGTGGTAGATGGAATAATGCTTCTGTTTCTGCAAGAGAAATATCATGGGGTTCTTGAGATAATTGCAATGTGCTATTGTGCTAACCTGTGGGTGACATCTTTTTGAAGAAAAATTTGGATGGCATTTCTGTGTTAACTATTCAGAAACCTGCCTTGAGTTTCTATGTAGATGCAATTTTTATTGGATAACAACTTGTATAAAAATTAAAGCTGGTTAATTGCGATAAAACTTACCACTGATATTTGACAAGAACTTTGATTTATGGTAACAAACTTACCACTTTGTTAACTATTCAGAAACCTACCTAACGAGCTCCACCTCTTCTCTCATGAGGGAACTTATAAATCGGTGGGTTGATCAATCTTCAGGCGATTGTACTGTCAATCTGTCGTGCTTATCCACAACCCCTACAGGCCGCCTCATCCTCTCCGCAAAATATAAATGGTGGATTGAAGGATGGGAGTTCAAAGGAGGTCGCCTCTCCTCAACCTTGGTTGAACTGGCCAGTTCTGGTATGGATCATGCCAAGTTGTTTCTTAAAGATCAAGAGATACATGCATATTTGGTTTTTAAAGTTAGCGTTATTTATCCTTTTGTGATTGTAGGTTTGGCGAATGGTCACCTACTTTGTGATTGTCTTTGCTCATTTTTCAAGTAGGCATATACTGTGTACTATTTCTTGGATGGTTTGAGTTGATGCAAGAAAATAACAAGAAGGAATTGTTAATCATTACTTTCGGAAACTCTTTTTAGCTACTTTGTACATGAATTATGGGGTTCAGAATGATTTGACCTTCTTTAGTTCTTAACGCGGTATTTTCTCTCTAATGACATGTATGCAATTGTACATGCGCTGTAACCGGGAAGAATGGTGTTCTTACGATGTAGCAGCACAAATGTCGCAACTTGCGGTCTGGTGCATGTCCTAGGGAGTTGGCCTTGACATTCTTCAGGTTAGAGCATTGCTCTGCAACCAAACACCATATTCCAAAATGACACATACTAGTCCTCGTCCTTATGAGCAACAGGTTTTGAACAATGATAGTGCTAACAATTTTTAAATGCTGACGTCATATAAATTTGAATAGCATGCAGCTAGTTTGGATTTTTTTGTTACGACCACTAAAACAAACATAATAATTTTCCAACTGGAACACTGAATATTTATATTTCTAATTTTGTTTTAGTTTTTATCAATCTGTACATTCATAACAGAGATCCATGCCAACAAGCAAACACCTTGTTCCAATTGATTTGATTTGAATTTCGTCAATTTGAATTCTGATTCGATTTTTATGGTAAAACTTTCCCCTATGGTCTATGAATTTTGAGGCTGGGAATGTTTTGGGTATGAGCTCTTTCCATGATTCAGGGAAGCTCGCCATATCATTGAGATGTGGATTCCATGGTTATCAAGGAGCCCAGTTAAGGCGAGTTGCCTGGCCGACCGGACGTCTAGGCATCACGTAACCCCTCATGGCAGCAACAAATCCACATATCCATTGCATAAAATAAAACAAAAAAAAAGAAAAAAGGGAAATGAAGATAGATAGGACACTAATCCAACTCAGCCCAATACTTGCACTCAGCTGATGGCCCATCTCTCTGCCGCCCTCTCATTCCCTACTCCTCCCCTAATGCGGTTCTTTCAGACTGTATCTTATAACTTTTAGTTTAAGATTTTAAATTATGGCTATTTATGAGAGAGAGTACGAAGAAAGATACTCATGTGTGATTTTAACTGATATAGATAGAATCGAGACAATGTCTACTATAATTGACTTGTAAACCTGTCTTAAAAAGACAATCTATTTAAAATCTAGTTACTACAGGAAAATCAAACCATAAATGTAAAAGAACTCACCCCTACCCCCCTTTTCTCCCTCCCCACCTCGTCTTCTCCTCCATGGTTCCAACTTCGCAAATGCACTCTCCCTCACCCTCTCAGGGTGGTTTCTAGCTTCTGCTACACCTCATCCGCAATATGCGATGAGTGGTGGTGACAACGGGTGGTGGGAGATTTGCAGCCAAATCCAGTGGCAACGGGGTGAGGGATAAAGAGGGGGAGGTGGAGTTTTCGCCTCGCCATCAGTGGCGGACCCAGGAAAAAATTGGAGGTAGGGCGAAGTCTAATATCGGATCCCAAAAAAACTAGGTAGGCTAAAATCGGGCGTGAAATAAACAATAGTACCCATAAGCAAAATCATCCATGATCAAACTATGTTGCAATCATACTAATAAAAGTATTTGATACGAAATAGAAATAATAACTATAATTCGTATGTTAACATATGTAGATAACGGCAGGACAATGAAAAATACCTCACTAATGAAGTTTAATCCACAATTGTAGATGAGCAGTAAAAAAACAACCTGTCAATTGTGAAAGAAAGATAAATCAGTAGTGTCACAATTCAATAATAGAATATACATAAAATTTTTACAAGCTATCAAAACTAATACTTAAATACACAAATCTACATTAAATAGAATTTATTGTACCTTTATAAAATGAAACTATAAAAGTATAATATATAAAATTATAAAAGACTAAAAGTCTAAAAGTAATTACCAAGAAATTATGTCCCTTGCAGCTTCTGTTCCTACCAAGAAATACTTATGCTAATGCTAGTATTTAGTCTCCTCTACTCAGTCCCCACCGCTCTCATTCCTCAAATCCACCTCAAACAAATCCACCGGCGCTCGACGCTCCGCTCTCCCTCTCCAGTCTCCTCAAATCCGCCGGGCACCGGCCGCTCCCGACCGCTCTCCTCAGCGTCCTCGCCTCCTCAAACTCCGGCGCAGGCGGCGCTCCGCTCTCGGCCTCTCTCTCCCCTCAAATCCGTCGGGCGCCGGCCGCTCCCGACCGCTCTCCTCGGCGTCCTCGCCTCCTCAAACTCCGGCGAGCGCGCTCCGCCTCGGCCTCTCTCTTTCCTCAAATCCATGGGGCCGGCGTCGGCTCCCGACCGCCGACCGCTCTCCACGCCGCTCCGACCCCTCCCTAGCCGCTTGGCGCCACCACGCCTTCCGCCCGACGACTCCTCACTTTGGGCCGGGCGCCAGCCGCCTCCTCGCCGCCTGCCGGGAGGCGGATCTAGGTTAGCGCCGTGGTCGGTTCTTTTCTTGACTAGTTGATTTGGTGGCCCGTGCGTCGTCCTCCGACCTCACTACTCAGCTATATCTCATTGTTGCTTTCTTCGACGGTTGGGCTTAGGCCTTGGGCGTGTATTTATTGGGTTGCTTGTTGGGCTTGGGTCTTGCCGCCTTGCAGGGTGTGCTTCAGTTCCACCGGGGTCTAGGGGCGGGCGGCGGGGGAGGTCGCCGGCGAGGAGGAGGATCCGCCGGCGAGGGCTCGGTGCCGCCTGCCTCGCCCGAAGGCGGTCCGCCCTGCTCGCCATCGAGTAGTGAAGGGCAATGCGGTGACATGGTGCGGCGGCAATGACCTTGCGACCACATCCGGCACCGACGATGCGAGGGATGACTAGGAGGCCTAGATCAGCGCTTCACCACCCCTGTTTCCTAGGTTCCTCCATTTTTCCTCGCCCACCCTCTCTCATACACACAACATAGCATCCACTACGAGCACCCCACCTATCTTTCTCTCGTACACACGCACAACATATGAATTTTTTTTTGAAATAATCAATTTTTAATTTTGAATTACACTAATATACCTGTGTTTTTTTATTTTTGCAGCAATAGCCATCTATCGGTATGGTTAGGCGATATAAGCGATCAATCGCTGACGGTTGGGCGATTTAAAATAATAATATTTTTTATTTTATTAAGCCGATGAAAATAATTGTGAAAGAGTAAATGGTAATTTTTGTAGGTAATACATTTAGTAAATCTTGTTTATAGTTTGTTATTTTTTAAATAAAAGTACAGACAATGTCGGTTGGTCCATTTGTGATTTTCGCAGATTTTGAATGGTGTGAAATATGTTAGATTTGCAATAACATTTTGCGATAGTCGTATGTTGTTGTAGTGCGATAATTTTTCTGAAAATTTTATAAGAACGATTGAGATAACAACGATTCTTAAGTAGAAAGGTAAGTGATATTACGATGCAATAGAGAATTCGTACATGGAGGAAGAAAGCAAAATACGTACACAATGAAAAAACTACACAAAACACATGTGCAGCTAGGGTTCGCACACAATGTACGTGATGGGAAATATGGAGCTAAAGATACAAGCTTCTCCGAACGTGGCTATTGGTAGAAGGTGTCTGACGCTACCCACATAAAGTATTGCATAGCGGGGCACCTGGGACGTGGCTGGTCGTCGTTGTGGTGGCACACACATGTGTAGCTAGAGTTCGCGCAATAGCATGTGGAGATCATAGAAACTTCCTATATTAACGACCTCCTTGTTGCCCCTCTCGCGCTGCATTTGTTGGCGAATGTCATCGTTCTGCTCATTGAGATTGTCAATCCGCATCTCCAACTCTAAAATTCGATTTCATAATGTATCCATATACGTCATAACATAGCGTTCATGTGGAGGATCGATTCAGCAGACAAAGTTGCATTTTGTCACCTGCTAGAAAGGAGGGTTAACATGAAAACTCTATTAGCAATAATAGATAATAAATTATTGGTTAATTGTACCCCAGAGTGTGGGCATCAGAAGAAACATCGTTCAGCTTCGAATTGCCCATCCAAGACCTGCATGACCGCATCCTCCCTATGTCTGCATTGCAGTCAGATCGGTTGAGCATGCTTGTTTAGCATCAAGTGGTAGTTAGGGCCGAAGTCCTTCCTCATTTTGAGGGAACGGTCTTGCGTCGACGACCCCAGTTGGACTGGCTCCTCAGCTTCTGATATGGTATATTACTGTAAGACGAAGAATGTTCTTCTTCCTATGATTGGCAAAGTCGAGTGCTCCTACTTTCAAGGGATGGGTGCGTGCAATTTATAGGCCACAGGGGGGAGGCAGCGTGCTTTGTAACACAGCCGGTCATATGTTATCTTGCAGAGTGACAACGTCGCCTCCATCTTCAGAGCGAGACGTGACCTCCCTCTCGAAACGAGGCAGTTTTGCATACCAACGTAATTTAACGAGGCAGCTTTCCGTAGAGATGTGATGTGACTAAACGAGCCACATTTCCGCAAGACGTGACCTAATGAGACAGTTTTACGCTATGACGTAACCGACGCGAGAGAATGGACGAGCTATGTCGGTTGGTCCGTTTGTGATTTTCGTAGATTTTGAATGGTATGAAATCTAATAGACTCACAATAATATTTTGTGATAGCCGTATGTTGTTGTAGTGCGATAAATTTTAGAAAAAATTTATAGGGTCGACTAAGATAGTAATGATTCGTAAGTAGGAAGGTAACTGATATTGCAATGCAATCGGGAATTTATATACAGAGAAGAACTTTAGATAAATAACTTAAGGAAAACAACACGATTGCCGCCATGTGAAGAAGCTGGGGTTGCTACTTCCCATTTGTGGCCGACGCGTACATTCCGTCCACATGATTGCCGATGTCACCGTTGATGGCTTGACAAGTTGTTGCGTTACCTATCGAGGCAACTTGCCAGCGCCCACAACCCGTTCGACCAAATTCTCCTACCAAAAGAATGTCGCCATACCGAAGCGATGGTTTCATAGTTTCATGCTATTCCCCCCGTTTGTTGCACATGCCATCTGCAACTGTTGTCTCGCTTATGCAAGTTAGAAAATTTACTCGTGTGAATTGGAAATCCAAACATTAGCACCTCGATAAAAATACCCATATTTGATTCTTCTTATTGCCCTGTCCAAGTTTACTATGCACCGTTAGAGTTGGTTCTTGGCTGGATAACTGAAGGAACCGATCCAATTTTTTAGGTAGCGGTGGATGGAGACGAGCCAGGCCATGCTAGGCATTCATAGCCGCAGCCGCCGGCCGATTGGGAGCTCGGGGTGAACTACATCCCCCTAGCTCAGCGTCCCACCGCTGGTACAAACACGGGCTGCGTGGCGGATGGAGACGAGCTCGACCATCCAGCCATTCATAGCCGCCGCCGCCGGCCAATTGGGAGGACTAGGTGAACTGCATCCCCCTCGTTCGGCGTCCCACCGCCGGCTGTGCTGCACCGTCGGGTGGAATATGTGGTACAAACCTCTTTCTTAGAGAAATATTGCAATCGGTTCTTAGTTCTGAAGAGGGATTGATCCCCAATTTTTCCTAATCATGAAGATGGAGGCGCTTTTTCTTGCACACAACCTCAGCCAAAACTGATAAAAAATTGTGTCTGGGGGCGAACGATTGGGACTATGGGTGGAGTAGATCAGCGCGTCGCCTATGGAGAATATACACCTTTCTACAACTGATATACTGCTTTTGTTTTTTTTTTTGACACTGTAGATGCATACACCTTAGAAGAAATTACATGGGGTAGCTTTCTTCGAACAAAATTTTATTCTTAAAGTCTAAACGACATATTACAGGGGTACCTGTTTTATACATTCCATGCTATTGACATACATTTTTTTGGATTACCATATGTGGATACTTCTTTCTAAAGGAAAATTTGAGAGAAATTAAGCAGTATTATACTTTTTTGGCTGCTCAGCAGTAGTATTATACTCGCGTAGTACCATACTACTTGACTACCTTCACATGTATACTGCATCCCCAAGACATACATATACTACTTCCTCACAAAGTATCATACTTCTCTTTTGTAATGGAGCTTAGGCATATACTACTTCCTCTCGTAGTATTGTCCATCTTTTTGGAGACGAAGTTTAGGCATATATTCATCACAGTGATTATGTAATGAAGGATTAAATACTTCTTTCTGATGATTAAAGTACCTCTAAATATACTTCATGATCCTTTTCCATGTGCTTCTATCTTTTGAAAATTACTTCATGCATGCATTCGGGTGTGCTGATGCTCACATGTAGGGACGGATCGAATACGGACGGATAATGTCTCTACCATATTTGTTTTCATATTTTTTTTCTCGGATGCGGATACGGATACCTCGGATACGAATAAAAATACGAATAATATCGAATACAGATACGGAGCGAATATGAATCGAAACGAATATGGTCACGAATATTTATCGGAACATGAAAAACCACTTAAACTATACATCCAAAATCAATGAAAACACATAAATAATTTATCTTGTCAAAACATTCATGAAATTTAAATAAGCTAAGTATTTTTATCTACAATAGTCATACCGTTGTACAGATTTTAAATCTTCAAGTGGTAGTTAATTTTTTTAAAAATCCTAAATAATTCTTAATGGATTTCTACCATTTACATGTGATTAATAAATTAATTAAGTATTTAAAATTGCATCAAAATGATTTAAACGGGAGTACATCAATTAATCGGTACAAATTTTAATCCACCGACAATATTAAATTTATTTTTTAATAAACATAAATTTTTGCTAGTAATGTTTGTAATTTAATATGACTAAGGAACCTAATGCCTAATGGTAATGGAGGCTTATGGCTTGGTTGGGCTAGTGGGCTGGTGGTTGGGGAGATGAGAGAGGCTAACTTGGGCTGGGCAATGTTGGGCTAAAATCTGGATATTCATTTTCGTATTATCCGGATAATCCGTAGTCGTATCTGTATTCACGGATATCGAGCCCATTGTATTCGTGTCCGTGTCAGACAAAAAAATCCGTATTCAGTATCCGATCAGAAATTATCTCAAGAAAATTCGATCCGACACAAACCGTATCCGTTTTATCCGGATCGGTCGGAAACTATCCGATCCGTTTTCATCCCTACTCACATGCACCGAATCCCTCGTATCCAGGAGGTGGTTTCCACACGCAACACAATTAATAAATCAGTAATTGTAACATCCCAAAATTTGCAAATCTTGAAAATTTAAATTTAAATTAATTATTTTAAAACATTTGGATTTTATTTGAATTTTTACGAGTTTTCGGTTTTAAATCAATCCTTGAATTAAAAAGAAATTTTAATTTGAAAATATACTACCAAAATAACTTGGAAATATTTTATTTAAGCTCAAAATGTATTTAGAAACTTACGTGAATTTTTCTAGAATTTTTGAAAGTAATTTCATATTTTCTAAGACTTAATGAAGAATCTACAATTTTACGAATAATAAAATTATTTTGAAAAATATTTAATCTCTCTCCTCAAGCCATACGTGAATGGCGGGATCGCCGCCACGTCCGCCGCCATCCCGCCTTCCCTCCCTCTCGCATACGTGGACGGGAGATTTCCTCCACGCCCGCCACCGCCCGATCGCCACCACCTTCTCCCTCATCGCCACCCGCCCGCTTTGTCACCCCGACCCGCCTTCTTCCCCACGCCGCCATACCGCCTCCGCCATTTCCGCCCGCCCTCTTCTCTCCTGCGCACTCCCCACTTCCCCACCACCGCACGCGCCGCCCGCTCCCTCTCCCTGCGGCCATTTCCACGCCCCATCCTCCTCTTTCTCTCGGCAACCGCCACCTCCCCTCCGTGAGGGATAGCCGTAACTCCTCCCTCGCCCCTATTTAAACCCTCCCAGCCCCGTGCTCCACTCCACCTCCCAGCGCCTCATTCTCCCTCTCTCAGCCGCCTAGCGCCCGACCGTGAGCCTTGGCCGCCCGCCAACACCTCCGTGAGCAATCGCCGCCATGCCTCGGGCCGTCTGCCCGCCACCTCCTCCGGCTTCCCGCATCGCCATGAGCCCTCAGCCCAGCCACCCTCCCCGTCGCGGGCGCCGCCACCGAAACTCCCGAACCACCGCCCTTCCTCGCCGACCGTGGTTCCGGCCATCTCGGTAAATCCGCCCACCACGCATTCCTCTTCTTCTCCTCTCCTTCCGTGGTAATCCACCCTGCCGACGTGGCGCCATGTGGCGCCACGTCCGCGCCACCTCGGCGCCACCCGCCCGTCGGTACGCCACGCCACACCCGCGCCACCTCGGTAACCGGCGGTCGTGGACTCGGTCCATGGACCGAGACCCACTGTCGATGAGGGTTTACCGGTGGCGACGTCATCTTGACGTCATAAACCCGAATTTCCATTTAAAATTAATTCGGCCGAAAAGAAATTCTATGCTGACGTCATAATTCTGAATTTTCTTTAGAAAAATAATTCCAAAATCCAGTTTATTCATTTTAGTTGTTTTCAAACTTCCCAAGGCCATAACTTTTCATCCTAACTCCGATTGTGTCCATTCAAATTTCTAAATTCATCAAAAATTCCAATCTTTAAATTTCTGCCATCCTTTCAAGTTTTTGAAATTTATTTGATATTTTGAAATTTAAATTTCAAATTTCAAATACCCTTCCTCCCTCGTTTGAACTCCGAATCCATTAAAACTTCCTCCTAAATTCATCTAAATTTATAAACTTTATTCCAGTAATATTATTATAATATCTGTACTTTTATTTGTATTTATTTATCCTTTATATTCTCGTTTTGCGCGTAGAATCCGATCAGTCGAAGAGTTCGCAAAACCGCAACAAGAGAATCGAATTCACCCACGAAGCAAGTCTCCTTTGATCATCTTGAACCTATGTTTGAAAATGTTTTAAATTATTTTAAAGTTAATGCATTACTATGTTACATAAAATGATAATTTATGTTGTAGAAGTAATAGTTAAACCGATGATTGTTATGCCCTCATTTGACATTGACAACCATGTACCTTTGACACCCTAGGATTTCCTTTGTCTCATTATTGGGATTATTACAAATTCTTTGATAATTGTTGTATCGGTAGTAAGATGCTTAGACATGCTTTATAACTTTAGTAACCTTGGAATGGTAATTACTTTTAGTGATCTATTCTTTTGTTCGGATGTGAGTGGCAATTGGTGTTGCCACGGTTCTTGTGAAATAAAAAAATTGTGAAAATTGTTTAGGCTGGGGCGGATGGTTGGTTTGGATTGGTGCGGTTAGCACGATATCTTGAAAAGTGTATGTTCCGCCCTAGCCAATTAAGGACCGACTCTTGTGTTTGTCCGATCGAGCACTACCGTACAACCACATGTCTATATGGGTGCGACCTAGGCGATTAACTTATGATAGACTAGTTTAGGTACCACCGATGGAAAGTGGATGCCGGGTTCTTGGTTATTCACGATGAGGGACAGGTTCTTGTACTCATATGGCGCAAGAGGGGCTTACATGCGGTGGATTTAACCTCTCGGTGAAACCTCGGTGGTGGTGTCTAGCTAGACTAGAGTAAGGTAAAGGCTTTGTGATGAATTATCGGGTCTCATGCCTAAGAAAGCATCTTGACTATTAAGATAACTTGTCTCTTGTGGGTAAAGTGTACAACCTCTGCAGTGTAAAACTATTCGAATAGCCGTGCCCACGGTCAAGGCGGGCAAGGAATGCTTTCACATGGTAGATCTTTATTTTTGGTTTAAAATAAAGTTTTGGGAATCCGAGAGTGGATAGAACTCTCGGGGAATTTGTCCTGGTGGTTGGAACCAATGTGGGTGGTTGGAACCCGTAGTATCAAACTTGGTGGTAGAATCTTTATGATTAAAAATGCTTAATGATTTTAGTTAGAGTAAATATTTCAGTTAAATTGTCGCCTTCAAAAAAAATAGTTATTGGTATTGGAAATAAAACGACGCTTTGTGCAAAAGAGCCATATAGCCCTCTTTGTTAAACCTTGCATCTATTGCATTTTCTCAAGACTTGCGGAGTATTTTATGTACTCACATGCTACACCAAAATATATATCTCGGAGTATGAAGCTCAAGAAGGAGGCTGCGACTACTCTGCGGTTGGATTTGATGAAGGATTTCCAGACGTTTAGGTCGCGCTCCCCAGTCAATTGCCTGTGGCGTATTGATGGGTCTTTACCAAGTTTATTTGCTTCCGCTGTGTTGTGTTTATTTGCGAGGTCTTGAAACCTCAGTTGTAATGAAAAGACCTTTTGGTCGGTACTCTCTATTATTGTAATATTCGATGTTGGTAATGTAATCATCACTGTTTAACTGTGTGCACTAGCTTTGATCTGGGACTAGTGCTGAAATACACAGAGGGACCGGATTTGGAAATCCGGGTCCCGACGATGATATAATAATTAGTAGGTTTAGCGACTAATGGAGGTATCCAACACGGCGGACCGTTTACTTAGCTCGATTGCAAATAAGATCAATGCTACATGGGTGAGAGTACATACTCGTGTATGAAACATGCTTCTTATCTTAGGGGTTGTTTGGTTCGGTGAATGAAACCATTTCATCCCATACAATGTCTCGTCCATTATTTGGTTTGGTGGATAGACCAATTCTATTCTAAATAAGATAGTTCCACTTAGTTACTTTAGTGGAAAATATTCTACACAAATGTTGTATTGTGTGGTTTAGCCAATCATCCCATCATCTTGGACCAACCAAACGCCTATGTACCCGACCGGCCCATGTCATCCCTCCTCCCTCCTCTCTTAACCTAATCCCACCCCACCATCGCTGCTTCTCCCTCTTGCTCTCTCTCTCTCTCTCTGGATCTACCACCTCGTGTCTCCTCTCCCTCACCTTCTCGTGGTGGCTTATTCATCAGTTGCTACTCAGCCCCATTCTCAAGACGTGATGAGCAGGGTTAAAACTTTCGGATGGGAAAATTTTTTGGACGTTGACGAAAGGAACAAATGAATGAAATTTCGTTCAAAAATTCGGATAAAAAAAAATCAAATTTTGATGAAATTTAACCAAAATTTGGATAAAATTTAAACAGATTTCAAATAAGGTCAAATTCAGTCAAAATTTGCCGAATAAAACTTGTTTCGAAGGGTACCGAAAGGGATGAAATTTTGTCCATTTCACGAAATTTTGAACGAAAGTTTTAACCCTGAGCGGCGGCAGCGATCAGGGTGGCCATGGATGGCAGGGAAGGCATATCTGTTGGTAGATCTAGCAGCAACGCGTGCGGAGAGGGATGAAAACAGGTTGTAGAAGTGGATGCCTAATCTTAAGCTGTGAAGGGCGGTGGCAGTGATGGTGTTAGCACATGTGATGGCGGTGCCTTAAAGCCAGATCCAACAATGGATCAAAGCAGTGTGAGGGGCGAATAGGTGGCCTGAATCAATGCTTTGCCACCCCCTCTGGATTCGTAGGTGTTAACTTTGTTCTAGGAAAAAACACACACATCGCAAATAAACTGAGAGAACATAGGAGAAATTTTGAATTTCTCTATTATCTTACTTGCTCCTCCTTTCTTCTTACTTCTGTTCTTACAAAACTGGCTACAAGCCTTCTCAATATATAGGCTAATACTCTCCTACTAGCACATGTATTCGGACTTCAAATTGAGCATAATTTTAACTTGAGTTACACACAAAGACAGACTCTACTACGTCTTGGACTCGAAGTCAAGATTATTTCTAACAATCTCCCCCTTAATCTTAATTTGACATACTCTAGTTTTAGTCTCAATGCATTATGAACTACCAGCTACGCCTCCACATGAAGCGTTCTACATGCAAGCTACATGTAGGGACTCAACTCAACTAGTACGGGTCATCCAGATGCAAAGATTTTAAAACATTGAGGCAGTCGATCTCAACTACGACTTACTAAACTCATACTTGATATAGAATGGTGATACATCTCCTCAACGTTCCGATTTCTTTTCACCTTACTTGAGTTTGGACGGCGACACATCTTCTCAACATCCCTAACTCAACTCATCATCAGAGCACTGTTGATTCATCATCGCTGAGTGCTTTAGCAAGAAATGATTTCTTCATCCTAGGCCTAGGGCATTCTGAAGCAAAGTGTCCATAATTGTTACAATTATAATACCTCACTTTTGCCTTATCAAACTTCCGATTGTGACGGCCTTGGCCACCACCACTAGCAGTGTTCTTGTCTTCACGCTTCGATGACCGGATCTCCCACTCAGCATGGGTCAACAAGACCTGTCCGTCGCCGTTGTTACTATTGTTGCAGATGCATTCCTCATATGCCTTAAGATGACCTATGACCTCCTTCATGGTCATTGTCTTTAGGTCTCTAAATTGCTATATGACCAAAGTAATCAGGAGAAATTATGAGAGAACAACACGAAGAAAAATTTTCACTACGTATAACTCTTCCATCTTCTCGCCAAGGGCCCGAATCTTGTTGACGATGATCGTCAACTGGACGGCGAAGTCATTGATCGATTCTGTTTCCTTCATACGTAGCACCTCGAACTCATCCTTGAGAGTTTGTACCTTTGCTTCCTTCACATGATCGACGCCAAGATACATTGTCTTTAACGCCTCCCAAGCTGCTTTGTTGTCTCCTTTTCGGTCAATAGCAAGAGTGTCTCCTCTGGGATGCCCTGATAGATGGCTGCCAATGCCATCTGATCCTTGCACACATGGACGTTGCCGTTCTCGATCGCGTCCCACACTCCTTGGGCCCTCATGTACACCTTCATCTTGATTGTCTAGACTGCATAATTGCTCGTCGTGAGCATCGGATAATGCAGCGAGACAGCGTAACTCTCCTTCGCCATCATATTGGATGATGCTTCGTCACCGGTGACACCACTTCCCGGAGAACGCGGCATGATCTTGAGCACGGATCAAGATCTCGGGCTACTTTGAAGTGGCTCTTGGACCGAGGAAACCTGAGAAAAAATATGCTTCGCAACTTTGATCATGTCTGGCTCGGCAATTTTCTTTACTGTTGTTGACGTGATTGCCGCTTACTTGGACTTCCTCTACTCCTGGAGTACTCGCTCGGGACGATGCCATGCTGCTCTGATACCACTTGTTGACTTTGTTACAGGAGAAAATGCACACATCGCAAATAAACTGAGAGAACACAAGAAAATTTCTGAATTTCTCTATTCTCTTACTTGCTCCCCTTTCTTCTTACTTCTGTTATTACAAAACTGGCTACAAGCCTCCTCAATATATAGACTAGTACTCTCCTACTAGCATACGTATTCGGATTTCAAATTAGACACAACTTCAACTTGAGTTACATACGGAGATGGACTCTACTACGTCTTAGACTCGAAGTCAAGATTATTTCTAACGAGAGGTACACTTTTCCTCACCTCCGTCCCCCTCTAGTGTTTACATGGGAAAAGATGTCTTAGTGTTTACTAAGTTTTACATTCAAAATGTAGTCTTTGTCAATAGGCATTTATTACTTGTTCCAATCGATTTGGATTTCTTGTTGATTCGAGTTATGATTCGAGTTTTTCAGGGAGTACTATACCCTTTCGTGCATAAATTCTGAGCCTCGGAATATTTTGGATACGATCTTGTCCCACGGTCCATTTTGGTGGTTGATGTTGCAATTGAGCTACCGTATCATTGACATGTTACATGTGCTTCCCATGGTTATCAAGGCACCTAGGTGAGGCGAGTTGTCTAGGCACCAAATGGACACCTTAGTGTTTAGTTGTAATTACCCCTTCTAATAGTACCAAATCAGCATATATATTGTACAAAAGGAAATCAAGAAAAAGAAAAGGTAAAACAAAGAGAGATGGGTCACTTCTCAAATTCAGCCCACTAGTCCTGTTTAATCAACTGGCCTATCTTATCTCCCGCTCTCTCCTCTCTTTGCCTAAACCCTACTCCCACCCTACCGCCAAACACCCCCTTCATTATCTTCTCCACTGCTCTGCTACTTCTCCCTGACCCGAGTACTACTGCTATTCATCCCCATCCTACTGAACACCTAGGTGGTGCCTATGTCCAGGGTTCAACAGTTCGGCGAAATCTCACTAATTTTGTTCCTTTCGGTACCCTCCGTAAGGAAAATCATTCGGTCAAATTCTGGCCGAATTTATCCTCATTTGAAATTTGCATAAAATTTGGTTGATATTGAAATATTTCGTCCGAATTTTTAATCGAAATAACAAAATTTCGTTCGTTTCGCCTCTTTCATTGCCCTCCGAATATTTTTGCAATACGGAAGTTTTTTCCCTGGTGATGCCTTGATAACCATATTGGATTCTGCCTCATATGTCATTTGTTTGAATACATACCATGGTTGATGGCATCCTTTTAAATGGTAGGACATATAAATTGAAAGACAACAACACTTAAAGCTATTTGAATTTTCTAAGAGAGACATGCTGTATTACTATTTAGTACAACATAAACGTAATGAGTAGATTTTCTTCCTCCATTGATTGCAATCAGTGTCTTATATGCAGGGAAGGAGGAATGCAAGGTGGTATCACTAGTAGAAAGGTCACGTGAGCCACAGAGTTTTCTTCCCCTTAATTCACCGGTCCTCATGGAGTTCCATGTAGCTACACGCACCAAGTACATGTATAGAGGATAAGAACTAAATTTGTTTGACTGCTCTAGTTGTTTTTTCCCATCTTTGATTCAATATCACGCAATGTTGTGACTACATCTGGTATTCTCGCAGGTGAAGGAAAAATGGTAGATGGAAGGATGTCACTGCATTTTTCAGGTCCATATTAACTTGTACATTAAGCAGATCTATATCTTGGGAGCAAAAGCCCCGTTACCAATAAGAAGCAGGTACGAATCATACATCAATCCATCTCAATTAATTATTGCCCTCCATTATATGTTCTTTACATCAATCCATCTCAATTAATTATTGCCCTCCATTATATGTTCTTACCAAGAAAAGTACTATACTGTCATATGGGGAACTCTAATATTGCCCTTCTGCAAAGGAGTTCAAGTCGACCTATTTTTGGGTCCTGGATGGATATTTTAGCCTTGATAATTTTCACAAATATTTGCTATGTTTGAACTTTGTAGCATTTTAGCCCATGCTAGTATATATGCATTGTAGGTGATTTATACCCCGAAGAAGTTTATGTAAAACTTGCATAACAATAATCTTGTTCAATCATCATCATGGTTATTATAATGTTTGCATGCCGTCCATAAATGAAATGTCCCGTGGTTCGTTGTTCCACATTCCACTCTATTATTTTTGCATCTATTTTTGTCGTCAAAATATTATAATTGAAATGAAAATAATATTTCTAAAGATAATAACAAGTTAACAACTAGTGCCTAATTAATGAAAAAGAATGCAAATCACTTACAGGATCTCTTCTTCTGCACATTGTTCTAGTCATTCGAAGAAGCTTTCATCCTCCTCTAGAAAATAGTTGTCCCATAATATGTGTTGTGGGTGATCAGAGCATGTTTCACCACCAAGCATCCTTGAGTCCGACTGATCATCATGGCTAGGTACAGTAGTTGAAGTCTAACACGTCTTGCTAAAGTTATAGCGAAGGATCTCTGACCTTTTTCTGAACTCGAGACCTACAATTCCCTTGAAATTCTTGGTGCTCGATCTAAGTAATTGAACAACTATATGTCATGGTTTGCTTGTTGATTTCAACTGAAAAGACTGGTGAAACACTCCATGATCCATGGCCATTTGGTTAACTTCGTGAGAGTAATGTTCAGATTCCAATTAAGTGCATTTTTGCTATGACAGAGACAATGAAGTATTTGCTTGAATGAATTCAGCACTAGTTTTTCGTTGAGTAATTCATCTTTACATTGCAGGATGTCTCGGTTTGTTGTGGCAAAAGATCGGGTTTGCTGTGGCTCCAAGTTCCATGCTGCTTGGTTCCTGGAGGCTGGAGCATTCTTACCATCTTCCATGATTCAAGGGGATTGTTTTCTTATATCTTCATGTTGAGATTGTCGAGCAAAAGTTGCATCATTCTATAGGAAGAACTGCTTGTTTTAGAAGAATTTCCAGCAATGTAGTTATTATTTATTCAAAACTTTCAGATATTTTGGATTATGAAGATGCAGTTTGATTTAATCTATAGATTTGTATACCGTAACTCGTGGTCATTTTTTCATTTTTTTATTAATTATCTGATTTCCCTCTATTTGTTTGTTTATCTTTTTTTTTGAAATCTATGGAATTTCTCTAATCTGTTCGAATTTTTTAAGTTTTTGAGATGGAATATCTTGTCAGTTTTTCATATTTATGGAATTTATGTTGGATTATATTGCATTTAGTTCTCAAAGAAAAAAAACTTAGTTGGAGACATAGCGCTAGCTTCGTATCGTGATAATCTTACCTAACGTTACTCCAAGGTACACAAATTTAATTGAGACACACTCGTGTGGTGATCCAGAGGAGAGGTTGGCGGCGAGCAGCGGTTGTCCATATAGGACCTTTTCTAGAACAAAAAGGAAATACAAGCATCCAGAGGACGAGATAAAGCCGGATTTAACATTATTATATATCATATTTAGAAAACTAGTTATATACATATCGTATTTACAAAAATAATACTTCTGCCGTCCGGTGAGCGGGACGACACGTGGAGAGGCCACCGACGGTAGGCGTCTGCCGTCCCGCTAGCAAATGGCAGGCAGCCTGCCACCCAGTAGGGAGACGGCAGGCCTACCTGTCGTCCAGTGAGGGGGCAACAGATAATTAAGTCGGCTTAATTATCTATCTAATTTTTTTTGCATTTAGTATTTGTTTGAATTTTTAAATATACAAATGAGCTCAAAAAATTACGAAAAATTTATGTACAGTCTTTGGACACAACGTAGCTCACAGTCTAATTTTTGGGTAATTTTATCCACTGTGAATGTTGCTAAAAAATTTATACAATTTTGATATTTGTATGAGTTTTTATATATAGCAAACGAGTTCCAAAAATTACAAAATTTTATGTGAAGCCTTCCGACATAGTTATAGTTATTGTGTAATTTTTTAGAAATTTTATGTGGTTCAAATTTGCCATATTTATTTGGATTAATTTAATCATGAATTTAAGTATGCTCAGGTATCTTTTCAAGTGGCTGACCTCTGTGCTTTGCATATGTGCCGACCAATCGTGCTATATTTTCTTTCCTACTATCTAATTCATACAATTATCACGCTGTGTGTGTGTGTGTGTGTGTCGTGCCCCCTCACGTGCTCGCTCATTCGCACTAATGTCATTGTGTCCATGTCGTCCCTCCTCCTCCGCTCTCTTGTTTGCACATTTGTCAGTGTTACCATATCGTCCCCCTCACCCGAGCGCTCGTGATAATGGATCCTCAATGTACGGGTGAGTGCACGGTTTACTTTTCGCTCGCCGCCATACGAACCTCTCGCAGTTCGTGGTTCCTCATCTCAATCGCTCATCGCAGAAGCTCATTGTCGCGGTGGTCTCTCAAAATTGGGAGTGCATAACTCATTACTTTGAGAAGCCAATGCATAGCTTAAAATTGGCAGTGCTGATTGTTTCTCCCGAAAGGCAGGTAATTTTTTATCGTATGGTTTCGACGTTATTCTCGTAATCATAGTCAATTAGTGTTATTTATTTAGTCGTGATTAATATAGTTTGTATTATGAAGTAAGTAGGTCATAGTTATCTAGATAGAGTTTTACTATTTTTGTGTACGAACGATACCCATAATTTGTTATTGAATGAAAATATGTAATAGTAGTCGTAATTATTGTAGTGGCAATTAGTTAGGGGTAAGTAATGAGTTAGTGGTAAGTAATTAAGTGGCAAGGATGACGGTAATGAATGGCTCGTTATTGTTTCAAATGAGTAATCAAATTATAGGTAATTAATGAAGTATTCGTATGTAGTTATACGCATGAAATCACTGACTTGTAGTATGTTGCTGTCATTATCAATCTTCACAATAATATTTCGTCTATCCCATTTGTTGTAAGGTACTCTCAAAATTAAGAGTGCGTAGCTAATTATTTAAAGAACGCAGTGGATAACTCATTAAGGATGCGGCAGTGCTGATTGCTTCTCTCGAAAGACAGGTAATTTTTTATAGCATGCTTTTGATGGTATTCCCGTAGTCCTAGTCATAATTATTGTTATTTAGTTAGTCATAATTAATGTAGTTTGTATTATGAAATAAGTTTTACTGTCATTTTTAATCGTCACACTAATATTTGATCTGTCTTATGTATTAGAAGGCATGGCTTTACCAGAGCTCGAACACTCATACGATGAGAGACACTGTTGCCATTCATGGATGACGGATAACGCGGCTAACCCTTCGCCCTTCAAGCTACGGGGAGGGAGGGGGAGGGATCCGTGGGTCTTGACGGCGCCCATCCCAACCACAGAGGCCACGGGCTTGTTGCCCTTTGCGATGCTGGTCTCCACCGAACACGAGTTCACCATCGACGGCAGCCTGCTTGCGGCACTAGTGGACATGTGGAGGCCCAAGACGCACACATTCCACTTTCAGTGGGGTGAGATGACGGTCACTTTGAAAGATGTCACTTTCTTGACTGGTCTCTCTCTTGGGGGTGACGCACTTATTTCAGCCTCTGCACGGCCCGGCGGAAGGAGGCTAGCGGACCGTTCGGCCGGCCTATCCCGGAGAGTGCACGTGGCATTTTCCACACTTAGCTGAACAATTTTAGTGTGTGCCCACAGGATGCACTGCCGGAGGTCGTCAGGACGCATCTCGTCGCATTTCTTATTCAGCTCTTTGGTTGGAGTATGTTTCCAGCCACACATGGCGATATTTGCAATGCTGAGTTTATCGGTCTCGCTGAGTCTTTGGTGGACGCAGAGTTTGAAGTGATATCTCGGTACAGCTGGGGATCAGCGGTTTTGTGAGCCACGTATCAGGGGTTACGTGACACTTGCTAGTGCGCCACTGCTGGTACCTCTAATCTGCCTATCTGCTACGTGCTCTTATAGCTGTGGAGTTGAGAACACTTCCCTATCAGATGTCCGACTATTGTGACGCTAGTGCACCCGTTCGCGCGAGTTCGCCGACCTGACAGACGGGCCCACTCTGGGCATCCGGTGGACTGCTGCCTATTTGCGGTGGGCGAAGGGCAAACCTTCGAGGTGCTACTTGTTGTGGCACAATGAGTTCGAGTCGTTGCACGACAACAACGTCATATGTGGTTCGTGGACTGTAGATTTTGTGCATCGTGTATTACTGCACGGGCTGTCCCTACAATGCCTGGAGGACACGGAGCTATGGACGACGACACACCATCTGCTATTCTCATACAGTTGGAGGCTTACACGCCACAGTGCGTGATGCAACTGTTCAGTTTGCACCAGGCCATGCCCCCTCTGAATGGCAGGTTCCTACCGTAAGCCATACACCGGTGAGTCAAATTCCATCCGACTACTGTGTACACTTTGTATGCCTTGCTATGTAACGTCGATGATTCTAGAAATACAGACAATCAAGGATTAGTTGGGATGGTACGGACTGACGGGCACTACAGCAACAGTGGACGACGGCATGGACGGACAGGGCACACCTCGGTGTCATCATGAAGCAGCGTCCGTATGACGTCCAGACGTACGATGAGTACCTAGAGTGGTACATACCCCGGTCACGTAGCAGACTCACCATTCCTCCACCAGATTAGCCCGAGAAGATCATGCACAAGGAAAGTCTGCAATGCTCGATCAATCTCCACAGCGCTTCGCGGCGGCATGACAGCATAAGACAGTTCCAATATCTTATCGTTTCATTCAAGAAATTCATACTAGTCGTTACTAAACCTGTTTCGTATGTCATTTCAGTTGGAGCAGGTGTAGCGCATCGTAAGCGCGTCGGAGGCCACCATCAGTAGCCCGGACACACTACCGGCCCTGTAGAAGATTATGAAGTTCATCCTAAAGCAGGCCAAAAAATAGTACACAACCTAACGAGTCTGGCCGGCCATCACAATCTACTAAGTCTGCCTAGCATCGTAGTACTAGCCACCAATCATCCGTGCGCCATACCGACGAGGAGGTAACTTATGTACGAACCTACATTTTGTTTTCCTATTAGACCTTGTGTTCCACTAACATCATGGCATTCTGCCTGCAGGTCCATCATCGAGATGCATCACTTTTGATGTCCACACCACCTGCATAGACTACCGCTCTCCGTTGTTCATCATCACTGCATATTCGGGAGATATGAGATTCGCATTGTACATCCAAAATATTTATTGTGACTAATATCATTTCATCTTGCGGTCTCAATTCAACGTGGGGTGATGACGAGTCCACCAATGATGACATGAGCCTCCCAGATGCTTCAAAGAGCACTACATGGCGCTAGGATCTCTGACGTCGTTGGTGAGCTCAGCTTTCATAGCATACCTAGGGTTTGGACACTTGGTAGGCAGAGCTCCTTCAGCTTCACTGCCACATCGTACGGTCAATGCGAGAGCTCCTTCGCACCACGAGGGAGATTTCTAGAGTCCTTTGTTCACCACATTATTGTGAGCGGCTCGCAGTTTGGCATATCTCAGCTGGAGGACTTCAATCCTTACTAGACCCGACCTCATGCACGAGCTTCTTGGACCCTTTGCGGCCAGAGCAAATAGAATGGTCTCCATACCTCCAACGCGAGACGCAACCTCCGGACCGACTGACGTACCCCACAAGACATGCTCGTGCACAACGGAAGACAACGTCACGTACGCGGAGGTAGACGCGGCGAGGAGGTAGCAGTGGTTCAGATGGGTGAGCCATATCACATCTAGTGATGCATTTTTTGTACTACTATAATTACTTTTACTTGTACAAGTATTCCTAATGTATAAAATTGTAAAAAAATCATGAAATATTCGTAAATTTATGATTAAATTAACTCAAATAAACGTGGCAAACTAGGACCACATAAAATTTCTAAAAAATTACACAATAACTATGACTGTGTCGGGAGGCTTTATATAAAATTTTATAATTTTTTGGAGCACGTTTGCTATATAAAAAAACTCATACAAATATTAAATTTATATGAATTTTTGAGCAATATTCACAATGGATAAAAATACCCAAAACTTACACTGTGAGGCATATTGTGTCGGGAGGATATACGTAAAATTTCATAATGTTTTGAGATTATTTGTTATATTTAAAATTTTAAAAAGCACTAAATAAAACAATTAGGGTAGGTAATTAAGCTGGCTAATTAGCTGGCTTAATCACCTACTGGCCCCTCACCGGACGGTAGGCCTACCTGCCGTCCCATCACTGGGCGGTAGATTGCACGTCATCTCTTGGCGGGCCGCAAGCAATGAGTACCATTTTTGTAAATACGGTGAGCATATGGCTAGTTTTGTAAAGAGCCAAAGCCTATTTTGGTACTGTTGCTCACCGTATTTACAAAACTAGCCGTATCTGACGTAATAGCAAAATAGCACTACGCCACTCGCACAGACGGCGGTGCACATTCGTAAGGCGGCGTGGCGACGTAGGTGGCGGCAGGTGCTTGCCGCCCGCTATTAAATATACCAAGTAAGCTTAAAAACTTGCGAAAATTTATGTACAACCTTCTGACATATTGTACCTTATAGTATAATTTTTGGGTAATTTTATCCATTGTGAATGTTGCTCAAAATTTTATACAATTTTAATAATTTTACAAGTTTTTACATATAGGAAACGAGCTCCAAAAATTACAAAATTTTATGTGAAACCTCCTTACATAGTCATAGTTATTGTGTAATTTTTTGACAATTTTATGTGCTACAAAATTTTATGTGGCCCATATAAATACCAATCTGTCCACACTGTGCGTCATTGCCCGCTCACTCATTCAAACATGTGTTGGCTTTACATACCGCCCCCTCGCCCACTCCGTCACCCACACAAATGTTAGTCTGGTCATGTTGACCTGCCTCGTCCGCTCCATCATGCGCACATATGTCACTTTTACCATGCTGTCCCTTGTCGCTCGTGGTAGTGCATGTCGACATCGCATCCGTAATTTCCAGTGGCAACGTATCGGATTCTCTTTTCACTTGCTTCAAATACAGAGCTCTTGCAATCACCCATTGCTCATCTAAACCGTGTTTCACTTCTTGTAGGAAGAAGAACCTTCTGTGTCATAAAATAACATAGCATGGCAGACACCTAGGGGCCAGTTGGAGCGGGGTCGCCAAAGGAAGACCTTTTCCTGGAAAGAAGGGAGGACTTCGGCCCTAACTACTGCTTGATGCCAAATAGGGGGGCTCAACCGGTATGGTCGAAATGCAAACATAGGGAGGACGTTTCGAAGGCCATTTCGATGGCGGACGACGTTTCTTCCGATGCCCACACTCTGGGGTACAATTAGCCAATAGTTTATTTTCGCTTACTGTAATAGAGCTTTCATGTTAACCCTCCTTTTCAGCAGATGACGAAATACGACTTCGTCCGCTGAATCGATCCTCCCCATAAACACTATATTGTGAGGTACGTGGATACATTGTGGGAGCGAATCTTAGAGATGGAGGTGCGGATTGACAGTCTCAATGAGGAGAACGGTGACCTCCGGCAACAGATGCAGTGCGAGAGGGGCAACGAGGAGGTCGTCAACATAGGAAGTTCGTATGATCCCACATGCTGTTGTGCGAACCCTAACTGCATATGTGCGTACCACTACAACGACGGCCAGACACGTCCGAGACGCCCCCCACAGCAACACTCCATGTGGGTACCACGAGGCACCTTCTACCTGTAGGCACACACAGAGAAGCTTATAGCATGTAGCTCATTGTTATGTTCAATCTTGTAAAGCATGTAACTAAATGGTGTATGCGTTGTCATGGTTGCTATTTTTTGAGTAGATTGTTCAAATGTTGTGTCATGTGCATTAAGCTAGAGGGGTCGATATGCATTGAACAAACATTGTCAATTACATCTCAAATGGGTACAAATATGAATTAATGTGATACACTAAAAGATACATGATATTATGATAGTGAGTGCCAACCAGACGAGCTCAGTCTGTTGGAGGCAATCCTTCAATGAGTGCCCGAAGGTCTTATATACTCTACATTTCACTATGCGGGTAATGCTTCTGTGTTGGCTCACATCCATTTCATTCTGGAAACGTCATGTCTGTCGACGTCCCTTCGTAGTTATCTTCAACTCCTTATTGGGGACCCATTGCAGTATATCCGGCCAAAGATCCCTGTAGTTCATGTCCAAGCCGTACGAGTGAAACTTCGTAGTCCATGTATTGAAAAGGTGTTGCATGTCATAATACTCTGAGATGTACAACTCGAACATATGTCTCATTTACGCACATGCCTTGTACACATGTGAGCATGGCTTGTGCAAGAGCATCGGCTTGTTGCAGGTGCATGTTGCGACATCACCCAGGATGCATGCATGTTTTATTTCACCCCTGGCATGACTGTTCACATATTTTTGCCGAAGCCTGATCTCGTACTTCCTCCGGAGGCGATCGATTACCTAGATGTCGTGTATTCGGGCTTTCTCCATCTTCAGTTGCATATGCCTCTGCATGATCTCAAACCATTTGTTGCCTTCGTCTATTTGATGCCTAGCTCTGGTGGCTCTATTGATGAAATAACCGACAATGTAAGTCTATGTCTCCTCCACGATCGTGGTCATAGGGAGGCACTGCACGCCTTTCAGGATGCTGTTATACACCTCGGACATGTTGGTCGTCATAATCCCATACCTCGCACCATCTATGTCATAGAGAAGTGACCATTTCTCTAATTCGAAGTGTCTTGAAGCGAATCCACTCCAAAAACTTATGGCGCCATGGGGTTGCTCTCCTCCATAGTTCACCTTTCTACCTTTGTCCAGATGGATTCGAACTTCTGCCTTTGGTTTTGCAGACACAATACCTTGAACATCTTCACAACTTCCTTGCTGTGAAACCGTGCGAACAAGTTAGATGCAAGATGTCTTGTGCACTATCGGGTTCGTACATCATTCCACTGGTGAGGGGGTTTGGTCCCATGCTGCATGGTGTTTACTGCGGCCATCAATCCAGCATTGCGATCCGTGATGACGCAAATGTTGAGTTGATTGCCAACCACCACTTGCTTCACGTTCGCAAGGAACTAGAGCCAACTGGACGTGTTCTCGCTTTTCACAATGGCAAATGCTGCTGGGAGAAGCTGGTCATTCGCATCGACCGCCATGCGGTGAGAATGGTTCCTGTAACTCCTTGTGAGGAAAGTGCCATCCATCGTGAGTGCAGACGACAAAACTTGAAGCCCTTAATGGCCTGGCGAAAGCCGAATAGCCGGTCTA